>JAULUF010000056.1:0-502500 GCA_031834385.1 Semotilus atromaculatus | reverse complement strand
AATAAACTTTGAACTCTTAGACTCATTTAAACTATAAACTGAACTCTTAAGACTCATTTAAACTTATAAACTCTAAACTCGTACACTTATAAACTCATCAATTTATACACTTGTAAACTCTAAACACTGTAAACTTGAGTGTGTGTGTGTGTGTCTGTGTGTGTATGTGTGTGTGTGAGAGAATTAGTGTGTGTGTGAGTTAGTGAGCATGTCTGTGCGTGTGTGAGTTAGTGAGTGTGTGTGAGTCTGTGTGTGTGTGTGTGTGTGAGCAAGTGAGTGTGTGTATTTGTGAGTGTGTGTGTGTGTGAGCGAGTTAGTGTGTGTGTGTGAACGTGTGCATTTGTGAGTGTATGTAATTGAGTGTGTGTGTGTGAGCGAGTTTGTTTGTGGGTGTGTGTGTGTGTGTGCATTTGTGAGTATGTGCATGAGTGTGTGTGTGTGTGTGTGTGTGAGTTAGTGAGCATGTCTGTGCGTGTGTGAGATAGTGAGCATGTCTGTGCGTGTGTGTGTGAGAGAGTTAGTGAGTGTGTGTGAGTCTGTGAGCGAGTTTGTGTGTGTGTGTGAGAGTGAGTTAGTGTGTGTGTGTGTGTGTGTGTGTGCATTTGTGAGTGTATGTGCTTGTGTGTGTGTGTGTGTGAGCGAGTTAGTGTGTGTGTGTGTGTGTGCATTTGTGAGTATGTGCATGAGTGTGTGAGTTAGTGTGTGTGTGTGTGTGTATGTGTGTGTGTGAGAGAGTTAGTGAGCGTGTCTGTGTGTGTGTGTGTGTGTTAGTGTGTGCATTTGTGAGTGTGAGTATGTGCATGAGTGTGTGTGTGTGTGTATGTGTGTGTGAGAGAGTTAGTGAGCGTGTCTGTGTGTGTGTGTGTGTTAGTGTGTGCATTTGTGAGTGTGAGTGTATGTGCATGAGTGTGTGTGTGTGTTAGTGTGTGCATTTGTGAGTGTGAGTGTATGTGCATGAGTGTGTGTGTGTGTGTGTATGTGTGTGAGAGAGTTAGAGAGCGTGTCTGTGTTTGTGTGTGCATTTGTGAGTGTGAGTGTATGTGCATGAGTGTGTGTGTGTGTATGTGTGTGTGTGAGAGAGAGTTAGTGAGCGTGTGTGTGTGTGAGCGAGTTAGTGTGTGTGTGAGCGAGTTAGTGTGTGTGTGTGTGAGTGTATGTGCATGAGTGTGTGTGAGTTAGTGAGCGTGTGTGTGTGTGTGTGTGTGTGAGAGAGAGTTAGTGAGTGTGTGTGAGTCTGTGAGCGAGTTTGTGTGTGTGTGTGTGTGTGTGTGAGTGAGTTATTGAGTGTGTGAGAGCGAGTTAGTGTGTGTGTGTGTGCATTTGTGAGTGTGTGTGTGTGTGTGTGTGTGAGCGAGTGTGTATGTGTGTGTGTGAACGAGTTTGTGTGTGTGTGTGTGTGTGTGTGTGTGCATTTGTGACTATGTGCATGAGTGTGTGAGTTAGTGTGTGTGTGTGTGTGTGTGTGTGTGTGTGTGTTAGTGAGCGTGTCTGTGCGTGTGTGTGTGTGTAAGAGAAAGAGTGTGTGTGTGTGAACGAGTTAGTGTGTGTTAGTGAGCGTGTCTGTGTGTGTGTGTGTGAAAGAGAGAGTGTGTGTGTGAACGAATTAGTGTGTGTGTGTTTGTGTGTGTGTATGTGTGTTAGTGAGCGTGTCTGTGTGTCTGTGTGTGTGCTTGAGTGTGTGTGTTAGTGAGCGTGTATGTGCGTGTGTGTGTGTGTAAGAGAAAGAGTGTGTGTGAACGAGTTAGTGTGTGTGTGTGTGTGTGTGTGTGTTAGTGAGCGTGTCTGTGCGTGTGTGTGTGTGTGTGTGAAAGAGAGAGTGTGTGTGTGTGAACGAGTTAGTGTGTGTGTGTGTGAGTATGTGCGTGTGTGTGTGTGTGTGTGTGTGTGTGTGTGTTAGTGAACGTGTATGTGTGTGTATGAAAGAGAAAGTGTGTGTGTGTGGACGAGTTAGTGATCGTGTCTGTGTGTGTGAGTTAGTGAGCGTGTATGTGCGTGTGTGTGTGAGAGAGAGTGTGTGTGTATGTGCGTGAGTGAGTGTGTGTGTGTGTGTGTGTGTGTGTGAGCGAGTTAGTGTGTGTGTGTGTGTGCATTTGTGAGTATGTGCATGAGTGTGTGAGTTAGTGTGTGTGTGTGTGTGTGTGTGTATGTGTGTGTGAGAGAGTTAGTGAGCGTGTGTGTGTGTGTGAGCGAGTTAGTGTGTGTGTGAGCGAGTTAGTGTGTGTGTGTGTGAGTGTGCATTTGTGAGTGTATGTGCATGAGTGTGTGTGAGTTAGTGAGCGTGTGTGTGTGTGTGTGTGTGTGTGTGTGTGTGTGTGTGAGCGAGTTAGTGTGTGTGTGTGTGTGTGTCTGGCAGTCTATCTATCTATCTATCTTCAAACTATTTGTATCTATCTATCTATCTATCTATCTATCTATCTATCTATCTATCTATCTATCTATCTTCAAACTTCTATCTATATCTATCTATCTTCAAACAATTTTTTATCTATCTACCTGTCTTCAATCTTTCTTTCTTACTAATCAATCTTTCTTTCTTTCTTTCTTTCTTTCTTTCTTTCTTTCTTTCTTTCTTTCTTTCTTTCTTTCTTTCTTTCTTTCTAACTATTCTTTCTTTTTTTACTTTTCTTTCTTTTTTAAAGTAATCTTTCTTTATTTCGAACTAATCTTTCTTTCTTTCTAACTAATCTATATTTCTTTATTTCTATTCTTTCTTTTCTTTTTAACTTTCCTTTTCTTTCTTTTTTCATACTAATCTTTCTTTATTTCTAACTACTCTTTATTTCTTTATTTTTTTCAAATTGTTCTTTCTTTCTAACTAATCTTTCTTTCTTTCTAACTAATCTTTCTTTCTTTCAAACTGATCTTTTTTTCTTTCTTTTCTGATCTTTTCTTTCTAACTAATCCATCTTTCTTTCTTTCTTTCTTTCTTTCTTTCTTTCTTTCTTTCTTTCTTTCTTTCTTTCTTTCTTTCTTTCTAACTATTCTTTCTTTTTTCCTAACATTTCTTTCTTTCTTTCTAACTAATCTATCTTTCTTTCTTTCTTACTAATCTATCTGTCTTTCTTTCTTTCTAACTAATCTATCTTTCTTTCTTACTAATCTTTTTTTCTTTCTTTCTTTCTTACTAATCTTTTTTTCTTTCTTTCTTTCGAACTAATCTATCTTTCTTTCTTAATAATCATTTTTCTTTCTTTCTTTCTAACTAATCTATCTATCTTTCTATCTTTCTTACTAATCAATCTTTCTTTCTTACTAATCTCTTTCTTTCTCATACTAATCTATCTTTCTTTCTAACTAATCTATCTTTCTTTCTTTCTAACTAATCTATCTTTCTTTCTTTCTTACTAATCTTTTTTCTTTCTTTCTTTCTAACTACTCTTTCTTTCTGTCTTTTTAATTAACTTTCTTTCTTTCTTTCTTTTTAATTAACTTTCTTCCTTTCTTTCTTTCTTTCTTTCTTTCTTTCTTTCTAACTAATCTATCTATCTTTCTATCTTTCTTACTAATCAATCAATCTTCCTTTCTTACTAATCTGTCTTTCTTTCTTTAACTAATCTTTTTTCTTTTTTCTTTCTAACTAATCTATCTTTCTTTCTTACTAATCTTTTTTTCTATCTTTCTTTCTATCTTTCTTTCTAACTAATCCATCTTTCTTTCTTTCTAACTAATCTATCTTTCATTCTTTCTAACTAATCTATCTTTCTTTTTCTTTCAAACGAATCTATCTTTCTTTCTTTCTAACTTCTCTATATTTCCTTCTTTCTAACTAATCTATATATCTTTCTTTCTTTCTAACTAATCTATCTTTCTTTCTTTCTAACTAATCTATCTTTCTTTCTTTCTTTCTAACTAATCTTTCTTTCTTTCTTTCTTTCTTTCTTTCTAATTTATCTATCTTTCTTTCTTTCTAACTAAATTATCTTTCTTTTTCTTTCTAACTAATCTTTCTTTCTTTCTTTCTGACTTATATATCTTTCTGTCTTTCTAACTAATCTTTCTTTCTTTCTTTCTTTCTTTCTAACTAATCTTTCTTTCTTTCTTTCTTTCTAACTAATCTTTCTTTCTTTTTACTTTCTTCTTTTCTAACTAATCGATTAATTCTAACTAATTTTTTATCTATCTTTCTACCTAATATTTTTTCTTTTATCTTTCTTTCTAACTAATCTTTCTTTCTTTCAAACTAATCTATCTTTCAAACTAATTTATCTTTCTAACTAATCTTTCTAACTAATTTTTCATTCTTTCTTTCTTTTTAATTATCGTTCTTTCTTTCGTTCTAACTAATCTGTCTATCGTTCTATCTTTCAAACTAATTTATCTATCTAACTAATCTTTCTAACTAATCTTTCATTCTTTCTTTCTTTTTAATTATCGTTCTTTCTTTCTTTCTAACTAATCTGTCTATCGTTCTATCTTTCTAACTAATCTATCTTTCTTTCTTTCTTACTAAACTATAAACTAATTTAACTTTAAACTAATTTAAACTTTAAACTTCTTTAAACTTATTGGTCCAAACTTTCACAAGCCAACTTAAAGTTTGTCTCGACGAACTTTTTCTAGTTATTATTATTATTCTTCTTAGAAAACTGTTGACTCTATCTCCTCCTAGAGCTTTAACTCTACAAACTCCAAACTCAGACTAGACCTTTGACCTATTCTGAAGTTAGTTGCTCTGTCTTTTCAAACTGATCGGACTTACGGTTTTCCTAAAAATGACGATCAAAACTCGGAAAAACTCCCATTGACTTAACATTGCGGAATTTTCAGATTTTCAAACTCCCCAACTGTCAAAAATTCAAATCAAAATCCCTTGAAACCCTAGACTAAATCAAACTGCCATTCTATATACTATATGAGCCATTGAGACTCATTGAAACTCGTCTATCTATCAACTTCAAACTATTTTAAACTTCAAACTAAATTAAACTTCAAACTAATTTAAACTTTAATCTTCAAACTAATTTAAACTTTAAACTAATTTAAACTTTAAACTAATTTAAACTTCAAATGACTAAATTTACTTAATTAAAACTTATAAACTCTAAACTCATATAAACTCTGAGTGTGTAAGTGAGTGAGTGTGTGAGCGAGTGAGTCTGTGTGTGTGACTGTGTGTGTGTGAGAGAAAGAGTGTGTGTGTGTGTGTGTGTGTATATGTGTGTGTGACTTAGTGAGCGTGTCTGTGCGTGTGTGTGAAAGAGAAAGTGTGTGTGTAAACGAGTTAGTGTGTGTGTGTATACCAAAATACCTTAGAACACCATAGCAACACCATAGCAACCAACCAAAATACCATAGAACACCCTAGCAACACCATAGCAACCACCCAAAATACCTTAGAACACCCTAGCAACACCCAAGCAACCACCCAAAATACCTTAGAACACCCTAGCAACACCATAGCAACCACCCAAAATACCTCAGAACACCCTAGCAACACCCTAGCAACCACCCAAAATACCTTAGAACCCCCTAGCAACACCCTAGCAACCACCCAAATACCTTAGAACACCCTAGCAACACCATAGCAACCACGCAAAATACCTTAGAACACCCTAGCAACACCATAGCAACCACCCAAAATACCTCAGAACACCCTAGCAACACCATAGCAACCACCCAAAATACCTCAGAACACCCTAGCAACACCCTAGCAACCACCCAAAATACCTTAGAACCCCCTAGCAACACCCTAGCAACCACCCAAAATACCTTAGAACACCCTAGCAACACCATAGCAACCACCCAAAATACCTTAGAACATCCTAGCAACACCATAGCAACCACCCAAAATACCTTAGAACACCCTAGCAACACCCTAGCAACCACCCAAAATACCTTAGAACACCCTAGCAACACCATAGCAACCACCCAAAATACCTCAGAACACCCTAGCAACACCCTAGCAACCACCCAAAATACCTTAGAACCCCCTAGCAACACCCTAGCAACCAACCAAAATACCTTAGAACAGCCTAGCAACACCCTAGCAACCAACCAAAATACCTTAGAACAGCCTAGCAACACCCTAGCAACCACCAAAAATACCTTAGAACAGCCTAGCAACACCCTAGCAACCAACCAAAATACCTTAGAACAGCCTAGCAACACCCTAGCAACCACCCAAAATACCTTAGAACACCCTAGCAACACCATAGCAACCACCCAAAATACCTCAGAACACCCTAGCAACCACCCAAAATACATTAGAACACCCTAGCAACACCATAGCAACCACCCAAAATACCTTAGAACACCCTAGCAACACCCTAGCAACCACCCAAAATACCTCAGAACACCCTAGCAACACCCTAGCAACCACCCAAAATACCTTAAAACACCCTAGCAACACCCTAGCAACCAACCAAAATACCTTAGAACAGCCTAGCAACACCCTAGCAACCAACCAAAATACCTTAGAACAGCCTAGCAACCACCCAAAATACCTTAGAACACCCTAGCAACACCCTAGCAACCACCCAAAAATAAATTAGAACACCCTAGCACCACCCAAAACACCCTAGCAGCCACCCACAATACCTTAGAATACCCTAGCAACCACCCAGAAACCCTTAGCAACCCACTAGAAACACCCTAGCAACTTTAAATTACTTTAAACTTTAAACTAAGTTAAACTTTAAACTAAGTTAAACTTTAAACTAGAAACTACTTTAAACTATTTTAAACTTTAAACTACTTTAAACTAGAAACTACTTTAAACTTTAAACTACTTTAAATTTTAAACTAAGTTAAACTTTAAACTACTTTAAACTAGAAACTACTTTAAACTTTAAACTACTTTAAATTTTAAACTAAGTTAAACTTTAAACTACTTTAAACTAAGTTAAACTTTAAACTAATTTAAACTAAAAACTAATTTAAACTATAAACTACTTTCAACTTTAAACTACTTTCAACTTCAAACTAATTTAAACTTCTTCAAACTTTCTGGTCCAAACTTTCACAAGCCAACTTAAAGTTTGTCTCGACGAACTTTTTCTAGTTTGAATGTGTTTCTGTATGTGAATTTCGTGTGAACGGGACTTTTATTTTGGTGGGTCGACATGACGTCATAAGGCGGCGCCGCGCTCCTGCATCTGTGATTCTGCTGAAGAAAGGTTTGTGTTTTTAATCATCTAACGTGTTTAAATCAATACAACCTGTTCAAACAATTATATTGAGAACTGTAAAATAAGTTTATTATTATTTAAAATAACATTGTAATATATATATTAGCAGTAATGAACAGTTTTTTATGAGTAGAGTGTATAAATAAAAATGTTTGTGAGTAAACATTTCTGATCATTGTGTCGGTTTAAAGAGTAATAATAAGTACATGGACATGTTGAACCTTGCACCAGAACAGACACTCCAGAGGGAATTGCATTGAAAACAATAGCATATTCAAGTTTACATTTCTGTAAAAAAATCTAAATAGTTGTAAAGTCTGCCCTATGAATTAATAAGCTGTCAAACTAAAAGAAGTCAAGTCATCTTCATTTATATAGCGCTTTTAACAATGTAGATTGTTTCACAGCATTTTTACAGAGATAAACATATAATTGAAGGTAACAGAGATTGTTTTGGCTTAATAGCGATTCTTCAATAATGTTATTGTCCAGCTAAAGTTAGAAAATTGCATTAGAAAAGAAGGTCATTTTTGAACCAGTTGTCAAAAAAAAAAAAAAAAAATTTATTCAGGCAACCTGCTTTTGAGAAAATATAATTAGGGATAATCCAAAGTGAAGAGGGATTATTAAGGGCATTTTTAAGCCAATTCATTTTAAAAGAATTCATCAGTACTGATTTGATTTTCTAATGAAGTGGGTTTTATTTTTCCAAACAATTTAATCATGTTTCTTTATCATCCTCCGAGGAGAGAGCGGCGTACGCTAGTCTTCAGCTAATCCTTCAGCTTTAGCAGAAATCTTCCTCGTATCCACAAGTCGCTCTGCAGCCGAGAACTGAGTTTCCTTTGGGGTTTCATTATTAGAGGATTGACATTTTAGTTTACATCTTGTTTTTTGGTCTTTATTAATTACATTTCCTATGTAACTTGATCTTTCATAGGGATATTGCATATAGAGGGAACATTACAGCTTTTAATTTACATTAATTCACAGTTGTTAATATTTAGATACAGACCAAAGCTCTGGAACAGGAATCAATCAATCCGAAAGCTAAAGGTATTTGAGAGGCATCAGCTATCTTTAGATGAAGAGTGACTTTCCTGGAAAAACAGAAATCTACTTTGCCTCTTAGAAAACAAAAATAAAGCCTTCCTTTTGATCTTGTTTTTCAAACCCCTGTCATTTAAAGAAAATAAAATTTAAAGACATAAAATAAAATAATTAAACGAGTATATAATACCTGAAGAACTAGGTATAAAACAGGATATTAGAACATAAGAATCTAGAATAACACAAGAGATGCAGTAGTTCGCCTGACTCTGAGTAACGAGTAAGTGTCTTTTTCGTTTTGTTTCGTTTAACCCTTTTGTATGTTTTCATCAAGTTTTTGGTACCTTCTTCAGAACGAGTACTTTCATTGACAGAAAGGTATGGTTTCAAAAGTAAAAAAATCTGTATAACCATTGGCACAACTAATAATTTTCCAAATAAATTACAACAATTGAGGATGACAAATCTAAATATTAACTGTGATTTTTTTATCACAGTCTAATCCATTACATATAATTTACAAATGCCTAAATATGAATTCTCTGTATAGTCTGCGTTCCTTTGTTAATTTGTAGTACTAGTTTTGAGTGTTTTAGTCTAATCAGAACTGAACTAGATCTGATTGAGACACTCTCAGAGATTTAGTTTTGAGTGTTTTTCTTTTTTCTTTCTGTTAATTATTCTCCTCTTAAACAGGACAGAGTGTCCAAACACACAGAGAAACTCCTGGTGAAGCAACTGAGATCCACGTGACACACTATTATAAAGATGGCGTTTATTAAAGAGGAGAGTGAAGACGTGAAGATTGAAGAAACATTCAGAGTCAAACATGAAGATACTGAGGAACAAACAGGTTAGTTTCATTCTCAAAGTCTTTCTTTAGTCATTCTGTGTCATGCGTCTCTTTATCTATATTTATACATGCTCATTATTTTATAAATGAACTCATGACAAAGTTAATGTCACACATTAAATTAGTACATTTACATTGTCATTTAGCAGATGCTTTTATCCAAAGCGACGTACAACTGAGGACTAAAGCAAGCGAGTCATCGTGAAGAGGCAAAAACAACACAAGAAGTGTTCAAAATACAAAGTTCGGGTATTGCTCAGGGTAGCAACAATCAGACAAGGGAGGATCTAAAGAGGAATTTTTTTTATTTTTTTTATGTTAAGTACTCACGGAAGAAATGAGTTTTCAGCTGACTTTTAAATGCTGTCAGGGATCCTGCGTTCGGGACGAGGGTGGGTAGATCATTCCACTAGCATGGAACCGTGAATGAGAATGTTCTGGAGAGTGATTTTGTGGCTCTCTGTGAGGGTACCACGAGCCGCCGCTCATTGACCGATCGTAGGTTTCTGGTCGGGGTGTAGACTCGTAGGAGTGAGTGACAGTAGGACAGAGCTGAGTCAGTGGTAGATCTGTAAGCAAACGTCAAAGCCTTGAACTTGATGCGAGCAGCGAGTGGTAGCCAGTGCAGTGAGATGAACAGAGGAGTGACGTGGGCCCTTTTGGGCTCGTTGAAGACAAGACGGGCTGCAGCGTTCTGGATCATTTGTAGAGGTTTAGTTGCACATGATGGAAGTCCTGCCAAAAGAGCATTGCAGTAGTCAAGCCTAGAGATAACCAGGGCCTGGACGAGAAGTTGTGTTGCATGCTCAGTTAGGAAAGACCTGATGTTCCTGATGTTGTGTATTGCAAACCTGCATGATCGAGCTGTCTTTGTAATGTGCTCTGTGAAGGTCAGCTGGTCATCAAAGATTACTTCAAGATTTCTGACCGACATTGATGGGGAGATTGCAGATGTATCTAGCTGGATAGTGAAGTTGTGGTGTAGAGATGTATTGGCAGGGAGGACGAGAATCTCTGTCTTTGCCAAGTTGAGCTGCAGGTGATGTTCCTTCATCCATGCCGAGATGTCTGCCAGACAGCTTGAGATACGTGCAGATACTGTGGGATCATCTGGATGGAATGAGAGGTAGAGCTGTGTGATCAGCATAGCAATGATAAGAGAAACCATGTGCCTGTATGATGGGTCCTAGTGATGTGGTGTAAATGGAGAAGAGGAGCGGTCCAAGAACTGAGCCCTGTGGAACCCCTGTGGTCAGTTGATGTGCTTTGGATACCTCGCCTCTCCATGTAACCCTGAAGGACCTACCTGTGAGATAGGACTCAAACCACTGGAGGGAAGTTCCCGTGAAGCCCAGTGATGAGAGGGTGGACAGCAAAATCATCAGCAGTTAAAGAGGAGGTGGGTGGTGGTGGAGGTGAACAGAGGAGAGAGTTGAATGTCTTGAAAAGTGTTCGTGTGTTAGAGGCGCTATTTATCTTGTTGTGGAAATATGAGGATTTTTCAGCATGAACATCAACAGAAAAGGAAGTGAGCAGGGATTGATACATACTCAATGTGTCTTTTGATTTGTGCCATTTCCTTTCCGTTGCCCTGAGCTTGGTCCGGTGTTCACGAAGAACCTCAGAAAACCAGGGGTTGGAGGGAGTAGCGCGTGCTGGCCTGGAGGAGAGAGGGCAGATATTGTCTAAAGAAGTTATTAAAGTGGAGCATAAAGTATATGTTGCGG
Source organism: Semotilus atromaculatus (assembly GCA_031834385.1). NCBI lineage: Eukaryota > Metazoa > Chordata > Actinopteri > Cypriniformes > Leuciscidae > Semotilus > Semotilus atromaculatus. The sequence continues at coordinate 491,743 of JAULUF010000056.1, read as the reverse complement.
TATTCACATCCAGAGATGAGAATTGTGAGGGTGAGTGAAGAGAAGATGCCACAGCAGTGGAGAGATGGGAGTGAGAAAGTGAACGTAGGTTTCGTCTGAATGTAACAGGTTGGGGGGTCGGTGGTGTATGGGTAAAGAGTTGTAGATTGAAAGTAATGAGAAAATGATCTGAGACGTGGAGAGGTTTCACCAAAATGTCGCCTGTGGTGCAGTTGCGTGTGTAAACCAGGTCCAGTTGGTTGCCTGATTTGTGAGTACCTGCGGTGATGAGCCGTTTGAGATCGAATGAGGCTAGCAGAGAGATGAAGTCTTTTGCAGACGTCTTCTCTAGATGAATGTTGAAATCACCAAAGACTACGAGTGGGGTGCCATCCTCAGGGAAAGAGGACAGCAGCACATCCAACTCCTCAACAAAGCTTCCCAGTTGACCTGGGGGGCGATAAATAACCACAATATGGATCCTAATGGGAGTTATAAGTGTAATCGCATGATATTCAAACAAGTTGTTATTGCATAGAGAAGGGAGAGTTGAGTATTTCCAATTGTTGGAAATGAGAAGACCTGTACCCCCACCCCTCCCAGCCTGGCGAAGGGTGTGGGAGAAAGAGAAGTTGTTGGACAGAGCAGCAGGGGTTGCAGAGTCTTCTGGACGGATCCAGGTCTCAGTCAAGCCTAAAATATTAAGAGTAGAATGAGATGCAAAGGCTGGAATGAAGTCAGCTTTATTGACTGCTGATTGACAATTCCATAGACCCATAGAAAGAAAGAGAGGTGTGTGTGTGGATGAGAGAATGGGACGCAGATTAGCAGTATTGCGCTGCCTTCTGTGCGTGATGTGAGCTCGAGGTAGAGAGATGACAGGAATGGATTGAAAGCACATGTTGAGTAAGGGAAGTACGATACACGGAAAGGGAAGTAGAAGATACTTAAGTGCCTTGCTGGTGTCCTTGCTCGGTGGAGTCGCACAGGTAGAGTCTATGGTCTTTACCTGAGTCGGTCTTCACACGAGGGGACTGAACGCTCCCGCTGACGCCTCCATGACAGCACACATACGACATAGATATAATGCGCACAAATTACTGAGTGAGGACAACTGTCTCGGACCAGCAATTAACACAGCAACCTCAAATCATCCGAAAACGGGTGAAATCGAAACTAGCTGTTGGCCAGTGCCTCACTTAAGTGCTATAACAATTTAAACTGCAATACTATTCAGACGCGGCTGTTATCAAAAGTAGCAACACGTTTAATTAAAATACAGATTAGTGAGAAGGTAAAAAAAATTTAATAACCACAGAATCGAAAATAGCCCTACCTTGTGATAGATACTAAGCTGAAACACCAGGAGAACTGGATATTAAGAAAAAGGCTGCGTTTACACTTGGCATTAACATGCGACCTGTATCTGGATGTTGTCCACATACACATTGAAAAGACAAGTGTAAACGCGTTTCTGATCGGAATGTTATCCGATCAGCGTGTCCTGGTTCGGACGTGGTCGAGGACGCATTGTGATCGGATCTCAGTGTAATGTAAACGCGATCCAGCCATCGTGTCTGCATTCACAGGTGCACGTCATTTAAATCCCCGCCCAGTCTCCCCACGTGCCGTCAGAAAATACTGACCAGACGCAGTTTAGACAATAAATTAAACACATTTGAACCTTACAAATAAATGTCAATATTTAAAACACTGTGTGTGTCATTTTTTTTTTCATTTTAATTGTGCAACATTATCTGAACGAGGCAATCACCTGTACAATCACAGCTGTGAGTCATGAGATCTTAATGAAGAGCGTGCGCTACTTTGCCAGAGGAATAATGGAAATACACTTTTTTATAATGTTTTAAATGTTGAATGTTAAATTAATCTCCCATTTCTGTTAATTTAGCCATTGCACACTATAACCTTAAACCCAGATGATCGATGATGTGAGTTGTTTAACGTGATCAACCCAGTTATTTTTGTATGATCAGCTCTGAAATATTCCTTCATTAAAAAAACTTAATTTGATATAAGACTGGAGATTGCATAGGAAAGTACATTGGGACATTGCTTAATTTGTATCATCTTTACTCTTAATTTGGCTACTGACCTAATTTAAATATTATGCAAAAACAGAAATCCGATCGGTTATCCATATACAGAGGCTACTTAATATGAACAAATGTAAACGCACCGTGTCCTGATTGGCTAATGATCTGATCTGCTTGATCGGATCACGGTGATCGCATGTTGATGCCAAGTGTAAACGCAGCCAAAGTCTACTTGCGCGCTCTTGTCGTATCCACAGACTGACCGCTTGTCCTTATGTGGGCAAGTATATGTATAGTAAAAATAATAAATTGCCAAAAAGTTATTTTGTGTAACATCAAACCCAATATCTACTTCTATTACCTAATTAATTTCTAGCACTTAATTATCCAACATTATCTAACAAATACATTGATTTTGCAAATCATAAAATGTGAGTAATCGACTTTACATTTGTTGTCTATAATAGTTTTTTTTTTGTCATCCTCAAAATCACTATCAAATCATGGTTTGTAAACATTAGTTTATTTCCATGCATATTGTTTAAAACACTTTTTGAAATAATAACTTTAAAAAGGAAATAAGACTGAGAAGACTTTGTTTGAGAAGGAAATGTAATAAATGCTGTTTTAAATGTTTGTCATATTTCCATGTGATGCACATGGAAGCTGACAATATTCCACATTCTGAACACAGTTGAGAGCACACTATTTGTCTAATATGTTATAGACGAATGGCAGATGTGAGATCTGCTTGTAATTAACCAGTTCTCCTGGGTCAGACTGTGGGTTATAGTTATATTTTTTGGGGGATTCCACAAGGATCGATTCTTGGTCTAACTTCATTGTAAATGTTGCCTGTAGCTTTCTAGTAGTCCTGAAGCCCTTGATTAGCGTGTTCAGTTTTGTTTTATTAGGGTTGGATTACAATATAGTTGTTTAATTGTATATTATCTTAAAATATATTTAAAATAAACATATATTTTATATTTAAAAAAAGCAAAGATGCAAATTACAATCAATATGACAAATACAATAAGAGAGTTATAAATGAAATAAATAGTGCTTTACATTTTTCAGGTAGGCTACAGTAGGTCTATTTGTTTTACATGTCTTAATGTTTTAATGTTTTAACTTGTTTTTGTTTGTTTTCACCCTAGACTTGATGGTGAAAGAAGAGAGTCAAGAACTAAATGAAATAGAAGACAAAAATCATTTAATGAATGGAGAAATATCTTTTAGTTACTCACAGACTCCTAAAACAGGAACTAGAAACCTTAAAGTCCAGATGAGAGGTCACACTGAAGAGAGCCGTTTGACCTGCCAACAGTGTGGAAAGAGTTTCAGTCGAAAAGACAGCCTTAAAGCCCACATGAAAATCCACACTGGAGAGGAGCTGTTTATATGCACTCAGTGTGGAAAGAGTTTCAGTCGAAAAGACAGCCTTAAAGCCCACATGAAAATCCACACTGGAGAGGAGCTGTTTATATGCACTCAGTGTGGAAAGAGTTTCAGTCGAAAAGACAGCCTTAAAGTCCACATGAGAATTCACACTGGAGAGAAGCCTTACAAGTGTCTTCAGTGTGGAAAGATCTTCTCACTACAAGGAAGTCTTAAGATTCACACGAGAGTTCACACAGGAGAGAAGCCATTCATATGCCCTCAGTGTGGAAAGAGTTTTAAACTGGAAAGAAACCTTAATGCCCACATGAGCATTCACACTGGAGAGAAGCCTTTCACCTGCCAACAGTGTGGGAAGAGCTTCACATTAAAAGTAAATCTTAAGACTCACATGACAATTCACACTGGAGAGAGGCTGTTGGTTTGTGGTCAGTGTGGAAAAAGTTTCAGACATAAAGGAAACCTTAATTATCATATGAGGATTCACTCAGCAGGGCACTATTTTAAATGTCATCAGTGCGAAAAGAGTTTCTCAGATAGGAATCACCTTAAGAATCATGTAAAAATTCACATCGGAGAGAAGCCTTACATATGCCTTCACTGTGGAAAGAGTTTCGCATACAGAGCAAACCTTGAAGATCACATGAGAATTCACACTGGAGAAAAGCCTTTCACCTGTCCTCAATGTGGAAAGAGTTTCTCACTACAAGGAAACCTTAAGATCCACATGAGGGTTCACACTGGAGAGAAGCCTTACAAGTGTCTTCAGTGTGAGAAGAGTTTCTCACTACAAGGAGCTCTTAAGATTCACACAAGAGTTCACACTGGAGAGAAGCCATTCATATGCCCTCAGTGTGGAAAGAGTTTTACACAGAAAAGAGACCTTAATACCCACATGATCGTTTTCACTGGAGAGAAGCCTCACAAGTGTCTTCAGTAGGGATGGGAATTGATACTATCAAAACCAAGTGGTTTTATTTGTTTTAAAGCTACACTTGAGTAAGCAAACTGTACTTTTTTATGTAATTTATGTAATAAATAAAACCTTATTGTGTTACCGATTAGTTATACACCGATTCAGACGTCTCGTGAGTTCAGTGTTGGAAATATCAGTTGTTTTAACCAGTTTAAAAGTCGCTTTGGCTAAAAAATTTAGGCCTAAGGCCATCCTTAAATATAGACTATATATTTCTCAGGTCTGTGGGGCAAGTATATATACGCTGAGTTTCGGTTCATTTAAGAGACAAGCGCGCCGGTGCCTCTGTGTCCTGATTATATTGCCTGCATGCTATATTTAGCCTATTATTTATTAAATCCAGGAAATTGGTTGATGAAATCCTTAATATTTGGTATTTTAAATCCTGTTTGAGATCTCATGTGAAAGTTTTAATTGTAGTGCCGCTTTCAGAGTGCTCCCGTCCGTAACTTTGTTTCTTCCTCATAAATGTGAATAAAATAAAATATATTATGTTCTGTGGAGAGCCAACCCTTTTTCATCCGGTGGGTATATTACTTTTGGTTTGCGCAGTGTAATTCATAAAATTACTACATTTACATTTACATTTATTCATTTAGCTGACGCTTTTATCCAAAGCGACTTACAATTGCTATATATGTCAGAGGTCGCACGCCTCTGGAGCAACTAGGGGTTAAGTGTCTTGCTCAGGGACACATTGGAGTCTCACAGTGGATTCGAACCCAGGTCTCTCACATCAAAGGCATGTGTCTTATCCATTGCGTCATCACCACCCAGTTAAAATATATTTTACCGCAAGTGTATTTCCCTCATATTAAATATAAAACGCATACTGATATTTTTCTAACGTCTGGACTTCTTTATTAAGGGAGTATGGATGTATAAACAGACGTTTCAATATATTAGTATTAAACGCATTTTCTGATAATTTATATTTTAAGTTTTGACTGCAAATGTCATGTCCATAACGCTGGAATTGCCCATAGTAATGTAAAGATGTGGTAGCATTAGCATTTTTATTTAAAAGAAAGAGCGTAGCCTATGCTTGTATGTTTTTTGATTATATCCAGCTTGATTTGGAGGCAGCACATGCAGGCAACGCAGGTCTTTCTGTTAAGCCTGTTAGGAGTCTGGCAGGAAGGACAGGGTTTGGTTTTTGGATTTGTCATTTCTGCAAATAAAAATAAATAATGTCAGGATTATCAACATCATACTAATATGATGCATTACATGTTAACAACAGCATATGGTATTATTAAATAATAGCAAGCAACATTAAGTGACATCTGCAGTTGATGTTATTTTATTCAAAAGATTCAGTAAGAGTAGATTTAAATGCAAAAAGATACAGTTTGAACAATCAATAGTAACCTTATATAAACACGTTTAAATAAACTGAGAAGCCTGATCATTAATTTGTCATTTATCTGTGGCAGGAATTGAAAATATCATACTTATTCATTAGTTGTTCATTAATTAATACATTTCTTAAGCCACCCTGCTCCCTAGAATAGTATCTGAGCTAATGTCTTTTAACAACTGCACTTGTGTAGGGTTAGCAAGTGTACCAAAATATGTTGCAAAAGAAAATGTTGCAGCGGTATTAGTTATCTCTGGGTACACAGACGGTTTTCTGAAAATATTTTTGATAAATATTTTTTAACGACATACAAATCATCTGGAGATTTTATAACTAACTTACTTATCACTTCAGAGATAGATCCGTAGCTCCTCGGTTCTGATCACGTGGGAAACTGTCTGAAAATTCAGGAAGTGCGATGCCTTTCTAACGACCAGCAGGGGGCGAGTCCATTGTTGCAAAAAGAAGTCCTGTTCATTCATAAATAATAGCTAGTTGACGCCTGAACTTGACCTTTCTTATCCCCATGAGAGGGAAGAATTTTTAAAACGGTTGCGTGACGCTGTGGAGAGCCCCCAGCTGCAGTAGATCACCGCATCGGCCGTAGCCTAAGTTACTAGCGAGTCGCGACACAACCCGTACCGGAGACGGAGTGGGGCGATCCAGGGACAGATCGCGGAGCGACTGGCCCGCTGCAGACGGTCGGTGATCTATCCCTCTGGCTGGATGAAGTCTGTCTGACGCTCCTGAATCTACGCATGGATCCATGATGATAGAGAAATATAGAGATTAATGTCAATAAAGCATGCTGTCAATATTTTAGACCCCCCAAAATAAAGCTCTTTAGAGCTCCCCCGTAGTTCGCACCCTGGCTACATTTGACCAGTGCCTACGGCATAAAGCATACGGTGATCGGTGACTCGATCTTAAGATCTAAATACTGATCTATCACGAAGATAAATATGGCAATTTGTAGACATATGCTAATAAAAACATCCGCACTTTTAACCAATAATTTTTTTTCTTTCTTCCGCCTTTATTTCTCAGAATCAAAGGATAGCCTACACGATCGAAAATAATAACTGTTAATTATGCTATTGTATTGTTAAATTATCAAGCACACTTTCGTGTTAAGTTATAAAATGTTGAGGATATTAAAACAAAATACATTAAAATAGCAGGTATCTGTCGACAACTGTGAACAAATCCGTTTATTTCTCTGAATCAAAAGGTAAATAATTAAAAAAATAATGCCCATAACATTGTCATAATGTTTTGTAGAATTACCAAGCACATTTTTTATTAAGGATATTATCATTATGACATTATCCATCATCCGGTTTGGAATGAGTTGATGACTGACGAAGTTGCCCTTGGCGTCCAATAGTACCCCGGATGGGTTTACATTGGAGTTAGTGGAAAGCTCTGTGCGTCTCATATCTACGCTAAAGGGTGCCATGTGCGTTGGTAGTAGACGCCGATGGACGTGACAAAGCGTAAGATATGACGCCCTGGGAATGAGAACGGGTTGGGTGTTCTCACTGAGTGAACCCTTTTCTGCGCGCATTCGAAACCCGTAGAAAGATGTTTTTTTCTTTTTTTTTTAAGATCATAGCCATTCTTTGTCATCTTTACAAGAATACGAAAGGCATGTAACGAGCAAGTCTGCGTTTATTACACAGCTTAAAATCGCGGGGATAAACTGGCCCGTGAGCTAGAAGCAGTGCCTCTGTCTAACGGGACTATTGCCCGGCACATCTCCGACATGGCCCAGGACTTAAAGTGTCAGCTGGTGGTCTATTCGTCAGATACAGTTTTGACGGAAAACTTAACGAGGACATTCTGTTTTGCTCCGCGCTTGAGGGAACGTGCACAGGTGAGGATATTTTCACAAAACTTGACAACAAACTAAAAGAAGAGGGACTGTCTTGGGGTGAGTGCATCGGTGTGTGTACAGATGGTGCTGGAGCGATGCTGGGGAAAAAGAAAGGTCTTAAAGCAAGAGTCTTGCAAGTGACGCCTCACATACATTTCACGCATTGTATTATACACAGACCCCAAACTTAAACGTGTTCTTGAGACTGCGTAGATAAAAATGGTCAACTACATAAAAGCGCGTCCACTCAATGTCAGGCTGTGTGCCACTCTCTGTCACGAACTGGGATTGGAGCACGAGTGCTTGCTGTTCCACACAGAAGTCAGGTGGCTTTCGCGAGGGAATGTGCTCAGCCGTCTGTTTGAGCTGCGGGACGAAGTGCACTTATTTCTGATGGAGCATGGGTCCCAGCTCACTGACCACCTCACTGATCCTGACTGGTTAACAAGGCTAGCGTATTTGTCTTGCATATTTGAAAAACTGAATGGCCTTAATATGTCATTGCAAGGTGAAAGCATAAGCATCATGTCAATGAATGATAAAATCAACGCATTCACGAGAAAACTTGAGCGCTGGACTGAGCGAGTTGAAATGGGTAGGATTGACAAGTTTTCTGAGCTGGACGAATTCATTGAGGAAAATGAACAGAGAGTTAACATAGTGATGAAGTCTATCACTACCCACCTTCAAGCCCTACTGGAACACTTCAACAAGTATTTCCCAGAGGAAACAGCTCCAGAACAATATGACTGGATAAGATCACCATTCATTGTAACAAGGGCAAATCATCTGACATCCGAGCCGGAGGACACATTGGTTGAACTGTCAAGCGACCGAACCTTAGCGTTTAATTCCAAGATTTACATTTATTCATTTAGCTGACGCTTTTATCCAAAGCAACTTACAATTGCTATACATGTCAGAGGTCGCACGCCTCTGGAGCAACTAGGGGTTAAGTGTCTTGCTCAGGGACACATTGGTGTCTCACAGTGGATTCGAACCCGGGTCTCACACACCATAGGCATGTGTCTTATCCACTGTGCCATCGCCACATCACTGCCATCACTCGGCACTCACGTACATTAAAAATATATACAGATCACGACTGATTGTAGAGGATGAACTCCGAGTGGCGGTCTCCAAAATTAAACCAAGAATGGACTTGCTGTGCTCCAAGCATTGTGCCCATCCATCTCATTAGGTGAGGTTACTATTTAAATAAAAGTAATTAGTAAATAAAAATCAAACAACTATAATATTGTTTTATAGTAGTGTTCTTTTTTGTTGTAAACATGCTCGTGTTTAGATAGGCCTTTTTGTGTTTGTGCGCAACTGCATTGTGCCCAACCATCTCATTAGGTGATGTTACTATTTAAATGGAAGTAATGAGTAAATAACTATAAAACAATATTATAGGCATAGTTGTTTAATTGTTGTGTTCTTTTTTTGTTGCAGCGACTTAAGTGCGTACTTGTTATACGTTAATGTTTTTTCCTTTTTTTGGAAACGCACAGAGATAATTTTTTTTTGGTAACCGCTTTAACAAAAGTTTATTATTTAACAAAAATAAACACACCTGTTTTTCCGAAACACATTTGTCATCTCATTCGTTTCTTTGCTAGATTTTCTCATGTCTGCTCAGCCTAGTTAATGTTAGTCACTCCCTGTATATAATATGTTTGTTTTTTTCCTCACACAAATGTATGACTTTTGGAAGTGCAATTTGATTACCATATGCTTAATAAAGTTGAATTAGCTAACCTTCTATGTAATTTTTACTCTTCAAAGTGTACACTTGGAGGTGTTGATTATAATTAATTTAAGCCCATAAATAATAAGGATAAACAATATTTAAAAAGTATATAATTATCTAAATATGACTAATTAAAAATGAACCACAAAACATAACATGCTAAATGGGGGATATCTAGTTATCATATTAAAACATTTAATTGTCAGAACGTTGTCTTTCAGTTGCTGAATGTCAACGTTGCTACAGCAGCTGTCACGTCTTACAATTCTACGTTGTTACAATGTTGCGAGCACGTCGTAGACAGTGACGTTGCCGTAGCAGAAGTGCAACATGACACAGACGTTGCCACAACGTAAATGTGTTTGCTGGGGTTGTAACCGAATCTCATTAGGTGATGTTAATATTTAATATAAAATAATATAATGTTGTGTGCACAGTTTCACGCAATGTTTGTATACTTTAACCACCTCCGAGGATAGTAGGGGTCGCGAGTCACTCGCACCTTTATTTTGGGGGTCGTGGGCTGAAAAGTTTGGGAACCCCTGTGTTAATGGATTGTTGGCTGATTTGTTTTTGGTGCTAATTGGCGAAGACTTCATCACATAAGCCTTATAACATAGACAGTATTTATTTATATTTGAAACCTGGTAAGATACATCACATTTGTTGAAAATAAATTGGCTAATAGATATAATTTATTGATCCCAGGGTGTAAATTGCTCACAATTAAGAAAAGAAATAAAAGCATGTGAAATCTTAAACATTTATATTACTTGTACATATTAGTTCTGTTTGGTTACCAATATTCTTCAGAATATCTTTAGTGTTCATCAGTAGAAAGAGGCTCATGCATGTTTGAAACAACAGGAGGGTGAGTAAATGAAGACAGAATTTTCGATTTTGGGTGAACTATCCCTTTAAGATAGGCCGTTTCTGTAATGGGCCCCTGTGAAGCATGGGGGCACCCTAGCGATACATTCAATTACATCCAAAATAAAACAAGTTTATGTTGTTTAACAGATATTCATTACAATTGCATTGATCAAGAACCACATCTGTACACTTTTCCCCAATCAAATGTTACAAACCTACTAATTAATAATGAGTTTGAAATACTTAAAAGTTCTTTCCAATCATTTGTAAAATGAAGATCAAGATACTTGACTTTATTCATGATTGAGAATATCACAAATGCTCTGTATTTGCATAATATAGACGTAAACCAGAAGCTTTTGAAAATATCTTATCATTTGAATGTGTTTCTGTATGTGAATTTCGTGTGAACGGGACTTTTATTTTGGTGGGTCGACATGACGTCATAAGGCGGCGCCGCGCTCCTGCATCTGTGATTCTGCTGAAGAAAGGTTTGTGTTTTTAATCATCTAACGTGTTTAAATCAATACAACCTGTTCAAACAATTATATTGAGAACTGTAAAATAAGTTTATTATTATTTAAAATAACATTGTAATATATATAATAGCAGTAATGAACATAGTTTTTTATGAGTAGAGTGTATAAATAAAAATGTTTGTGAGTAAACATTTCTGATCATTGTGTCGGTTTAAAGAGTAATAATAAGTACATGGACATGTTGAACCTTGCACCAGAACAGACACTCCAGAGGGAATTGCATTGAAAACAATAGCATATTCAATAACAGTTTTAGGAATTTTATATTTCTGTAAAAAATCTAAATAGTTGTAAAGTCTGCCCTGTGAATTAATAAGCTGTCAAACTAAAAGAAGTCAAGTCATCTTCATTTATATAGCGCTTTTAACAATGTAGATTGTTTCACAGCATTTTTACAGAGATAAACATATAATTGAAGGTAACAGAGATTGTTTTGGCTTTATAGCGATTCTTCAATAATGTTATTGTCCAGCTAAAGTTAGAAAATTGCATTAGAAAAGAAGGTCATTTTTGAACCAGTTGTCAAAAAAAAAAGTTAATTATTCAGGCAACCTGCTTTTGAGAAAATATAATTAGGGATAATCCAAAGTGAAGAGGGATTATTAAGGGCATTTTTAAGCCAATTCATTTTAAAAGAATTCATCAGTACTGATTTGATTTTCTAATGAAGTGGGTTTTATTTTTCCAAACAATTTAATCATGTTTCTTTATCATCCTCCGAGGAGAGAGCGGCGTACGCTAGTCTCAGCAATCCTTCAGCTTTAGCAGAAATCTTCCTCGTATCCACAAGTCGCTCTGCAGCCGAGAACTGAGTTTCCTTTGGGGTTTCATTATTAGAGGATCGACATTTAGTTTACGTCTTGTTTTTTGGTCTTTATTAATTACATTTCCTATGTAACTTGATCTTTCATAGGGATATTGCATATAGAGGGAACATTACAGCTTTTAATTTACATTAATTCACAGTTGTTAATATTTAGATACAGACCGAAGCTCTGGAACAGGAATCAATCAATCTGAAAGCTAAAGGTATTTGAGAGGCATCAGCTATCTTTAGATGAAGAGTGACTTTCCTGGAAAAACAGAAATCTACTTTGCCTCTTAGAAAACAAAAATAAAGCCTTCCTTTTTATCTTCTTTTTCAAACCCCTGGCATTTAAAGAAAATAAAATTTAAAGACATAAAATAATTAAACGAGTATATAATACCTGAAGAACTAGGTATAAAACAGGATATTAGAACATAAGAATCTAGAATAACACAAGAGATGCAGTAGTTCGCCTGACTCTGAGTAACGAGTAAGTGTCTTTTTCGTTTTGTTTCGTTTAACCCTTTTGTATGTTTTATCTCACTTTAGTTCCTCTTTACGTCATCAAGTTTTTGGTACCTTCTTCAGAACGAGTACTTTCATTGACAGAAAGGTATGGTTTCAAAAGTAAAAAAATCTGTATAACCATTGGCACAACTAATAATTTTCCAAATAAATTACAACAATTGAGGATGACAAATCTAAATATTAACTGTGATTTTTTTATCACAGTCTAATCCATTACATATAATTTACAAATGCCTAAATATGAATTCTCTGTATAGTCTGCGTTCCTTTGTTAATTTGTAGTACTAGTTTTGAGTGTTTTAGTCTAATCAGAACTGAACTAGATCTGATTGAGACGCTCTCGGAGATTTAGTTTTGAGTGTTTTTCTTTCTGTTAATTATTCTCCTCTTAAACAGGACAGAGTGTCCAAACACACAGAGAAACTCCTGGTGAAGCGACTGAGATCCACGTGACACACTATTATAAAGATGGCGTTTATTAAAGAGGAGAGTGAAGACGTGAAGATTGAAGAAACACTCAGAGTCAAACATGAAGATACTGAGGAACAAACAGGTTAGTTTAATTCTCAAAGTCTTTCTTTAGTCATTCTGTGTCATGCGTCTCTTTATCTATATTTATACATGCTCATTATTTTATAAATGAACTCATGACAAAGTTAATGTCACACATTAAATTAGTACATTTACATTTAGTCATTTAGCAGATGCTTTTATCCAAAGCGACGTACAACTGAGGACTAAAGCAAGCGAGTCATCGTGAAGAGGCAAAAACAACACAAGAAGTGTTCAAAATACAAAGTTCGGGTATTGCTCAGGGTAGCAACAATCAGACAAGGGAGGATCTAAAGAGGAATTTATTTTTATTTTTTTATGTTAAGTACTCACGGAAGAGATGAGTTTTCAGCTGACTTTTAAATGCTGTCAGGGATCCTGCGGAGTGACGTGGGCCCTTTTGGGCTCGTTGAAGACAAGACGGGCTGCAGCGTTCTGGATCATTTGTAGAGGTTTAGTTGCACATGATGGAAGTCCTGCCAAAAGAGCATTGCAGTAGTCAAGCCTAGAGATAACCAGGGCCTGGACGAGAAGTTGTGTTGCATGCTCAGTTAGGAAAGGCCTGATGTTCCTGATGTTGTGTATTGCAAACCTGCATGATCGAGCTGTCTTTGTAATGTGCTCTGTGAAGGTCAGCTGGTCATCAAAGATTACTCCAAGATTTCTGACCGACATTGATGGGGAGATTGCAGATGTATCTACAGGGTTTCCGCGGGGCATTAAAAGGCATTAAAAGTCATTAAATGGATTTTGCGAAAATTAAGGCCTTAAAAGGCATTAAAAAGCATTAAATTTAATTCTTACAAGCATTAAATTTTTTTTATAGTTTTGAAGAGAATTTTATATAAATTTATTTGAATATAGCCTTCATAATTAATCATTTGTATTTGCTCTCGCAAAATATGTACGTTAGTATGATAAACACGCGGAACCATTTTGGTAATCGCTTCCGGTCGGAGCAAAATTGCCGTGATGCAGAGGTGACACGGGCATTTTGTACAGCAGTGGACAGGTCTGAAACGACGAATAATGGGAAAGTGTAAATTTCAGCTGAAGAGGCTGGAAAACGAAGATTTCAAGACATGGTTGCAGCCCGTTGGTGGTAAAGATTATGAAGGATTTTGCGGCGTTTGCAAAAAAGGATTTAAGTTGGGGACCATGGGAATCGGCGCTGTAAAATCACATATGCAGTGTGACGGCCACAAATCGGCGGTAAGAGTCAGACAGCAAACAACGATGTCTAATTACTTTGGTGTGACCGACAAATCTACAAGTAACGTTACGACGACAACAGATGCTGTAGTCACCAACGTTTGTGGAGCAAAATCGAGCGACCTTCGATCTGCGTTTGGCTCGAATCCGACTTTGCAGGCGGAGGTGCTCTGGTGTCTGAACACCGCGGTCCATCACCACTCTTACGCGTCCAATGAAGGTGTTTCTGAGTTGTTCCGGGCAATGTTTCCTGATTCTGAAATCGTCAAATCTTTCTCTTGTGGCAAGGACAAAACCAGCTACATGTTAAAATTTAGACTTGCCCCATACTTCAAAAATCAACTGATTACTGCAGTTAGCAATGCAGGACCGTTTGTGTTGATGTTTGATGAGAGTTTAAACCACTCAACAAAAAATAAACAACTAGATGTCCATGTTTGATTTTGGGAAGCTGGTTGTGTCCAGTCTCGTTATCTGGGATCACAGTTCATGGGAGATTCAACGAGTGAAGATCTACTGCACCATTTCAAAGTAAGTATAGTTCTTTTGTTCATGCATTTATGTCATTATAACTGAAACTCAAAAGGAAAAAGATTAGGCTTCTTATCCACCATCTAGTGGACAACCTTAGTATTGCACCCTCAATTTTGTCAGTTGTCTGATGGTTTATTATTTGCTGTTAGGCCACAGATCATCAGAAATCCATTAAATTAATCATGTTTCCTCAGAATAACTTGTTCTCCATATGTAAAAAGTTTAGGAGTTTGGACAATGCACTCTGCAGGGTTAGTTCACCCAAAATGAGTCGTTAATTATTACTCACCCTAATGTCATTCCAAACGTATAAGACCTTGAAACACTTTTTTTTTTTATTTGCATTTTTGTTCAGTTTATTCAGTTTTATTTATTTGTGTTCATATTATTACTGACTGTTTATTGTCTTTAATAATGTTTGCAATTTATATTAAGTTAGGCTAGTTATTTTTGCTGTATTTTTTGTAAGTGTTGTCCAAGTAATAAATAAAAAAAATTTGCCGACTTCAGCTTTAGATTTAATGTCAAATGTATAGTGCATTATAAATAAAATGTATCATCATCATCAGCTTTAATTTTTTTACTGAACCAAATAATAATATTATGTCTAACATCTTTTCAGCATTTTTTGTTGGTGACTCATAATTTATTTATTTCTGTTCTCAGAAATCTGTGCACCTACTAGACCTGAAACATCTAATTTCCATCAGTATGGATGGCCCCAACGTGAACTTTAAGTTCCTCAATAATCTCCAGCAAGAACATGGTGAACTACATGGAGGTCGGCAGCTAATTTCGGTCGGGAGCTGTGGACAGTACACAACTCATTCAAGACTGGCTTTTCCACATGGAATATTGACAAACTTCTGAGAGCAATGCACTTTGTTTTTCACAATGTCCCTGCAAGAAGGGAAGATTATACAAAACTCACTGGCTCATCTCTTTTTCCGCTCTCATTCTGTGGACACCGCTGGGTGGAAAATCTGCCTGTTGCAGAGAGAGCCATTGAGGTATGGCCAAAGCTGAAAGAATACGTGGAAGCAGTCCGTAGAAAAGAACTACCAAACCCCGGAACCTCTTCATTTGATACCATTGAAGCAGCAAATAAAGATCCCCTGATCTTAGCCAAACTTCAGTTTTTCTTGGCGTTATCCAGAACGTTTTGTCCATTCTTGAAGAAATACCAGACTGATGAGCCAGTCTTGCCATTTCTGTGCAGAGACTTGACAGAGTTAATGATGGTAATAATCTAATTTCAGCTTTTTTTCAATGGCTATTTTTTGTTTCATGATTACTTTTGAAGTGGGTATACCACATTGAATAACTATACGTGTATAGGATGGAATAACAAAGCTGGTTAACAGGATACTAAATAATTAGACAAATTTGTTTTTCCTTTTTGTAGAGTCTGGTGAGACGTTTCATCAAAAGGGAGCTACTCCAAGACATCACTCCCTTTAAACTGACCAAACTTGACATTGATGACCAGAAGAACTGGGTCAGTGCAAGCCTCACTGACATTGGATTGGGTGCTGACTCTGTCATTAAGGTAATGCATTGTTACTGTTTTATATGTATACATAAACTTTAAACTACACTGCATTAATACCTTATATATTATTATATCATGATCTAACATGATGTGTGCTATCCCTCCTTGATAGGCTCTTCAGAGCAAATCAAGCAACAGAGTAGGTGACCTCACTGTCCTCGAATTTAGAAGGGACTGCATAACGTGCCTCTCCAGAATCGTTAAGAAAATGCAAGAAAAGAGCCCTTTGAAATACCCCACTGTCAGGCAGATAGCATGCTTAGACCCCTCCGTCATGAGCAGAGACCCAGAATGGTGCAAGGGAAAGATGAAGTCTCTAGTTCAAAGATTTCTGCAGGACAAGCAGTTGACAGGAGGAGTTTCAGCTGGTAGGAGTATTATAGGGAAATAATGGTTTCACACAGCGCAGTATGCTGTGTTCTCAGTACTTTTATCTTAAGAACATTTAGAAGATTAGTTTAAGTTTGTAAATAATTAGATGTTACATATTTTATATGCATTAGTCTTCCTCTCATGTTCAAACTCAGATTAAATAAATAAATATATTTACACCAATGTCCTGTACCAGGTATATATAAATAACCATCCATTTACATTGATGTGATTCATTATTTGTGTTTGTCCATTGCAGGTGATACTAGGGATGCACCGATACCACTTTTTTCAGAATCGATCCGATCCGATACCAAAAATTCCGAGTATCGACCGATACCCGATACCGATCTGATATCAACAGTTTTTTTTTTAAATCAAGTAGAATTTATGTAACTCTTTGTGTGTTGAACTGATAAGCACTCTTTTGTGTTAAACACAATCTACTTAATACAGACAACTTCATTATAAAGAAAAACAAATCCAAAAAATATATGATCATAATCTATGACAAAAATGCTATTATAAACTAGATTAGTGGATAATTCAACAGTAAAATTTAGTCTAGAAAAATCATGAGTTGACAATAATTGTATAAAATCTGAACATTTAGTGAAAAAAACAAATAAGAGACAATAACTGTAACACTAAATCTGGTAAAACGTTACACATTGCTCTTTGTATTGTAAAATACATTCATGAAAAACAAGATAAAAATCAAAAAGATAAATTATTTTATATCTATAGGCTACTATACAATTGAGACATGTTTTAAATGTATAGCACTGCTGTTTAATGAGGCAGCAACATATGATAGAACAGAACAAGAAAGGCTATTAATAATCTTCCATTGCGTCACTGTATTATGATTATGAAAGGCTGCAATACAGTGCGGCACAAAGCGCTAATGCGCATCCCGAGCGC
Organism: Semotilus atromaculatus; assembly: GCA_031834385.1. Lineage (NCBI taxonomy): Eukaryota > Metazoa > Chordata > Actinopteri > Cypriniformes > Leuciscidae > Semotilus > Semotilus atromaculatus. The sequence continues at coordinate 474,450 of JAULUF010000056.1, read as the reverse complement.
AGAATGATGCGCTTGAAGCAACACGGAGTCACAGCGCGCAGCGCGTCGAGTCCGCATTGAAAAGTTCAAAGCACAAACGAAAGACATATTGATATGTAGTGTATTATACAGTATCTATCTTTGCAATAGTTCATTGAGCCTTTTCTTTTAACAGTTTTAAATTTCAGTTACTGTGCGAGTGAAGAACAATTATAGTGTAGCCTTGTAGCTGACTCTAGTGATCTAACCGACACCCGGTAGGAAGTAACAGGATTAAGTTACAGCAATAAAGTCTAGCAAGATAAAGTTGTTTTATGCAAAACCATAGAGCTTTATCTACAGATCAAGTATAATAATAGTAACATTGAATCATTTTGGAGAGAGTTTCATCGTTGACTGACTCGTAACCGAACGCGACGCGCTGTTGGAATGCTGAATGGAGAATGACTGACAGCCGCAGCGGAGGGAAAAGTTTACGTGATCTCGAATTTAATGACTTAAATGTTCATTTCTATCTCACATTATACTATAATGGCTTAAGAACACTTGTAATATAGTGCACGAAAACTTTATGGTGCTTATAATGTTTGTGTGCCTTTTGTGGGGCTTAACAACAACACAGAATAGTATACGCACAATATCGGATTTGGATCGGCCTCGTCTGACCGATCCCCGATCCGGCAAAAATGGCAGTATCGGACCCGATATCCGATACAAATATCGGATCGGTGCATCCCTAGGTGATACTGTTGTGCAACAGTTTGACAGCTTTCTCTCTCTGCATGGCAAAAGTGAGGAGTTCCTCTCTTTCAAACCCATGGAGCAACGACTTGATACTTTCCTTCACCAAACTCTCAATGGGTCTTATCCTGAGCTTCGAAGTTTCCTTCAACGCCTCCTGCTGTTGTCTCATGGGCAAGCTACGGTAGAGAGAGGCTTCTCCGTGAACAAGGAAGTAGAGACATGCAACATAAAAGAAGAAACTGTTGAGGCCCAGAGACTTGTCTGTGACCAAGTATGTGCTTTAGGGGGGGTTCTCAAAGTGCCCCTCACAAAGGAACTACTGGCTTCTGTAGCCTCCGCCAGGACCAGATACAGGATCTACCTTGATGAGGAGAGGAGGAAGAGAGAGGGTGCCATGCGTGGACTAAAGAGAAAAGCTTTGGAAGATGAGCTGGAAGAACTGAAAAAGAAAAGAGGGGTGTTGACAGTGGTGTGCGCCAGCCTTCAGAAGGACGCTGATCAACTAGCTGAGCAGGCTGAGAACAAATCTAATACACTCATGGCTCAAATGATTACAAAATCTAATACTCTAAGGAGGAGATTCAAGGAAAAGTGCGATGAATTAAAAAATGTTGAGTCAGAGTTGGAACTAAAATCGACTAACTTAAGGCACATGCCATAATTAACTTGTTTACACAGTAAATTCTGTATGCAATTTCTATAGCTCTTGCATACATGTATGTACTTTGAATACATTGTTTCAGCATTTAAAAAGTTGAGCATATTGAAGAGCTGTTTTTGTGATTATAAAATAATAATAAATAATTCTGTTTTTGAACTCCAAGGTGGCAGTGAGCTTACATTTTGTTATAATTGCACTTTTGTTTTCGGTTACAGTTACTGGTTTGTTGTTTTGTACACTCTTTTACAAAAGCAAGCTTTTTGAATAATTGTGGCTCTCAACTTAAAGTAGAGTTCCTGCTAATTTTGAAATGTCTCCAAATAAAATGGACATTTTTAGCGGCCTCAAGAGCCATTTCTAATTCAGTTCAGAATGATATAGATTCATCATTGTATCATCGTCAAACTGAATGGTTGCTATTCAGAATTTGGGACATGTCTATTAAAATTTTTTTTTTTTAAAGTGTATATATATATATATAATATCCGTGGTTAGTCATGGGTCGTGTATGGCATTCATTTTTTTTTTTAAATGGCATTAAAAGGCATTAAATTTCATTTGAAGATACCTGCAGAAACCCTGTATCTAGCTGGATAGTGAAGTTGTGGTGTAGAGATGGATTGGCAGGGAGGACGAGAATCTCTGTCTTTGCCAAGTTGAGCTGCAGGTGATGTTCCTTCATCCATGCCGAGATGTCTGCCAGACAGCTTGAGATCCGTGTCGATACTGTGGGATCATCTGGATGGAATGAGAGGTAGAGCTGTGTGATCAGCATAGCAATGATAAGAGAAACCATGTGCCTGTATGATGGGTCCCAGTGATGTGGTGTAAATGGTGAAGAGGAGCGGTCCAAGAACTGAGCCCTGTGGAACCCCTTTGGTCAGTTGATGTGCTTTGGATACCACGCCTCTCCATGTAACCCTGAAGGACCTACCTGTGAGATAGGACTCAAACCACTGGAGGGAAGTTCCCGTGAAGCCCAGTGATGAGAGGGTGGACAGCAAAATCATCAGCAGTTAAAGAGGAGGTGGGTGGTGGTGGAGGTGAACAGAGGAGAGAGTTGAATGTCTTGAAAAGTGTTCGTGTGTTAGAGGCGCTATTTATCTTGTTGTGGAAATATGAGAATTTTTCAGCATGAACATCAACAGAAAAGGAAGTGAGCAGGGATTGATACATACTCAATGTGTCTTTTGATTTGTGCCATTTCCTTTCCGTTGCCCTGAGTTTGGTCCGGTGTTCACGAAGAACCTCAGAAAACCAGGGGTTGGAAGGAGTAGCGCGTGCTGGCCTGGAGGAGAGAGGGCAGATATTGTCTAAAGAAGTTATTAAAGTGGAGCATAAAGTATATGTTGCGGTATTCACATCCAGAGATGAGAATTGTGAGGGTGAGTGAAGAGAAGATGCCACAGCAGTGGAGAGATGGGAGTGAGAAAGTGAACGTAGGTTTCGTTTGAATGTAACAGGTTGGGGTGTCGGTGGTGTATGGGTAAAGAGTTGTAGATTGAAAGTAATGAGAAAATGATCTGAGACGTGGAGAGGTTTCACCAAAATGTCGTCTGATGCAGTTGCGTGTGTAAACCAGGTCCAGTTGGTTGCCTGATTTGTGAGTACCTGCGGTGATGAGCCGTTTGAGATCGAATGAGGCTAGCAGAGAGATGAAGTCTTTTGCAGACGTCTTCTCTAGATGAATGTTGAAATCACCAAAGACTACGAGTGGGGTGCCATCCTCAGGGAAAGAGGACAGCAGCACATCGAACTCCTCAACAAAGCTTCGCAGTTGACCTGGGGGGCGATAAATAACTACAATATGGATCCTAATGGGAGTTGTAAGTGTAATCGCATGATATTCAAACAAGTTGTTATTGCATAGAGAAGGGAGAGTTGAGTATTTCCAATTGTTGGAAATGAGAAGACCTGTACCCCCACCCCTCCCAGCCTGGCGAGGGGTGTGAGAGAAAGAGAAGTTGTTGGACAGAGCAGCAGGGGTTGCAGAGTCTTCTGGACGGATCCAGGTCTCAGTCAAGCCTAAAATATTAAGAGTAGAATGAGATGCAAAGGCTGGAATGAAGTCAGCTTTATTGACTGCTGACTGACAATTCCATAGATCCATAGAAAGAGAGAGAGGTGTGTGTGTGGATGAGAGAATGGGATGTAGATTAGCAGTATTGCGCTGCCTTCTGTGCGTGATGTGAGCTCGAGGTAGAGAGATGACAGGAATGGATTGAAAGCACATGTTGAGTAAGGGAAGTACGATACACGGAAAGGGAAGTAGAAGATACTTAAGTGCCTTGCTGGTGTCCTTGCTCGGTGGAGTCGCACAGGTAGAGTCTATGGTCTTTACCTGAGTCGGTCTTCACACGAGGGGACTGAACGCTCCCGCTGACGCCTCCATGACAGCACACATACGACATAGATATAATGCGCACAAATTACTGAGTGAGGACAACTGTCTCGGACCAGCAATTAACACAGCAACCTCAAATCATCCGAAAACGGGTGAAATCGAAACTAGCTGTTGGCCAGTGCCTCACTTAAGTGCTATAACAATTTAAACTGCAATACTATTCAGACGCGGCTGTTATCAAAAGTAGCAACGCGTTTAATTAAAATACAGATTAGTGAGAAGGTAAAAAATTTTTTATAACCACAGAATCGAAAATAGCCCTACCTTGTGATAGATACTAAGTTGAAACACCAGGAGAACTGGATATTAAGAAAAAGGCTGCGTTTACACTTGGCATTAACATGCGACCTGTATCTGGATGTTGTCCACATACACATTGAAAAGACAAGTGTAAACGCGTTTCTGATCGGAATGTTATCCGATCAGCGTGTCCTGGTTCGGACGTGGTCGAGGACGCATTGTGATCGGATCTCAGTGTAATGTAAACGCAATCCAGCCATCGTGTCTGCATTCACAGGTGCACGTCATTTAAATCCCCGCCCAGTCTCCCCACGTGCTGTCAGAAAATAATGACCAGACGCAGTTTAGACAATAAATTAAACACATTTGAACCTTACAAATAAATGTCAATATTTAAAACACTGTGTGTGTCATTTTTTTTTTTCATTTTAATTGTGCAACATTATCTGAACGAGGCAATCGCCTGTACAATCACAGCTGTGAGTCATGAGATCTTAATGAAGAGCGTGCGCTGCTTTGCCAGAGGAATAATGGAAATACACTTTTTTATAATGTTTTAAATGTTGAATGTTAAATTAATCTCCCATTTCTGTTAATTTAGCCATTGCACACTATAACCTTAAACCCAGATGATCGATGATGTGAGTTGTTTAACGTGATCAACCCAGTTATTTTTGTATGATCAGCTCTGAAATATTCCTTCATTCAAAAAACTTAATTTGATATAAGACTGGAGATTGCATAGGAAAGTACATTGGGACATTGCTTAATTTGTATCATCTTTACTCTTAATTTGGCTACTAACCTAATTTAAATATTATGCAAAAACAGAAATCCGATCGGTTATCCATATACAGAGGCTACTTAATATGAACAAATGTAAACGCACCGTGTCCTGATTGGCTAATGATCTGATCTGCTTGATCGGATCACGGTGATCGCATGTTGATGCCAAGTGTAAACGCAGCCAAAGTCTACTTGCGCGCTCTTGTCGTATCCACAGACTGACCGCTTGTCCTTATGTGGGCAAGTATATGTATAGTAAAAATAATAAATTGCCAAAAAGTTATTTTGTGTAACATCAAACCCAATATCTACTTCTATTACCTAATTAATTTCTAGCACTTAATTATCCAACATTATCTAACAAATACATTGATTTTGCAAATCATAAAATGTGAGTAATCGACTTTACATTTGTTGTCTATAATAGTTTTTTTTTTGTCATCCTCAACATCACTATCAAATCATTGTTTGTAAACATTAGTTTATTTCCATGCATATTGTTTAAAACACTTTTTGAAATAATAACTTTAAAAAGGAAATAAGACTGAGAAGACTTTGTTTGAGAAGGAAATGTAATAAATGCTGTTTTAAATGTTTGTCATATTTCCATGTGATGCACATGGAAGCTGACAATATTCCACATTCTGAACACAGTTGAGAGCACACTATTTGTCTAATATGTTATAGACGAATGGCAGATGTGAGATCTGTTTGTAATTAACCAGTTCTCCTGGGTCAGACTGTGGGTTATAGTTATATTTTTTGGGGGATTCCACAAGGATCGATTCTTGGTCTAACTTCATTGTAAATGTTGCCTGTAGCTTTCTAGTAGTCCTGAAGCCTTTGATTAGCGTGTTCAGTTTTGTTTTATTAGGGTTGGATTACAATATAGTTGTTTAATTGTATATTATCTTAAAATATATTTAAAATAAACATATATTTTATATTTTAAAAAAAAGCAAATATGCACATTACAATCAATATGACAAATACAATAAGAGAGTTATAAATGAAATAAATAGTGCTTTACATTTTTCAGGTAGGCTACAGTAGGTCTATTTGTTTTACATGTCTTAATGTTTTAACTTGTTTTTGTTTGTTTTCACCCTAGACTTAATGGTGAAAGAAGAGAGTCAAGAACTAAATGAAATAGAAGACAAAAATCATTTAATGAATGGAGAAATATCTTTTAGTTACTCACAGACTCCTAAAACAGGAACTAGAAACCTTAAAGTCCAGATGAGAGGTCACACTGAAGAGAGCCGTTTGACCTGCCAACAGTGTGGAAAGAGTTTCAGTCGAAAAGACAGCCTTAAAGCCCACATGAAAATCCACACTGGAGAGGAGCTGTTTATATGCACTCAGTGTGGAAAGAGTTTCAGTCGAAAAGACAGCCTTAAAGTCCACATGAGAATTCACACTGGAGAGAAGCCTTACAAGTGTCTTCAGTGTGGAAAGATCTTCTCAATACAAGGAAGTCTTAAGATTCACACGAGAGTTCACACAGGAGAGAGGCCATTCATATGCCCTCAGTGTGGAAAGAGTTTTAAACTGGAAAGTAACCTTAATGGCCACATGAGCATTCACACTGGAGAGAAGCCTTTCACCTGCCAACAGTGTGGGAAGAGCTTCACACGAAAAGTAAATCTTAAGACTCACATGACAATTCACACTGGAGAGAGGCTGTTGGTTTGTGGTCAGTGTGGAAAAAGTTTCAGACATAAAGGAAACCTTAATTATCATATGAGGATTCACTCAGCAGGGCACTATTTTAAATGTCATCAGTGTGAAAAGAGTTTCTCAGATAGGAATCACCTTAAGAATCATGTAAAAATTCACATCGGAGAGAAGCCTTACATATGCCTTCACTGTGGAAAGAGTTTCACATACAGAGCAAACCTTGAAGATCACATGAGAATGCACACTGGAGAAAAGCCTTTCACCTGTCCTCAATGTGGAAAGAGTTTCTCACTACAAGGAAACCTTAAGATCCACATGAGGGTTCACACTGGAGAGAAGCCTTACAAGTGTCTTCAGTGTGAGAAGAGTTTCACACTACAAGGAGCTCTTAAGATTCACACAAGAGTTCACACTGGAGAGAAGCCATTCATATGCCCTCAGTGTGGAAAGAGTTTTACACAGAAAAGAGACCTTAATACCCACATGATCGTTTTCACTGGAGAGAAGCCTCACAAGTGTCTTTAGTAGGGATGGGAATTGATACTATCAAAACCAAGTGGTTTTATTTGTTTTAAAGCTAAACTTGAGTAAGCAAACTGTACTTTTTTATGTAATTTATGTAATAAATAAAACCTTATTGTGTTACCGATTAGTTATACACCGATTCAGACGTCTCGTGAGTTCAGTGTTGGAAATATCAGTTGTTTTAACCATTAATTGAAATGATTCGGTTTAAAGGAGTCAAAGGAGTTTGCGAATTTGACGTGTCATTATCGGACGTGTGCGCGTTGTGTGATTAACGTTATCCCGGCGGTTAGGACATCCCACAATATTTGTGTCATCACATAAAACATTTCATCACTGGATAGTTTTTTTCCGTTTATTTAAAGTGTGGTTTATGTCAGCTGAATGTGTGGAACGCTTTTCAGAGAAGATAAGGCAACGTATTTTAGCACAATTTACACCCAGCGGTAATCTCAATCTCACCCAGCATACAACTGTAACCGGTTTAGAACCGGTTCTTGGGTGGAACCGGTTTTCGATTCCCATCCCTGGTCTCACACAGACCTGAAACGGCATTTCCAAACTCATTCTGTAAAGAAAATGCCGTTTTCCTCAGTGTGACGAAGTTTAGAAAAAAGGAGAAATTGTAACAATTATCTGTGCATTTACTCTGGAGAAAGACAATTCAATTGTGATAGTGTAATAAAACCATAACACTTACAAGTACATATGAAAAGTCATGTAAATTTGAGACCCAGTTTCTTTTCCTTGTTAAAGGCACAATATGTACTTTTTCTGCTTTAAAAATAGCAAAAATAATTGTATCTATGTTATATATTTCTTTTAGTTGTGTACTTACATTATCCCGACAGTTTCCAACAACTTTCAAATCCGGAGAAATTTATAGTTTAATTCGAAGACACGGGCCGTGTCTTTATTTCCGTTTCGTCGCCCGTCTATGGCGTCATATAACCTTTGACTCCTCCAAGTCTCTAACTTCCTGCGGAACCCGGCGAAACTGCAAACACAAAGCAGGGGAACACCGGACACTAGGGCTGCAGGATATTTTTTTTCCCCTGTGATATTGCGATATGTCACCAGATGTTGATTACTAAGCGCGAGCGTGAGGCAGAGAGAGCAAGACAGCGCTCGTGTTGTTTGAAGACGGTGAGAGCGCGCGCGCGGCCGTGGCTCGCTCTCCCTCTCTCTCTCTCTGCTCGCTCTCATATGCGCCCTGTCCAGCGGCAGCAGTCATTCTATTCTACACCATTCACCCATCAAATAATAATCAAATAATGCTTTAGTGGGACAAAAATTCGATTTGGCAAATTCGAAAACTCCTGCATAACTGACTGTGTTCATGAGGATATTCACCGAGATGGGCATTCTGACTTAATTTTGAATGTTCGTGTCCGTCAAGCTCAGAGAGAAAGAGCACTGAACTTTGTGTCTGCCCGGCTCTGTGTGCGTACACTTCTTGCGCTTGATGTTTAAACTAACAGGGCTTAAAAACACATGTAAATGATATGTGAATGATAAACTTTCACTCTATGATGGTTAAACTTCGCAATTAATCCGTGAATCACAAGCGTTACAGGACAGGAAGCAGCTGACCCGTACTGATCATGAATCAGATCAACTACGATACCTATCGCACGTCATTGACAACGACAACAACTCCCATGAGCGCACGCTCTTTCCCGACGTCATCAAAGTACGTCTTTTGTTATTATTTTGATTGAGTGACCCCTGGTGGCCAAAAATTACATACTGTACGTTTAAAGACTCAAAAAAGTGTGTATTAGTATATTTTAGTATACTTCTTTCAAACTAAAAATAGTATACTTTGTCTAGATAAAAAAAGTATACTTTGTCTAGATTTTATGTTCTCCTCAGAAATATACTTGTATGTACACTCACCGGCCACTTTATTAGGTACACCTGTCCAACTGCTAGTTAACACTTAATTTCTAAGCAGCCAATCACATGGCGGCAACTCAGTGCATTTAGGCATGTAGACATGGTCAAGACAATCTCCTGCAGTTCAAACCGAGCATCAGTATGGGGAAGAAAGGTGATTTGAGTGACTTTGAACGTGGCATGATTGTTGGTCCCAGAAGGGCTGGTCTGAGTATTTCAGAAACTGCTAATCTACTGGGATTTTCACGCACAACCATCTCTAGGGTTTACAGAGAATGGTCCGAAAAAGAAAAAACATCCAGTGAGCGGCAGTTCTGTGGGCGGAAATGCCTTGTTGATGCCAGAGGTCAGAGGAGAATGGCCAGACTGGTTCGAGCTGATAGAAGGGCAACAGTGACTCAAATAACCACCCGTTACAACCAAGGTGGGCAGAAGAGCATCTCTGAACGCACAGTACGTCGAACTTTGAGGCAGATGGGCTACAGCAGCAGAAGACCACACCGGGTGCCACTCCTTTCAGCTAAGAACAGGAAACTGAGGCTACAATTTGCACAAGCTCATCGAAATTGGACAATAGAAGATTGGAAAAACGTTGCCTGGTCTGATGAGTCTCGATTTCTGCTGCGACATTCGGATGGTAGGGTCAGAATTTGGCGTCTACAACATGAAAGCATGGATCCATCCTGCCTTGTATCAACGGTTCAGGCTGGTGGTGGTGGTGTCATGGTGTGGGGAATATTTTCTTGGCACTCTTTGGGCCCCTTGGTACCAATTGAGCATCGTTGCAACGCCACAGCCTACCTGAGTATTGTTGCTGACCATGTCCATCCCTTTATGACCACAATGTACCCAACTTCTGATGGCTACTTTCAGCAGGATAATGCGCCATGTCATAAAGCTGGAATCATCTCAGACTGGTTTCTTGAACAGGACAATGAGTTCGCTGTACTCAAATGGCCTCCACAGTCACCAGATCTCAATCCAATAGAGCATCTTTGGGATGTGGTGGAACGGGAGATTCGCATCATGGATGTTCAGCCGACAAATCTGCGGCAACTGTGTGATGCCATCATGTCAATATGGACCAAACTCCCTGAGGAATGCTTCCAGCACCTTGTTGAATCTATGCCACGAAGAATTGAGGCAGTTCTGAAGGCAAAAGGGGGTCCAACCCGTTACTAGCATGGGGTACCTAATAAAGTGGCCGGTGAGTGTATATGTACTATGTACTTAGAGGAAAAACGTACAATTACACTTAAGTTACCTGACTTATATAGCCTAGGGGTTTCATCAACTAGTCGACTGTCACAACCACTAGTCGGCGCTGTCTGCCCTAATCGACTAGTCGGAAACAAAATGGCGTCAATGTACCTATGCGTCCAAAACTAACTGTTTAGACATTAAAGTCGCTTTGGCTAAAAAATTTAGGCCTAAGGCCATCCTTAAATATAGACTATATATTTCTCAGGTCTGTGGGGCAAGTATATATACGCTGAGTTTCGGTTCATTTAAGAGACAAGCGCGCCGGTGCCTCTGTGTCCTGATTATATTGCCTGCATGCTATATTTAGCCTATTATTTATTAAATCCAGGAAATTGGTTGATGAAATCCTTAATATTTGGCATTTTAAATCCTGTTTGAGATCTCATGTGAAAGTTTTAATTGTAGTGCCGCTTTCAGAGTGCTCCCGTCCGTAACTTTGTTTCTTCCTCATAAATGTGAATAAAATAAAATGAATATATTATGTTCTGTGGAGAGCCAACCCTTTTTCATCCGGTGGGTATATTACTTTTGGTTTGCGCAGTGTAATTCATAAAATTACTAAAACATATTTTACCGCAAGTGTATTTCCCTCATATTAAATATAAAACGCATACTGATATTTTTATTAAGGGAGTATGGATGTATAAACAGACGTTTCAATATATTAGTATTAAACGCATTTTCTGATAATTTATACTGCAAATGTCACGTCCATAACGCTGGAATTGCCCATAGTAATGTAAAGATGTGGTAGCATTAGCATTTTTATTTAAAAGAAAGAGCGTAGCCTATGCTTGTATGTAGGCCTATGGGCAATTTATATTCACAATACTTACTAAAATATAATTAATATCATTATTAGTCATTATTATAATTAGTTGTTTGAAGAGTAAAAAAAAAATCGGTCTTAACGCAAGTTTACAACTGGCAAGTCGGTGGGACTAAAAGGGGGGAAAAAATTATGTTAATGCGCCAATTTAATGAATAAATAATTTAACGACTAGTCGAATAGTTGTCGACTGTTATGCAAAACTAGTCGACTAGCAAAAATCAGTAGGGAAACCCCTAATATAGCCTATACTTCTCAATATTTTGATATACTGGAAGTGTAATTATAAGTCTAATAATTAAGTAATCTTAGCTTTAATTCTTGTCTTGTAGGTATGTTTACTCTTTTGATTTATTAGCATTTTAAATACTTTTCACATAGTTTTACATTCTCATGAACTTACATTGAAAATATTGATTTATAAAGAAAACATATAATCTTAATTCTGAGTATGTGATTTTTTGTGTAATCCATTTGTAGGGTATATAGGAATTTACTTAATCTATTTTCACTGGTATACAGTAGGGGGCGCTATTGTGCATCTTCTGAAAGAGTACAAAATCTCCAGATCAAAACACAGGAGAAGAAGAAGCAGAAACAAGTGTTATGGAAATTTTAATTTCACATTGATCAGTATGATTACTAGGGCATGTTTCTATTCATTCACTTACAATGGATAATGCAAAGGAAGGTCATGTGATTTTGTTATTTGGGGACTGTCCTGTTATATATGTATTATGTTCATAATGCCTGGAGAGGTAGGAGTGTGATACCAGAAAATGGACCAGGTCTGAGGTAATCTTGGCAAGGGTGGCTAAAGGGACTAGTTAGCAGTATAGATTCCTTTGGTTTTGCCTATCATATGATAATGTCTGTGGAAAGTTACTGGGGAGGCAGGCCTGGGGAGGAGATAGCCTTGGAAGAAGTATAAAGATCGCTCTGGCCTGTCTCCAAGTGCGTCACTCACTCCACAGGGTAACTGCTGTGTTGGCGACTGGGCCTATTCTTGCAAGAATAAACACTTTTCTTTTTACTAAAATTGTCTCTGAGTGTCTCTTACACATTGATGTCTGTTTAATGAGAATTTTTGCCACCACAATCTTGGTGTCAAGAGTAGTGGGATTCCTTGGATGTGCCTTCTGGACCCGAGAGCGGACGGTGTTTGGCCACCTGGACTGAACAGTTCCAGCTCTACCTCGTAAGCTTGAGAGAGAGAGGCCGACCGGCCGACCGACAGGAGAAGCACCACTGGAATCAAAAAGAACCCATGGCATAAGGAAAAAAGACATCCTGGTAAGAAACACGCTAAATTGATTTTATTTTGGGTATAAAACTGAGTGGAACTATACTGGCTGGGTCTGTCTCTGTGGTACGAGATACAATAATTTTCAGGGGGAGATCTAGTTCCTGAAGGAAGGATCTCCAGTCTGAAACTGAGTTCTCGTGCATGTGGTTTCAAAAGAACCACGCCTGAGTAATTAGGTAAAATTACACAGCACACGTACGTGCGAACCCCTGTCCGATTTAGGGAGAAAGAATCGGATCTGCTGGAGACGTCCCACAGATTATCAGACGCGTCGAACGGAAAATCCACGGGGGGGATGGAAACGGCCAGTATGGGGAAATCTCAGAGCAAGCTTGCCAGATATGATACACCAGTGTTCTGCCAAATGAGAAAACATTATGGGCAGAAATGTATGCAGGACATAGAAAAATTAATAAAAAGTTGTATAACAACTGCGATGGTTAAACTGGTTATTAATGAAAACATGCTTCTGTGTCGTCAGATGCTAGCCGATGTCTCAGGTGATGATGAATAGCCTATAATAAAGTTATTTACATGTTGCTTTCGACGGCATTTTAGCCTACAATTAATTTAGAAACATGTGTGACTTCATTTACTTTGTCGTTGTAATCCTGAATGAAATATAAACGTCAAATTGTAGATGCTTATAAAGATTACATTGTAAAGGTGAGTTAACTTGTCAGCTATGTCATGTGACTATAGCAGTTTTTGGAATGTCAAGTGTATTGTCAGGTCAAAATACAACTTGTTATTATTGTATGTAAACAATTAAAAAATTGTGTACAATTGATAGCAAGCGTTTATTAAAGTACCTTTTCTTGTACACTCCATTTATGTCAAACAGCCTACTTTTCTTTCTTTACACGGACACACCTGTATTACAGTTAGCACAATCTTATTTTTTCTTGCCAAAACAACAATTATTTATTTTAAGTAAAAAGGGAAAAAACTATTATAAAAGCTAACTATCAAAATATAGCAAACCCCAACTCAAAATGGAATTAGTCTGTCAAAACACAAGTTTCCGACTGATCATGACCATATAGGCTACTCAATCAAAAGGCAATGTGTGTCGAAATAAAAACAATTGATGGCATTATGAAAACTGTATTATTTGTCGTGTTTCACTTCTACCTGAAGACAATACGAAATCCATAGTTTTTTTGTCTCCTTTCTTCCCCCCCTTTACTTTAAGCCTCTCTAAATTGCTTGTTGACTATTTCATGTGTGCAGCTTTACAACATACTATCTAAAAGTGCATGAGTCATTACCTGAATGTACAGTCCAAACCTGCTTTTTGGGAGTGTTGATAAGTCCCATATGGGTGTTGATGGTGCCCCCTTAGTTAGTGCCCTACACAGACTGCATATTCTGCATGTGGGAAAATTGGTACTGGAGTGTAGTAAAAGGTTTAGCCTACATAAATCTTTGAGTTAAATGGAAACATAACATTGCTGCCTTTGATCAACAACAAATCTAACCTAAATGGCCTTTGGCTAATATAGAAGCTATTTCCCGCCAGGAATAAAAAATGAGTAATTGTGAGTTTTTCTCAAAATTAAGACTTTTCCTGTCTGCTAAAAGCAAAACACCAGACAAAAGGCAGAATGTGAGATATAAATAAGCAATTACCCTTATATGTTCAGTTCAATAAATAAGCTTTCATAGGTTCCACATAAGGGGGGAAAACATAAAGATGCACTCTGGCACACATTCTGACTCCTGCCCTGTTCTTATGCCTTGTCCTATCCATCTATGACTCTCCTTCTGAACCCATTCTTGTCTCTTACTCAGATGTTTCTCGCTCTGCTTCTCTGTGTTGTTGTGCATCCATGCTTAACAGAAGCAATTCAGACACTCTTTTTGTGTGTGTGTGTGTGTGTGTGTGAGTGTGTGTGTGTGGCCAAGTAATGTAAAGAACTTCAACACCTGACTATGTCTCCGACTGAGAGTGGGATCAGCTATTTCTCAATATTTCACTGATCTGTTATCTAAAACTGCTTATCAGGTTGTCAATATTTTAAGCATTTTATTTCTGTACTTCTGAGCTCCTGTTGGTGCTGAAGTATAGAGGCTTTATACTATATTTACAGTCTTGAACATAGGTATGAATTTCTGACATGCTGTATTTAAGCATTTGTAATTGTGTGAAAACAATTTTAGCATGTTAGAAACTTGTTAATTCACTGAATTTTCGGACAAAACAACATTAACTGTGTTAAGGGTGCAGCACTTGAAAAATGTAAATGACTAGGTTAAAGGATCATATGGTTTGATCATAACTTTACAAAAAAGGCACACTGTGGACAGTAATGAGACAGTGGTAATGTACATAAGGAAGGACGTCCCATAATAAGTGTATATGTTGTGATGTAGCGGTACATTGTCAAGGGTATTCTTACATGTATGTATCCAATACTACATGTATAATGCAAATATTTTACACCATGAAAAATGTCTAATAATTGTGAGTAAGTGACACGTCTCGTGGGAGTTTTTCCCCATGCAACCCTTTAAAGCACTTAAAATGGTTTCTGCATTTTTGAGAATTTTGCTGTAAGAAAATATATACAGCTGTTCATTTTACATGTGATTGTATTATAACATTGGTGCCAGTACATTTTTTTGTAACGCAAGCACTGGCTAACAAATTCCCAGTGAAATCATTGTTCACAGGTGCTATAAATCTTGGAAGACATTTAGCACTTTCAAGGCAATGTGCCTGTGTTAAGTTCTGCAATATGTTATACCTAAAATATGTAATTTATTTATCCAAATATATTTCATATGACCAATCAAAATGCTGCCGACACGTATTAAGGAAAACAACATTGTCATGACCTTTAATGGTTGTAATGGGAATTGGCAATTTGGGTTCTGCTTGTATTAAAAACTATGATGTTCTTAGCATGTAACTCTGTAATGAGAAATGTGAGACACTGACAAAGACATATATTGAGGACCAATAAAAAAATATTATATTCACAACCATAGAAAACAAATATACAAAGCACAGTATACTGTAGTGAAAAGTACCACAGCCTATTATTATTACTACAAATAGTTATTAGTTCAAGATAAATGTTGCATGTATCTAATTTGTTCTTTGTAGTGAAAGAACAAATTAGAAGTAATATGTTCTATGTAGAACATTTGTTCTATGTTCATTGCAAATCTTATAAAGCCTATGTTACACACATACATGCCAACCACATCCCTGGGTTTCAACATTTCATTAAATCCTCTGTCAGGCTGTCATTAAATCTGACTGCCTTATTACACTTTAACGACCTGTTACAATCCTACAAAAAGTAGTTTGTTCAAAAAGGCCTAGCAAACCTTGACA
Source organism: Semotilus atromaculatus (assembly GCA_031834385.1). Lineage (NCBI taxonomy): Eukaryota > Metazoa > Chordata > Actinopteri > Cypriniformes > Leuciscidae > Semotilus > Semotilus atromaculatus. The sequence goes on along the minus strand of JAULUF010000056.1, from coordinate 458,788 downwards.
AGTTTCTTGTCTTCAAATCAGCTGTCTAATAATTGCCAATGTAATCATTTAGGCATTCTTGTTAAAATCATTAAGTTGCCAGTTTGATTCTATGCACATAATAGCCAATTACCACATGCAGATGCTCCATATTATCGACATATAATTGAGTAAACGTGGATAGTTGTGATTTAATGAGAGAACATATATAGTGCTGATAGTGCCAAGAAGTGATTGTGAGGTGACTGAAGGTAAGGCATGTAGATTTACAGTGTACTATAATATATAAATGACGGATGGACGGATGGACTTACTGCGCGAGGAGACGGAATTTCGGACGGACTTCTCCGACGGACTTTTAACTTCAGCTCGTCGACTTCTAAGGGCCCCCCCCGCTGCCTCGGGCCCTGGGTACTCTGTCCCCTTTTTCCCCCCGGTACCACGCCCCTGCCTGGGGACCCACAGCTGTGCTCATTTTATATGTCTCCTTTTTCTGAAACACCCAGTTCAGTAACTTATCTTTCCTAACGAGATGATGATCTGAATCGGGTGTGTTAAATGAGGGAGACATAAAAAACTGTGCAGAGCTGTGCAGGAGCAGGATCGAGAACCACTGCTTTAGATGGATCCTGAAAAAGTGAGGGAGCTAAAAAATGTTCTTCTTCATGGAACATATCCTCCTGGATGTTACAAACAGGAGAAGTTCATTATTAAAAGAAGAGCTGTAAGCTATATAATGAAAGGTAAGCAATTATAGAGAAAGGAAATTGCCATTTTAGTGGCACAAGCACAGGAAGTTACCTGAGCCTGTGTGTTATCCACATTAGATGGCATGCTTCACTATATATGCCAGAGGCGTAAGCGAGGCAAACATTTGGCAAAAGTGGTCACGTCACCAGAGGAGGCAAATTATGTTTTTGTTAGCCTTCATGCCAGTGATCAGGGGGGTCATTGTGGTATGGAGAAAACTCTTGACGCTATCAGCACCAGATTCTACTGGCCTGGATTGGAAAAGGACATCTGCAAATGGGTGAGTTTTATTCCAGCTTAATTATTTTGGTTACACTTTATTTGAATTTGTCCCTGTTAAAGTGTAATTACAGATTTAAGTACTGAGTAATATTAATTAACCACATGTACTTACTGTACGATCAGGATTTGGTTGAGGGTTAATTGCATGTAATTATGCCTGATTTATAGTTATTACTATAGTAAACACATGTAACATGTCTAACAAGGACACGTTAAAATAAAGTGTTTCCATTATTTTTGGCACATTATTTTAAACCCACTACATCAATTTTAAAAGCACTACATCACTTAACACAATGCATTAAACCTTGTAGATAGCGCAGTGCCCTGAATGCCAGGCCAGAAGGTCTACATTTAAGGAGAAAAAGCCTACATGCCAATAGAGGTGAGTATACCAAATGACAGTGATGTTGCACAATTGTATAACATGCATATTATCCTTCTATATGACTTATACCCCCCCCTCAGACCACACAGCCTCTGGAACTGGTGGGAATGGATTTAGTTGGGAAATTAAGTACAAGCAAGAGTGGGAATCAATACATTTGCGTAATGATTGATTACTTCACTAAGTGGACAGAGGCCTACCCACTTAAATCAAAGTGTGCAGCGGAAGTGTGTGAGTGCATTTTAGATTTTTTCTACCGATTTGGAGCTCCACAGAGAATTTTAACAGACCAAGGGAAAGAGTTTGTCAATAAGGTAACAGCTTTGTCACCTAAGTTGCTTTTGTTGTTTTAACTAAGGTTAAATTTCATTTGTAATTATACGGTACTGTTATTTTCTCAGATTAATTTTGACCTTTGTCAGAGGCTGGGTATTAAAAGGAGCTTGTGATCCTTGTACAAACCCATTGTGTTTTGTTGAGACACATTTTTTGGAGCATTGACTGAAAATGTTGGTAAATGTGACCATTACCTACATGAAGCCTCTAAGTCCGTCTAACGTTTTTAGTTAATATTAACATGTTTATCAGGCTCCTATGAATAGGTTTGTACCTAAGTATCGATATTTCTAAATGGGCTGAGGCTGGGTAGTGAGTTTGAAGTGAAAGCATTTGATAAACGTATACTATGTGTGGAGAGCATTCACTCAAAATTATCTCATTTTTGATATAGGTGGCTTTTAGAGGCGTTTGCGTCAGAGTTGTTGATATGTAAACAATGTGTCTAAGAGGTTGCATGTGCAAAATGACCCATCTCACATTTGTGGCAGTATACAAATGATGACTATTCGTAGCCTGGTATTATGGAGGACCAGATCTAGCATATTTAAAAATAAATACAGAAATAAATAAATGCTCAATAAATAAGCATACAATTAATTGGCCCAAAAAATACAATAAAGAAATAAATGTAGGTAGAAATTAAATTATACAGTGAGACATAAATGTGTATATATCTCTTTTAATTAGCTTCTTTATTTATTCATCTTTGTAATAATTATTTGTATTATTATTATTTTTATATTATTATTATTATTTTATTACCCTATTTATTTATTGTCCGTTATAATCAAGTTATAATAAAGTTTATTTATTAATTACTTATTTTTTTAAGTATTTATTTGTGTGCATGTTATAATAGTTTTGTCTGTTTTATTCTTCCTTTGTATTTTTTTTACTCTATTTATTTCTTCAATGCTATTTATTTCTGCCTGTCGTTTTTACATTTCTGTATGCATTTCTGCCTCATTATGCAAATAAGGAGGGGCTGTGTCTTAAGGGGTCAACTTCTGCCCATTGGTTGGTAAGCATTTTACCGCATCGGTCAAAGCATTTACATTTCATTCAGTATTACAAAGAAGACCAAGTAAATGCTACAATACCGTCGAAAGCAACATGTAACGTTATTATAGGCTATTCATCATCACCTGAGACATCGGCTAGCATCTGACGACACAGAAGCATGTTTTCATTAATAACCAGTTTAACCATCGCAGTTGTTATACAACTGTATTGCCACAATTATGTACCATCGTCGGACTACAGAGTCTATGCAATGTGCTTTGAAATCATAAACCATGTAGTATACAATTTCTAAATTAACGCCATGGTGAGTTTTTGAAATAGGAAACACAAGGGTCACAAGTTAACATGGACGCAATATTTTGATTCGGACAGCTGCATATAGTGACGCCGAGACTGAAATGGTGAATTGTTCTGCATCAATCAGGTAGTATAGTGAGACAGCGCAACATGTTTGTCACGGTGTTCTCACTGAGTGAACCCTTTTCTGCACGCGTTCGAAACCCGTAGAAAGATGTTTTTTTTCTTTTCTTTTTTTTTTAAGATCATAGCAATACTTTGTCATCTTTACAAGAATACGAAAGGCATGTAACGAGCAAGTCTGCGTTTATTACACAGCTTAAAATCGCGTCAGTTTGTGCTTTCAGAATCGACGAATCTGCTCCTATGATCTGCTCACATCTGCAGCGGATGACTTGAACAGGAAGTTGGTCACCAGTTAACACGGTCACCATTTAAACCGTAACACCGGCCTCTTTCTGTATCTGAGGTCGATGGCATTTCCGAAGGTGGTACTTCTCCACTCTCCTCCGCTGGCCCCTCTGCTGGCCCTCCTTTGTTGTCTTTGGTCGATATTAACCAACGTTTCATTTCAAAAACAATATTATCCTATACTTAATGCCTGAAAAATTACCTATGTGTCAGAAAGACTGTTAACTTGGTGCTGTAGTTAGTAAAGTGACCGTTAATTGTCGTTAATCTGTCGTCATCACCTCAGGACCAACGGTTTTTGGTTTCTAATCGTTATATATATATATTATTTATATAACCCCGACCCCTAGTTTGGGAACCACTGCATTAACACACACACACATATATATTACGGCCGGGACTTGATTAAAAAAATGTATCTAATTAATTAGAGGCTTTGTAATTAATTTTTTTCACATGGATTTTTAGTATACCATTGAATAATGACTGAATACATAAGCTTAATATTGTTTATTTTTGTTCAACCAAGTCCAGCAGACGAGTGCAATTTTTGCCATTAATAAATGTAGCAATAGCATATTTAGAAATTTTTGAAATTCAGATAGCCTATAGGTAGGAAGACCTTCTGTAAACTGTTTTTTTAAGTTAAAAAAGGTTTCCAGGGTGACGCGTCAGGCTTGGCACGTGATTCACCACAGCCAAAATAAGTAAGAAGTTACCTCCCTGCTCCTAAACGTGAAATTTGGCTTCGTCAACCTAAGGGAAATTTTCCTTGCGGTAACTGTAATTATTGTGAGAATATGGCAAAAACTGATACATTTATGGATGTTTTCAGTAATAAGACTTACACTGTTAACAGTTTTATAAATTGCAATACCACCCATGTTGTTTATCGATTAGAGTGCATCTGTGGCTGTTTTTATGTGGGCCTCACAAAAAGGAGATTAAGAGACAGGGTAGCTGAGCATAGGTATGCCATTCGCTTGCCATTATGCCATATATTGACGCTAAACATGGAAGTGATTCGACTTTACGAGTAGTGGGCATTGAGGCTGTTCGCCTTGATGCCAGAGGCGGGGATATAATCAAACGCCTTAAACAAAGGGAGACATATTGGATTTATTCTTTGAGGGCCACTTGCCATCCAGGTCTCAATGAAGATTTTGACCTTTCACCCTTTTTGTAATTATTGTGTTTTTATGGATAAAGTGTTTTGACTAATCTTTGAATGCGATGCTATTGTCTGTCGATGTTGTTTTAGAACCATCTTGACTATGAAATTAGAATTATGATGGGTAACTAGCCTATTCACATATGTTGACATTTGGTTGTGGAATACAGTATTGTGTGGAGTACACTAGATATTTATAGTGGTGTTACTCCTATTTTTCCACTTGGAGATCTATTATTTTGCTGTGTACTCGTATGATTCAACTTCTGACATTAGACATGAACTGAACTATTGCCTCTAGTGGCCAAAATGTGTGTTGCAAGTGCCAGAGTGGCACACCTGAAACTAATGCAACTATAAGTATTGCTTGATTCTGTCTCTTTGTTACCAACACCCTGATGAAGGCCAGTGGGCCGATACGCGTTGGTGTTTTTTAATGGTTTAGCCCTCGATCTAATAATAATAAAGGCTTTTTTTACTTTTTGTAACTTACTGAGTGCCTGGACTTGGATTCTTTTCCAATTTTTATGATGCTCATATAGTTGATTTAATGGGCGGGATTTATGGTAATTGAGAATGAGCGTGCACGCGCGTCCCATTTACGACTGATTGGAATTCATTAACACACACACATTTCACTATCACATCTGACGCTTACGAAGTATTTGTGAATCAGGTGAAGAGTTTTCGGGAAGGTCTCTTTGCGCGCAAATCACTCACATATTTACTCGTATATTTACGAATCTTTCATGAATGAGTCTTTCATGATATATGACTCTACTCTCAAGAAAGGAGAAAAGATGGTGGTACTTCATATCCATGTATTTACATCTCACTGAACATGACCATGTTACAAAAACTAATTCTGATAACAACAGCAGCAAAAATAACAATTGCAGCTACACCTTGAAAAGAAACAGTTTGACATAAATTAAAACAGTTGTACACTTCTGTTGTGGTGTGATTTCAAAGACCACAGTGAAAACACATTTTATTCCACCATTTTAATCTAGATTTCTCAGTAGTAAACTAAGCCACACTACTGGTTTTCAATGTCAACAATATGGGGGAAACCGGGGGAAAATGTTTTTGAATCCCATTTCCTCCATTTACATAAATTTAGGGACTATGGTGATACAAAATCCAGGAAATAATTAAGTTGTTTATAATGATGTCACGGGGTGACCGGGGCCGGAACCTTGTGCACGGAAGTTGTTGTTATGTGGGAGCACTTCCGGTGTAACACCATGCGGTTCCGGTTTTCCCCGCGTACTATGGCCGATCGGGGCAATTGATGAGTGGAATTGCTGACAGGTGTGGGAGGAGGAGAGTTTGGGCGGCCATTGGGACGCGGTTTCCAAAATGGATTATAAAAGGGAGACGCAGCGGCCGTGCAGGAGGACAGGGTGCACTCCTATTAAAAAGGACACAATATCATCTGACCCAGCCCCATTTTAAACGATATTTTCTTGATAGCCAAATTGCCATTTTAGCTTTTCCAAAAATAAAATTTATTAACACATGCGCTTCCCTCTTTCTTCTACTGTATTTTGGACCATAAATAAAAAAACTGGTGTAAAGATTTCACCCAATTTATGAGACCACTCTTCTAAAATACAAAAAACTGGTTGAAGTCTCTTGCACTTGAAAAACTTACAACAAATGAAAAACTGTCTCCTGTTCCCCACAGAAAGGACAGCTCTCCCCTACCTGTGGGTCAAGGTGTGCTCTGTGCCTGTTTGTAGCTATAATCCCGTGTACTATCCTCCAGGTCTCCAGACCTCTTCTCGATGGGAGGTTTGTACAGGGACCTCCAGCTGGCTTTGGGGGAGGCGCCTAGCCCAAAAAACTCTTGCCATTTGGACTCACTTATAGTCTCTAGTGCTTTAAGATGTCATGATTTCACACACATAGTATATAGGTCCATCTTATCAGCATTGCAAAAGTACTTGTGAGTCTGATGAGTCTTAAAAGAGCGCAAGCATCCTTCTTTATCTTGCCATGTACCATTCTCTGGTGAAAAAAGCAACTGAGGAAAGCTACAGTGATCAGTCCCTTCTTCAAAACTTTCCATTGCCAGTTTGTAGTCTCGAGGCAAGGTCTCAATTATCTGAGTCAACAGATTTTTTATCAGTCTGATAGATTTAATTATCAACTTTTCAGCTCAATTCTCAGGGTTAATCCATTCTTTATTAATTCTCAAATGTCCAATCTTTAAGACATTTGCTGCCCACATGGCTTTTCTAAGAGTGTCCGATTTAAGAGCATCCACATCCAGAGCAGAATTAAAGAAAAGTGGCTCCGCAGTCAGCCACAAGTTCTGAGTGTCATTTCCATCCCGTGAGAACTTAAATTGTGTGCCTTTATTTAAAGAGTGATCTGTAAAAGAGACTCAGTCCAGACAAATCCATTTTATTAAGATCCATCAGAAACAGGTGACGATCTAATCCCATGTTTCCTACTCTTCTCAGGAGAGCACATGCAATCTCAGCCCAGCTCACATCCACACCATAGATTAATCTCCTTGCTGTCTGGATTCGAAAAGCTTTTAGTTTCGATTTGATGTCAATCAGCCCCTGGCCTCCTTCTTGCCTTGGTAAGTATAGCACAGCAGCCTTCAGGCAATGCTGTCCTGACCAGAAGAAGTCTACTATCCGCCGCTGTATTTCTTTCACCAGCTTTTCAAGAGGTTCTAGAATCATCATCTTGTGCCATAATGAAGAAGCAACCAGGTTGTTACATACCAGAGCCCTCCCCCTATAGGACAGCTGAGGTAGCAACAAGGCCCTCCCAATTTTTATTTTTATACTCCTCTATTCCTATAAAAAACCCTAAATATTTAAAACCTGTTCTCCCCACTGTAACCCACCAGGAAGCATTGGACCTTTAGAAGCCTTTCCACACTACAAAGCATCACTTTTACTCCAGTTGACTACAGCGGACGAGGCTTTACCAAAACACTCTAAAGACTCTTTAAGTACCTGAATATCACTTTGTTCTCTGATTATAATTGTGAGATCATCAGCATATGCAGATAATTTAATAGAGTAATTCATGGTATTAACCTGTAAACCCATTAGTTCCCTTCTCAGTTTACATAGCAATGGTTCAATTACGATACTAAACAGTTGTCCTGAAATTGGGCAACCCTGTCTAATACCTCTTCTTACATCTATAGGGATACTTAACCCACCACCCATTTTAATCATACATGTTGCTTTGGTATAAAGAATTTTGATCATTGAAATAAAACTAACTTAAGATCATTACAATTTGCATAATCAAAAACATCCCCAATTAAATGAAGATTATCTGTAATTAATCGATTTTTAGCATCTCCAGTTGTTCTGATTTGTTTCTGCTGACCCACTTTACGCTCTAAGTTAAAAAAATAAGAAGTGGGAGCATCCATGTCCTTCAAGTGTAAATAGCGGCTTCTTATAAGAGCCCCTTTAACTTTTTCATCCAGTATTGAACTTAAATAATTATTCTTTTCAGTCCACAAGTCTTTTAAATTAGCATCATCATTAACAGTCATATTTTTTTCAATGTCAGCTATTTCCACTTCCAGCTGCTTTAATGTGTTTTTCAACCGTACAGAGTATGCAGTATATTTTTGAGAGAAATCTCTTATATAGGCTTTGCCAACCTCCCACCACTGAATAATATTTTCAAAATTACTCTGTTTTATTTGCCATTTCTCCCAAAAAAACTCAAAATCTTCACAAAAATACTTATCTTCTAAGAGTTTAGTATTCAAATGCCAATAATAGTTCTTATGTACACTTTTAGACAAGGTAAACCCAACTATAACAAGCTTATAATCAGAAAGACTACTAGGGATAATTTCAGTGTTAACAACTCTATTTTTCAGGTTAGAAGATATATAAAAACGGTCCAAACGTGCAGCATAAATCCTCCCATTATTCACTTTCACCCATGTATATTATTTTATAGAAGGGTTATTCACTCTCCACACATCTGAGAGACTGAGCTTCTTTAAAACACTAGCCAAACAGGAGGCTGACTGTGTGTGTGGTTCTTCCCCGTTTCTGTCTAGAACAAAATCTAGAGTGCAGTTCCAGTCCCCTCCTACAACAATATGAAAATCATCACTTTCTTCTATGATTACGCTTTCTAATTTATCAAAGAATAACTTTCTTTCCGCTCCAACATTAGAAGCGTAAATATTTACAAAAATAAATTTTAGATGACTGATTTCAGCCTTAACAATTAAAAACCTTCCTGGTACTACTTCTTGTTTTTGTCAGGTGAGTGAACAGAACCCAAACGCAAAGGTGGGCTGATATTCTTTCATCTCAGTTCAGGAGAAACAACACAGGTGGCCGCTTGGCAAAACTTGAACAGAAGACAGTCCTTGGTAAATGTAACAAAAGTCTCTCAATTAATGAAACAGAAATTCTTGGCTTCAGCCGAAACAGGAATCCCAGATGATTAGAGACAGGCTGGGTCCGTAGAGAGAGAGAGTGCGGAACGCCAAACCGAAGACCACTCACATTAACTGAGGCTTTGGAAAAGCAGAGGCGAAGCACAGTGTCATCTGAATAATCCTGACAGCAGACGAGACGAGACAAGTAGTGATGTGACATTTGAAGTGAGGCGTCGGAGCTTGTGTTGAGTTGTTTTTTCTTAATATACAGTTTTCCTGTTGCTCTGTTTACTATTTGTCAAGTAGGTAGGGCTATTTTCGAATCTTTGCTTATTTTTAATTTTTATCTTCACGAAATATCTGTATTTGAATTAGACGCGATCCTATTTTGAATATCTGCCGTGCGTCTTAAGGGTTATAGTCTGTATGTTATTGTAGCACTTAAGTAAGCGCTGTTCAACAGCTAGTTTCGATTCCGCCCATTCTCGGGATATTTGCTTTTGCTGTGCTAATTGCAAGGGCGGCCACAGCTGTTCTAACTCAGGGCGATTGAAAGCATTATATCTATGTAGTGTGTGCGCTGTAGCGGAAGCATTCAGCTCTCGTGTTCAGCCTCCTCGTGCTAAGACCGACTCGGGTCGCGACTCCACCGAGCAAGGACACCTGCAAGGCACTTAAAGTATCTTCTTCTCCCTTTCCTTTCCTACTTTTAAATTATTTCCCATTATCATTATGTGCTTTCAAAACATTCCTGTTGTCTCTCGACAACGCTCTCTCACCGCACACAGAAGGCAGCGCAATACTGCTAATCTGCGCTCTTTTCTCTCATCCTCACACTCACCTCTCACTCTTTCTATGGGTCTATGGAATTGTCAATCAGCAGTCAATAAAGCTGACTTCATTCCAGCCTTTGCATCTCATTCTACTCTTAATATCTTGGGCTTGACTGAGACCTGGATCCGTCCAGAAGACTCAACAACCCCTGCTGCTCTCTCTAACAACTTCTCTTTCTCTCACACCCCTCGCCAGTCGGGGAGGGGTGGGGGTACTGGTCTTCTCATTTCTAACAATTGGAAATATTCAACTCTCTCTTCTCTATGCAATAACAACTCATTTGAATATCATGCTATTACACTTACAACTCCCATCAAGATCCATATTGTAGTTATTTATCGCCCCCCAGGTCAACTGGGAAGCTTTGTAGAGGAGCTGGATGTGCTGCTGTCCTCTTTCCCTGAGGATGGCATCCCACTTGTAGTCTTTGGTGATTTCAACATTCACCTAGCGAAGCCGTATGCAACAGACTTCATCTCTCTCCTAGCCGCTTTCGATCTCAAACGGCTTATCACCACCGGTACTCACAAGTCAGGCAACCAACTGGACCTGGTTTACACATGCAACTGTATCACAGACAACATTTTGGTGAAACCTCTCCAAGTTTCAGATCATTTCCTCATTACTTTCAATCTACAACTCACTACCCATGCTCCACCAACCTCCCCACCATTTACTTTCAGACGAAACCTGCGCTCACTTTCTCCATCCCATCTTTCCTCTGCTGTGTCATCTTCTCTTCCCTCACCCTCGCATTTCTCATCTCTGGATGTGAATACTGCAACAGATACTTTATGCTCCATCCTAACCTCTTCTTTAGACAATATCTGCCCTCTCTCCTCTAGGCCAGCACGTGCCACTCCCTCTAACCCCTGGCTATCTGAGGTTCTTCGTGAACAGGTATCAGTCTCTCCTCTCTTCCTTTTCTGTTGATGTTCATGCTGCGAAATCTTCATATTTCCACAACAAAATCAACAGTGCGTCTAACACACGAACACTGTTCAAGACATTCAACTCTCTCCTCTGTCCACCTTCACCACCACCCACCTCCTCGCTAACTGCTGATGATTTTGCTAACTTCTTCACTAACAAAACTACAACTATCAGCAGTCAGTTCTCAGATTCACACACACAGGAACCCAGACTAACCTCTCCCGCAGCCAATAACCTTCTCTCCTCCTTCACTCCACTAACCGAGGAAGAAGTATCTAAACTACTTCTCTCCAGTCATCCTACCACCTGCCATCTAGACCCCATCCCCTCACACCTTCTACAAGCCATCTCTCCCACACTTCTACCAGCTCTCACACACATTATCAACTCATCCCTCCACACTGGCATTTTCCCTACAGCATTTAAGCAGGCTCGAGTAACTCCTCTGCTTAAAAAACCAACGTTAAACACATCACTTCTAGAGAATTACAGACCTGTCTCTCTCCTACCATTCATTGCGAAAACACTTGAACGAGTCGCTTTTAACCAAGTATCATCCTTCCTGTCTCTGAACAACCAGCTGGATGTCAACCAATCTGGCTTCAAGAAAGGGCATTCAACCGAGACTGCAATCTCACAGGTAGGTCCTTCAGGGTCACATGGAGAGGCGAGGTATCCAAAGCACATCAACTGACCACAGGAGTTCCTCAGGGTTCAGTTCTCGGACCGCTCCTCTTCTCCATTTACACCACATCACTGGGGCCCATCATACAGGCACATGGTTTCTCTTATCATTGCTATGCTGATGACACCTAGCTCTACCTCTCATTTCAACCAGATGATCCCACAGTAGCTTCACGGATCTCAAGCTGTCTGGCGGACATCTCGGCATGGATGAAGGAACATCACCTGCAGCTCAACCTGGCAAAGACTGAGCTTCTCGTCCTCCCTGCCAATCCGTCTCTACAGCACGACTTCACTATCCAGCTAGATTCTTCCTCAATCACCCCATCAAGATCGGTCAGAAATCTTGGAGTAATCTTTGATGACCAGCTGACCTTCACAGACCACATTACAAAGACAGCTCGATCATGCAGGTTTGCTATGCACAACATCAGGAAGATCAGGCCTTTCCTAAATGAGCATGCAACACAACTTCTCGTCCAGGCCCTGGTCATTTCTAGGCTTGATTACTGCAATGCTCTTCTGGCTGGACTTCCATCATGTGCAACTAAACCTCTACACATGATCCAGAATGCTGCAGCCCGTCTTGTCTTCAACGAGCCCAAAAGGGCCCACGTCACTCCTCTGTTCATCTCTCTGCACTGGCTACCACTCGCTGCTCGCATCAAGTTCAAGGTGTTGACGCTTGCTTACAGATTGACCACTGGTTCAGCTCCCTCCTACTTCCACTCACTACTACAAGTCTACACCCCGACCAGAAGCCTACGATCGGTCAATGAGCGGCGGCTCGTGGTACCGTCACAGCGGGGCACAAAATCACTCTCCAGAACATTCTCATTCACGGTTCCATGCTGGTGGAATGATCTCCCCACCATCATCCGGAATGCAGAATCCCTGACAGCATTCAAAAGACAACTGAAAACTCATCTCTTCCGGGAGCACTTAACATAAAAAAAATTAAATAAAAAAACATTCCTTTTCCTTTAAATCCTCGCTTGCCTGGCTTATGCTACTCCGAGCTATGTCTGAACTTTGTATTTTGAGCACTTCTTGCGTTGTTTTTGCCTCTTCACGATGACTCGCTTGGTTTAGTCCTCAGTTGTAAGTCGCTTTGGATAAAAGCGTCTGCTAAATGACTAAATGTAAATGTAAATGTAAAAAAGGGGCGTGCCAGATGAAGCCGCGATTCGAGGCTTGTGTTGTTAACGTGAAAATCACGTGACTAATGACAAACGAGGCCTCGGTTTGTGTGAATACGTCATCGGTTCGGTCTGAGTGTCGGCAAAACTCCCGCCACCTTGTGGGTGTTGTCAGTAAAAGCAGATGTAGTAGTGTCAGAGTCAGTGAATTAGAGAACTCTCATTGTCGTTATTGTGTCATATATGTGTTAGGGCTGTATATTATTACATTATATCAGGTTAGAATAGTTTGTATATTGTCATTTTTAATTATTAGCTATATTATAGTCTTGTTATATTAATTAGATTATTTGGATTGCTTTGGATGTTTGGATCTGAACTGCTTTTTGATTTGGATTGCCCTTTTTGATTTGTTTGATTTTTGTAACTCTTCCTTTTTCCTGGTAATGGAGCTAGTTAGAAAGAGGAAACCCTCTCCTGTCTGTGCCCAACAGAAGTGTCAGTATCCTCATGTATACCAGCTGGCACTGGCATTATTAGGTCCCCCTGCATCCTCTGTTCCTTGTGTAAGGATATTTTCCAAGGCTGGAGAGTTTATTTTCCAAGAAGAGGAATTGTCTAAACCCCAACCCCCAAATTCTGTTCCTCAATAAAAATCTATTGTAATCCTTCCTTCACCCACCCCAAACCTCAGTGTTGCAGTTTGCTCCTCTATATCCCCAGTCCCATAAGAACAACACACTAAAACTACTAAGAGTTCACTGTACAAAACGCCTCAGAAACAACTCTTCACTTCTCCCACCCCTATTCTGTGCAGTTTACTTTATTATACTCCCTCCACCATAAGCACTGCATTCAAAACAGTGTCACTTTTGTTGTTCATACGGTCACTATCGAAGCAATTTATGAATAATTAATTAACTGTGTGTGTGACAGTTGTCTCTGCACAAGTAAATTCAGACAGAGAAAAAAAACATTTTATTTTATACCCAGGCAATGGACAAATGTCTGCTCAGGTCTTTTTGTTATTGCAAATGAAAGGTTACAGACATTAACAGGGATAATAACATCAATAAATAAATAAATAAAACAGAACGGGCGTATGTGTGTGGAAGGGGGAGGGTGGTGGTACGTAAGGACATAATAAGCTTGCTCAGGTCATTGGTTCAGAATGAATTTATTTGTCTGCTATGTCTTTGCACAGTAGCTAGGTTTCACTAGTGAGCAATGCTGAATGAAGCTTCGAGTAATGAACCTTTGGGTGAAGCAATGGGCTGCGAGGTCTCAGTGGTTCAGGAAGCCTCATTTTACCATCACTAGAGACAAGACAAGATAGGACAGGGCAGAGTACAAAACCACTGGATCAATGAGCAGGTAGGTACACAGCATTTGGCAATAATCTGGCAAAGAACAAAGGAAAAGGAAAGCCTAGAAATAGGGAGTAGAATCAGAGAAAGTGGGAAACAGGTGCGGAGAAGAGGAGGAACCGATGGGATAATGAGAAACGGCTGGAGGTGAATGAGATAATGAGTGTGAATAAGTGTGTGTACGAGGATTCAATAACAAATATGACCAGCAGAGGGAGAGAGAGTAAAGGAGAAGGATACCAGGATCATGACAGTTTTGATAAGATTTTGACATTACATGTAGGAGAAAAAAGGACAGCTACACCAGCACTTAAATCTGTACCGGAGTCGGGTCAAGATGGCGCCGTGTTAACAACAACCTTATTACGCTCTAATCCTTTATTATGTGCTGTGCTTAAGGCTTGAACTTCTATGTTAACATTTCTATATAACTTTTAGTGGAATCTTAACATATCCTTTTAAGTCTGTTTTTAACATTTATTGGGACCCTCCTTGCGTTTATTTTAGTTAGTTTATTTCTACGCCTGTGTGAAGTAAGTTAGCGCCGTTGACACAACCATGGAAGAAAACATGGATACAGCCTCTCTCGAGGCTTCTGCAAACAACGAAAATCTAAAGGCACATAACTACACAAGACGCCTAGAAGATGCATTTGGGGGCTCTCCCGACACTCCTACTAAGTCCCCTGCTCTGAAGAAACCTCGTTCTACTGCCTCCGACACGGTCTCTAATTCTGTGCTGCTCGCGGCAATCGAAAAGGTTAGCAAGCTACAAGAAGAGTCTTTGGTAAAACTGCATTCCGTCGAGGCATCGGTGAAGGAAAACACTGCTTCAATCTGTAACCTCACCTGCTCGCTTGAATCTATCAACAAGCAGGTGGAGGACGTGACGGATAAGGTGCTTTCTCTGCAAGCTAAAGTTGTGAAGTTGGAAAAGGAAAATAAAGCTCTCAATGAGAAATGCAGCGGTTTGGACAGTTACAAGCGCAGATGGAACCTCCGTGTAGCCGGGATACCTGAGCACGAAGGGTAAAACGTCAAAATGGTCGCAATCGAGCTGTTCAGGAACCTCTCTCCACACTCCGCAGAGAAACTGCAGGACATGGTCGATGTCGCGCATCGGCTTGGTCCCAAGTCTGGAAACACCATTCCGCGACGGATCATCGTTCAGTTTTTATCCCGCACTTGTCGAGATGCAATTTGGGCTGAAGCAAAACGTTCCGAACTTTTGAAACAGAAGAAAATTCGGATCTTGGAAGATCTTACGCAGGAAGACAAAGAGGCGAGAAACAAACTTTGGCCACTCGTTGAAAAGGCAAGAAGGGAAGGAAAGAAAGCTGGGTTTAATTGGCCCGTTGCCTTCATTAACGGGAAGAGAATTTCTGTTTACGATATTTAACATGCCCTTATATTGTGAATTGTGCGAAACGGGGAGACGTTTTTTTTTTTTTTTTTGGGTCCATGACAGGGTGTGTTGACCTTCCTAATTTTACTGGGAGTTCGAGCCTTATAAGCTCCGCATATCTTCTAAGAAGCTTATTAGTTACTGTACTTGTTCTGACAGTCGTATTAGGCTACTCAAGAGTTTGAGTTCTGATTTTATGTTTAGTTCACATTTCTCATGTTTCTCTTTAAATGTTCGGGGGCTACGTGACTTAAACAAGCGAAAAGCTTTATTCCTGTTTTGTAAATCCGTGAAAAGGGACATATATTTTTTGCAAGAGACACATTCTTGTGTAAACGATGAAAAATTCTGGCGTAATCAGTGGGGGAGTACTATTTCTTTCTGTCATAACTCTAGTTCATCAGGTGGGGTCGCTATATTGCTTAATAGTGGATTTCAAGGAAAGGTTATAGAAACGCTTTCTTCTGGGATTGGAAGGTGGATTATCTCAGTTGTGCACTTGGAAAGCAATTTTTTTATAATGATTAACATATATGGGTTCAATAGTTCTGCAATAGTTCTGCAAACAACAAAACTTTACTTGACAGTATAGTCATTTATATAAATAATTTAAAACTTAAATATCCCTCTGCTTTTTTTTTATTTGGTGGCGATTTCAACGAGGCACCAGATTTAGTTGCTGATAGATTCCCGCCTAGAAATGTGTCCAATAGCGTCAACCCCCTGATAGCAAATCTCTGTCAATGTCTGAACCTGATCGATGCACATAGATATTTAAACCCCGATATACACATGTATACTTGGTTTAAATCAGATTTTTCTCAAAAATCACGTATAGACCTGTGGCTGATGTCAGACTCTTTAATTTCATTTTTGGTTTTAGCAGATATTTCACCCTCACCTTTAACTGATCATGCAGTAATCGACATTACGTTATCGGATGATAATTCCAAGCGAAGTAGAAAAATGAACCCTGGGTACTGGAAGTTAAATTGCTCCTTTTTACTCTCTGAATCATATTGTCAGGAGATTGAGAAAATCGCAGAGAGTATTAAATCTCAGGCTAATATCTCGGCTATTTCTAAATGGGAGCTATTTAAATACGAATGTAGGAAATTTTCGGTTAATTTTGGGAAAAATAGAATGTCTGTTAAAAATAAGGAAATTGCAAACTTAATTAAAAGAATAAATGAAATTTTACAGAACCCTAACCTGGGTGAGGATGATAAGGAATCTCTTTACACTTCACAAGCCTGTCTGGATGATCTCTTTCTTATGGAAGCCCGTTTCCGCCACTTTGAGTAAAAAAAATATAATTCTGTAAGTCATAATAATGAGAAACTTTCTCATAATTATGACTTAATATCTCATTATATTGAGAAAGTTTCTCATAATAATGACTTAGTATCTCATTATAATGAGAAACTTTCTCAATATAATGAGATATTAAGTCATAATTATGAGAAACTTTCTCATAATAATGACTTAATTATCTTAAAATAATGATAAATTTTCTCGTAATAATGACTTAACATCTCGTAATAATGAGAAACTTTCTCGTAATAATGACTTAACATCTCGTAATAATGAGAAACTTTCTCGAAATAATGACTTAACATCTCGTAATAACGAGAAACTTTCTCGAAATAATGACTTAACATCTCATAATAATGAGAAACTTTCTCGTAATAATGACTTAGTATCTCGTAATAATGAGAAACTTTCTCGAAATAATGACTTAACATCTCATAATAATGAGAAACTTTCTCGTAATAATGACTTAGTATCTCATAATAATGAGAAACTTTCTCGTAATAATGACTTAGTATCTCGTAATAATGACTTAGTATCTCGTAATAATGAGAAACTTTCTCGTAATAATGACTTATTTCTCGCACTTCTACGCATGCGCAAAGCAGTGGAGCAGAAGGGAGTGCCACGCTAGCGACATCCGCTGGTCAAAGCCGTGTAAATGCATCACAGCAAACATGGCACGCTCTGCGAAACAGATGTTTTCATTAAAGTCATTGTGATCTACGAAGTGCAATATGTAGTATCATTAAATAACATCAATTGGAAATCATCAGTATATCTTCCATACTTTTCCATGTGCACAAAAAGGTGTGAAAGCGGAATGCAGAAGCAGGTCGGTTACCATGGTAACGAAGGACGCCTGCTCGTGCACACCGATGGAAATTGGGTTACTTTAACTTACAAAACTATCAGATTAAAATTGGAATATTACATTTACTCGTTAAGTTTAAGTGTGACATCTTCATAAAATATATGGGTAGGCTATGTGTTAACACGTAGGCTATTATTTGCGGATGCGTGTAGGATGTGCAGGTTCACCTGGAAGATATCAATACTTTTATAACTTTTGGGACATTTACACATAAGTGGGCAGTGGAATGGGGGGGAAACGCAAGGTCTTGAGAGAGGCGTGTTTTTAAAAGCTAAACCTCTTTTCAATTGAGCTCCGCGTTTTTAGAACGGCATGTCATGCGCGAGACGCGGTCGAGCGCGACGTCCGTCTAGTCCGCGTTTGCCTAGAAACGCAATGAAAAAGCGCGTTCTGTATGAACGGACCCTTATGGGAAAAAAACTGCTTGAAAATATGATGAACACAGATTTCCAGATAAAGCGTTCTTTAACAGATTTGGAAAGGTGTGCGGTCTTATCATTCCTCCGTCTATTTGAAATCCACGGATCACCCTGTGTTGCTGCTTGTTCATACACAAACACAAAAATACAAATGAATAATACAACTGAATAAAAGACTATCTAGTATGGAAGCCCATCTCATATACTGATAATTTATCATTATTGTTATTCACTGCAGAGCGTGCCATGTTTGCTGTGATGCATTTACACGGCTTTGACCAGCGGATGTCGCTAGCGTGGCACTCCCTTCTGCTCCACTGCTTTGCGCATGCGTAGAAGTGCGAGAAATAAGTCATTATTACGAGAAAGTTTCTCATTATTATGAGAAAGTTTCTCATTATTACGAGATGTTAAGTCATTATTACGAGAAAGTTTCTCATTATTATGAGAAAGTTTCTCATTATTACGAGATGTTAAGTCATTATTACGAGAAAGTTTCTCATTATTACGAGATGCTAAGTCATAATTACGAGAAAGTGTCTCATTATTATGAGATGTTAAGTCATTATTATGAGAAAGTTTCTCATTATTACGAGATGTTAAGTCATTATTACGAGAAACTTTCTCATTATTACGAGATGCTAAGTCATAATTACGAGAAAGTTTCTCATTATTATGAGATACTTAAGTCATTATTATGAGAAAGTTTCTCGATATAATGAGATATTAAGTCATAATTATGAGAAACTTTCTCATTATAATGAGATATTAAGTCATTATTATGAGAAACTTTCTCAATATAATGAGATATTAAGTCATTATTATGAGAAACTTTCTCATTATTATGACTTACAGAATTATATTTTTTTACTCAACGTGGCGGAAACGGGCTTCCATACTTTCTAGAAAAGGCAAAGGGCGCATTTATTAGATCGAGATCAAAATGGCTTGAGTTTGGGGAAAAAAATTCTACCTATTTTTTCAACCTAGAGAAGAAACGCGGCAGTAATAAAAAAATCTCTTCTCTGTATATTAATAATACGTTATCTAATGTTTCCTTTGTGATTTCTTCCCATGTTTTTACATTTTATCAAAATTTGTATACCTCCTCTTTTGACCCCATTGCTTCATCTTTGTTTTTTCATAAGATTCAATCTGTTATTCCTAAAATTAATGACCAAAACAGGAAAAGTTGTGAGGATCCTTTTAATATAGATGATCTTTATAATATAGTCAAAAGAATGCCAAATAATAAATCCCCGGGGCCAGATGGTTTACCTTTTGAATTTTTTAAAGTCTTTTGGGACTCTATTAAACATCTTCTTTACGATGCCCTTATTGAGTGTTCAATGAAAGGTGAATTGGCTGAATCTATGAAACAAGGTCTCATCTCTCTTATACCCAAACCTAATAAGGATAACAAATTTTTAGATAATTGGCGCCCGATCACCCTTTTGAACTCTGATTATAAGTTATTGGCTTCTATATATGCTGAAAAGCTTAAGCCTTGTTTGGCAGACATAATTTCTGACACTCAATCTGGTTTTCTAAAAGGTAGACATATCTCTAATAATATTAGATTAATTATAGATATTCTTGATTATTCTGAATTTATAAACGAAGAGGCTTTAATTTTGTTTATCGACTTCTACAAAGCATTCGATACAGTTGAGCATTCCTTTATTTTTGAAGCCCTTTCTAAGTTTGGTTTTGGTAGTTCCTTTATTAATATGATTCGTACTCTTTATAATGGTATTAACAGTTGTGTCTCCTTAGCTTCCGGCACTTCTCCCCGATTTTCAGTGGGTCGTGGTATTCGCCAGGGATGCCCCATATCTCCTTTTCTATTTCTATTGGCTGCTGAGCTTCTAAGTTTGTATATAAAACACTCAAATATTGAGGGTATAAATATTGGAGAGAACACTTTAATAATTAGTCAGTTAGCTGACGATACTTGTCTCTTTCTTAAAAATGATTCACAAGTCTCTGGTGCCCTAAGCAGTTTTAATCTTTTCTCCAAAGCTTCGGGGTTGGTGGTAAATCCTACGAAAAGTGAAATTTTGTATGTGCATGATTCAGATAAAGTTTCTGTTGATGGTATTAAAGTTAAACATCAGGTAAAATACCTTGGGGTCGATATTTGCAAATCAGGTTCAGAACGTCTTCATAACAATTTTCAACCAAGGATAGATAAAACCAAAAAAATACTATGTTGCTGGCTGCAGAGAGACTTGACAATTTATTACTTGAGTCCTGCTGTCTAAGGCTGAGGGCATATTTCGCCTAGTTTACCCTGCTCTTTCCCTATATGTTGATAAAAAAACGATTAAATCTATTGATTCTCTGCTATTCCGTTTTATTTGGAAAAATAAAACAGAATGTGTTCAAAGAAAATCTTTGATAAGAAGTTACAAGGAGGGTGGTCTTAACGCTTTAGATTTTCAAACTATTAACCAGACATTCAAAATTAACTGGATTAAGTATTGTATTTCTAACAATAGTTTACCCTGGTTTTGGATCCCTAATTTAATATTTAAACACTGTGGTGACCTTAAATTCTTATTATCTTGTAATTTTAAGTGCAGCAAATTACCTATTAAACTCTCAAATTTTCATAAACAAGCTCTTGAATCCTGGAAGATTGCTTTCAAACATAATTTCTCCCCACACACGTGTATTATTTGGAACAATGAAAATGTACTGTGTGGTAACAAATCTCTTTTTTTCAAAGAATGGGTGGATCAAAATATTCTTTTTGTTTCTGATTTGTTTAGTGCTCAAGGAGACCTTCTTTCTTTTTATGATTTTATGTCCCTGAAAGGTGTTGTGATTTCTGTAAGACATTTTAATAAGGTGACTAAAAGCATTCCTGTAAGTGTAAGAACCTTGTTTAAAGCGCATTTAAGTTACTACCGTTTACACAACTTTATTCCTACACTTGCATTCAATGGTGTTAATGTATTAGATAAAAAATGCAACAACTTTTTTATTAGGAATGCTCTGTCTTCAACTACAAGAACTCTTCCTAAAGCTCGTTCTAAATGGAGTATCTGTTATCCAAACTCTGATTTGAATTACTTATGGGCTTTTTCTCACAAACTTTTTATTCCTAATAAAATAAAAGAACTCCATTTCAAAATTGTTCATAGATATTACCCTTGTAATTTATTTTTGAGCAGGTTTTCTGAGAATGTATCTTCTTTATGCTCCTTTTGCAATATTGAAGAAGAATCTATTCTACATTTATTTTATCAATGCCCATTTTCTAAATCCTTCTGGTCAGATGTTACCTTGTTAGTTTTTTACTGTTGCAACAAATTGGTACAAATTTCAGAATCTATCATTTTTTTATCAGATTTTCATTCTAACAATGTTAATCTTAATTACACTGTATATTTGCTTTGTCTTCTGGGCAAGTTTCATCTTCACAAAGCCAGAACCATTCATTGTAATCCTGATTTTAGAATTTTCTCATCTGATTTAAAATCCCTTTTTTCTTCCTTTAAGAATCTTTCAAAACCTTTAAATTCTAAGGTTTCTAAAACAATTAATATTCTTGAGTCTGTTGTAAAGAACCTTTAAGTTGTTATTTTTAACAAATTGTAAAATTGTATTGTTTTGTATAACCTAATGCATTTTATTTTGATGTCAGTAACCCCTCTTTTATTGTTATTGTATTGTTATTTTTTCCTTTTTCTCTTCTGTTCTCTGTTATTGTATGTCTTCTTTAATTTGCATAAAAAAATAAAAATAAAAAAAAAACTTAAATCTGTACCATGAGTTTCTTGCAAAAAAGTGACATTCAAGCCTTTCAATCCAATCATTTCTGAAATTAGTTCATTCTTTTTCCCATCCCTCATCCCATTAATATTAAGAGATCCCACCCTCAGAGTCTCCATAGAGAAAAGAGAAAAAAAGAAAAAAGAAACCAAAAGAAAGGGAAAATTTTCGGCCATAGTGATTATCTAAATTTTCCCCTCACTTTTCCTAGCTTTTTTTACCTAAGTTTGTTATAAACCTTTTAAGGCGGTATCTTTTTTGCTGAGTAAGTTCCTCATAGCTGCTGACCTTCCTAGCCCTCATTGCTGAAACGATAAACTTTTCTGTATCAGGGAAGTAATCACTTATCTCAACCCCTATTTTACCTTTTGTTTAGTCTAAAAAGGAATTGATCTGTTCAACACTATACAAATCCTCCTCAGTCTCTTTAGTCATCTCAGGCCACTCATCATCTTACATTCCATCATCAGTGTACTGTGATAAAC
The DNA here is from genome assembly GCA_031834385.1 of Semotilus atromaculatus. Taxonomy (NCBI): domain Eukaryota; kingdom Metazoa; phylum Chordata; class Actinopteri; order Cypriniformes; family Leuciscidae; genus Semotilus; species Semotilus atromaculatus. Next base: position 436,528 of record JAULUF010000056.1, on the reverse strand, counting down.
ACTCCAACTCATCATCCATTTTCTCCTGAGAGCCAGCTACCTGTACAACATCACTATTCATACCCTTATCCTCAGCATCTCTCACATTATTAATATCAGCACTAGCACTCACATCTTTATCAGGTAAATGACTACCTCCAGGTTGTTCCACACATCCAGCATCATTAACATTAGAATCACTCACCTCTTGCTGTCCCTCCACTTCCTCTGTAGCACCATTATCTTGTTCATCATATCTCAGAGTTTCTACGATATTTCAATGCTGTTCGATGTTACACGGATGTTATTATCGTCTGCGCGAGATGGGACATGAAAATCGCTTATGGCCCAAATCTCCACACTCAAAGCATCTCAGACTCTCCGACCTAGCATAGACTATAAACGAGCTCTCTCCGTGAGTTACACGGAAAGAAGCCTCCAGTGTCCTCTCCGGAGAGTTAAGAAACATGTAAACCATGTGCCTAAAACAGACCTGCCATCCTTGAAAAACTTTTTTGAGTAGCAACTTACTGATTTATTGTCGAAGTTCTGGTTCATGAACATGGCGGCACGCACGCGGAAAAAATGTGCCATTACCACTGTCTTTGATGTCATTTTGGCTGGTTGGGCATCAGTATAGTGTATTGTTTTGTTCAAATGCTTACCAATCACTTCACCTGGTCATAGGACATAGTCATTTCCCCACTCACCACCATATTTAGTTATTCAACATATAAATCCACTATGAAGGAAGCAAGAACATTTTTAATGAAAAGACATGCATTTACATCACTCACTCACATTCACTTCAACTTGGACATTTGACAAAAGGGAACTGAAAATTCAAAAAGGTTTATGACCCTTATCATAGACCTTCAACATCATATAAATAACTCAAAATCACAAAAGAAAATATTGAAAATTGACAACTGGCAAACTATTGAAAGAAAGATAAAATTACTGAAGCTGTGCCATGTCCTTTCTAAATAAACATTTTACTGTTGAGATTTATCACTTGTGGCAGTGACAGCTGCTCTAGACTGTTTTGCCTCATAGGTAGCAGACTTGGCCTTCCTGAGAAGTCTGTCGCTGAAGCCCTCCATGTGGCAGACAGTCCCCTTAGCAGCCATGCTCACCTTTTTCATAACCAAAGCACTGATCATATCAGTGCTCAGGCTGGCTCTGTATTGGGTCTTGTTCTTGGTAACAAGACTGAAAACCCTCTCACAGTCAGCATTGCTATGGAATATTACTAGTATTCCAAGCATGGCTGCTGAGAGGTTGGCGAAGACCTCCTGGCCTCCCCTCTTCAAAAGGCTGATGTCTCTCCAGGCCTCATTAATAAGTTTCCTGAGGATGCTGAAATCAAAGCTGGTGGTTTGATACATCCTGAACTCATCCTCTACCTGATCCACTGTTACACTGTCCGGCAAAATAGAAGGAAAGCGGCTGATGAAGAAGTCAACAGAACAGAATTTCACTGATAGCCTCTTCTCTATGTTGGCCACAACAGCATGCATAAGCAGCTCATCTCCAAATGGAAATTTGGAAAGCATGTAGTCAGCTGCAGATGAAAAGAACTTCCTCACATCCCTATAGAAAGGCTTCAGCTCTAAGTTACCCTGGCTTTGGATAAAAACTTGCGTCTCATGCCCAATTGAGAGTTCTTCATCAGGCAGCTGCTTTTCACTTGTGATGGTTGGCCTGATACCTCTACCAATTTCATTCAACATAGTGATCACATGCTCAGGCTTACAGAATGAAAGCAATATCTTTTGCAGTTGCAGCTCCAAAGTTGGAAGCAGGATATGAATGCATGGCTCCTCTTTTTGAAGTATTTGGTTGCTGATGTCAAAAACTGGTATGACCCTCTTCAGATAGAGTGAATACACTTTTGACATAGGGTTGGTGAGGAACTGAAGTACCTTCTCAGGTTTTGTCAGATCCTTTTTCTCTTCTTTCTCGGTTCTTTCTTCCTTTTTTTCTTTTTCTTTTGCAGCTCTTTTTCCAATTTCGTTTTGCTTGAGGAGGAAATTTGTTAGGTCAAACTCTGCAGCAAGGTGTGCAGGAGCTTTAGGTTTCTGGGTAGGACCAGGTGGAGGTGCAGACAGCTTTGGTTGGATGGAGGAGAGCTTGGGCTGCACTTTAGCTGGCATGCTGGTGGAGGGTGTGGCTTTTGGCTTCTGTGTAGGACCAGGTGGAAGCTTTGCCAGATTGGAGGAACCTGATAACTTTGTCCTCTTTTTCTTCCCTGCATCTACCTCATTACCAAAGAAAACAGTAAGAGCATCCCACTGTTGCAGTAAACGGTTCACACACTGCCCCAGAGACAGCCATCTTGTGGAGGCCAGCTTGAGGATCTTCCTCACCTCTGTGTCACACATGATTTGAATATCACGTAGGTTCGACTTTCTCTTGCTGCTTTTGTCTAGATAGTAATAGATGGTAATGAGGAAGTCTTCAATGTTCACACTGAGCTGCCTGGATGCCCTCTCTGGAGCTAGGTTTATCAGGTGGCAGGGACAACCAACTAGGTAGATATGCGGATTTTGTGCCGTCAAAAAAGCCGCTACACCTTTCCCCAAACCTTGCATAACTGCAGCATTGTCAGCTGCAAGGCTGACACAATTTGACCATGGTATGCCTCTCTTTGTCAGTTCACCATCAAGCAATTCAAATATTGCTCTCCCAGTAGATTCTCTTGATTCACAAATCTTAAGCAACATCACAACTACCCTACCTAGAGTGGCGTTAAAAATCTTCACCACAATGGGGTACATTTTTATGTCCTCCATATCTGTGCTCCCATCTGTAGCAAGGCTGTATGGAGAGTGCTTCATTGCTTCTGTAATGCACTCATCATCATGCCAGGCCAGTGTTTTTATTATGGCAGCAGTCTTAGTTCTGCCACAGCCATACTGTTTGGCTATCTCACTATCAGGAAACATCTTCTTAAACAGAGGTCCGCCTTGGTCTGCAGCAGCTAATGGCAAGTTGTGTTCTAGAACGAATGTAGTGTAAAGGGTTTCTGCGTGGATTGGTCTCAAATCCTGTGGTTGTACGAAGAATGAGTTAATTCTAGGCACTGAGTCTGTAGCAGCCACATTTGTTAAATGTTTTTTGCCCTCCACATGCCGTCGACAGTCTGCAAAAAACATACGTACACACTCTAAAGCCTCTCTTCGTAATTTTAGGGTAGACTGTAAAAGTGATTAGGCAAAACTATGATTTCACCGGATTCTAAAAATATCACTTGCTCTGCACTACTACGCTATACTTTTTTCAGTACACCTGCTTAAAAATATTTTTTTCATGATCAATATTTCATTGTATGTGTGCTTATATAAACTGATATCCATAAATGAATTGTATTCAACTGTTTAATTAAACGGGAACCAACCATATGATAGCTACATTATTACCTGTAGCTCCTTGGTGGCCAATGTCAAAATCATAATTACACAAAGGGCAAAAGGCATGATTGGGCAGTTTAGAGGGGCGGAGGCATGGCCACTGCTCTTGATATTTTGTCAGGAACTTCTGAGTGGCACAGACCCGCTTCTTTTTAGGTTTGCTGCCTTCTCTCTCCCTGTCAGTGTCCTCGTCTGAAGCCATTTTGATTAACTGCAAGGTGTGAGCGGATGCACGCACACACACACACACACACACACACACCTCTTAACATCATGTAGACCATCTGTCTACCATAATCTGTTCCTATATACAATACTATAAGATTTTTAGTGATGTGTAGCCCAGGTCACTTATGACCTCTATAATGACCTTACCCTCCTACAGTAGCCTACAGTCTTATAATACTTCTATCCACCTTATTCTTCGCCCGTTCTATTTCCCATGATTCATAGTGGGTTCAACTGACTAAACGGTTTTCTACTTCCGGTTGAAGTGTTTTTTTTTTTTTACATAGAATGCTAGCACTCTAGTCCAGACATTATAAAAATATCAGTCTACACATGCGTTTTATATTTAATATGAGCGAAATACACATGTGACATAACACAACAAATCTTTAACTTTTAGGTGGCAAAATATTTTTTAGTAATTATGAATTACACTGCACAAAACAAAAGTAATAGCCTACTAACCGGATGAAGAAGGGTCGGCCTCCACAGAACATAAAATATTATTTTTATTTTATTTTTCGTGTTCGCATTTATGAGGAAAAAAAAACAATGTTACGGACATGACCGCTCTGAAAGCGACTTAAAAACTTTCACAGAGATCATAAACAGAAAGCACAAAGCCTTTCTTTAAAGTGAATTTCGTTTTTTATTAATTGTATCTTCATTTTAATCAGTGTTTCATCAACCAATTGCCTGGATTTAATAAATAAGAAGTAAATATAGTAGAAAATTCCTCACTTCCTCACTGGTCTCTTCGGAAATGGGATCATCGTCGTTGAGTCCGTCTAGCATGGGGATTCCGTCTATGGTTTTGACCAACCTCGAGTCTGCACAGATCCGTCAGAAGGGACGGAGAAGGAGAAGGAGAAGGGGGAGACACGTCCCGTCTGCCCAGCCAGAGACTGGTCACGCCCCGTCTGCCCAGCCAGAGACTGTTCACGCCCCGTCTGCCCAGCCAGAGACTGTTGGTGTCTGTTCTTGTGGATGTTACAGTTCTTATGGCTGTTCCTGAGCCGGTGTCTGTTCCTGAGCCGGTGTCTGTTGTACGAGGGGTCTTCGCCGCCCTGGCCGCCCGAGGGGTCTTCGCCGCCCTGGCCGCCCGATGAACTCTGTTTCGCCCTGGCCGCCCGATGAACTCTGTTTCGCCCTGGCCGCCCGATTTACTCTGTTTCGCCCTTGCCTACCCCCCCCCCCCCCCCCTCCTCCTCTCCTGGTCTGTCCCTCCCGTCCCGCCCTGATGTTTCCTTCCTGTCCTGCCTTGACCTGATGGAGCGTCTGGTAGCCGCTCCGTAGGGAGGGGGTTATGTCACATGTCCAGGGCCGGCCCGCGGCATAGGCGGAATAGGCAAATGCTAGGGGCGCCACTCATCCATAGGGGCGCCAACATGAGCGAACGAGGGATTTTTTTTATACTAATACTATTTTAAAACAATTCATTTGTAATACTACCAAATAAAGCAAAAAAAAAAAACAAAAAAACTTAACTATAGGTTAGTAAGTCCCACGACTCCGGTCCGGCGCCACAATCTTCCCCCGCCCTGCGAGTGAAGTGCGTCAGAAACAGAGCGCGCGCGCGATCAGTTTACTGTTGGTAATTTGTTGTGTAGCGTCGTCCCTCCGCCGCTTCCAATGTTGACAGCGTTGATTTCGTTTGAGGGCGCTTAACTCGAGCACCCCCGTAGCCGGGCCGGGCAGAGACACGGTGAAAGTTCCTGATTGTGACGGATGGCCGAATTTACATGACACGTTAAAAAATAGCATTATTGTCTGCAATAGATACTGTGCCAAAAAGAAGAGAAGATGATAAAGGGGATAAAGACAGAGGTAAAGTGATGTAATGAATGAACAGTTTCTCTCTAGTTGTAAGATACTATTTAATGTCAGTTATTTTTACCTTAAACTTTATGCTAACATGTTGTTCTGAGTTGTCCAGATGCACCAGACCAACCGATTTTGTAACAATCATGTCAGTTTTTTTTAAACGCGTTTACTATCACTTTTTTAAATTAATGTTTTACTCTAGAGTTGTGTAGTTTTGTGGGGCATATGGCATTTTTAAAATGTTTTTGCCAAAATTAGTAATGATATTTTTATAATGGTTATTACAAATATATCAACTGGAAAATAAGCTAGTGTTGAGCTGTGCTCAATGAAAAGTTTGTGCATGAATGACATTTGGACGATGACATCACTGTTTTATCCAGAGAGGTTATTTAAAATAACTAAATTAATAACTTTTTTACAACAAAAATAAACCAACACTGAACTTAAGCTGGACTATGACACCTTCTAGATCTGCTGTACAGGAGAAGCAAACTGTGTTGCATTATTTCCAGTTTTTGCTGTAAAGCTGCCTTGAAATAAAATCTGTTTTGTAAAAAGCGCTATAAAAAAGGGGACATGACTTGAATGCTAGATGCAATGCTATTGCTATTTGTGTTTAGGCTGTAATGTGTGTGTGTGTGTATATATATATATATATGCTAAATAATCATTAACCCAATGACGGGGTGAAATGGGCTGTGCATGGGGCAACAGGCAAAATCTTGCCTAGGGCAGCAAATTGGTCAGGGCCGGCCCTGCACATGTCTGTCCGGTCTTGTGTTGCACATGGGTGTTCTGTTATGTTGAGCCATGTGCTCTCGTCATTGTTTGACCCCTCCCTCTTGTTATCTGATTATTGGTTTATTTGCTCCACCTGTCTGTCTCGTTACCCTCCTTGTTTGCCTCCCTATTTAGTCTTCCTGTGTTTGCTGTCCTGTGCTCGTTCGTTGTATTTGTTACGCGTGTTGTATTCTGTGCCTGTTCCTGCCCTGCCTTGTCTGTTTTTGATTTCGTTTTGGTTTGTTTATTTTATGTTTTGTCTTATTAAAATACTTCTGCTCTGCACCTGAATCCACAGAATTATTCCCGGTCCACCCGTGACAGAAATTATCCGCCTATGCCGAAGATGTAACTGTGATAATTAGGAACAGTAATGATATTAAAGTGGTTTTAGAAAACCTTAAATGTTATGGAAGAGCATCATCAGCGAAAGTAAATTGGGCAAAAAGTGAGGCATTATGGTGTGGTTCAGAGAGGTCAAATGTCCCACAGCTACCTAATAATGTACAATGGAAAAGAGATGGTTTCAAGTTTTTAGGAGTGTTTTTAGGTTCCGAGATATACAAGGGGAAAAACTGGGAAGGACTATTGAAAAAGTATGTTTCTGGTTATCAAAATGGAAATGGCTAATTCCCCAGCTGTCCTATAGGGGAAGGGTCTTAAAGGAGAACTCCGGGCAATTTTTAAGTTAATCTTGATCGTTAGACCTTTGTGAGTACTGTCTATAGAAAAAAAACTGAACCGGATTGGTGCTTGCGACGCGGAGCTGCGATAGCTTTTGCCCAGAGCTCCCACTCACAGGGTTCCCGCGGAGTCTTAAAAAGTCTAAAAAAGACTTAAATTCAGAAAGTGAAATTTAAGGCCTAAAAAACACAAGGTTAGGTCTTAAATTTAATTTACCCAAGTCTTAAAATTCTTACCTTCGTTCATTTTGTTAATTGTGGTCAAGCGTTGTCCTCCGAAAATAAAACGTTAGTTGTTTTGTTTTCTAGTAGGCTACGTGATGATGATAATCCCATTGCGTGATCACTGCAGGTATAACTCCTGTAAAGTAGGTGGCGGTATGTAACCCGCGCTGCCAATAAAGTGAAGGAAGTTGGTTCAGCTACCTGCCCGCCGAATTCGTGCAACGTCAGGGCTGTCGTCGAGCGCGAAGCTTTCAAAGATCATGGGGAAGTGTGTGTTTAACATGACTTGGCTCGATAAGGGTGAGTTTTGCAGCTGGTTACAAGCTGTCCCTAGCAATAGGTATGAAGCTCGCTGCAAAATATGCAAGAAGATAATACAGCTAGGGACTTTGGGTGTGAAGGCGCTCGAGTCTCATGCCAAAGCGGACAAACACCAGCTTGCCATGAAAAACCTTCAGCAGAGTCAAACCATCTCACAGTTCTGTTCGGTATCCCAACCGCCTAGGCCTAACGTTACATCATTGTCGATGCCTGGTCCCTCCGGACTTCAAGGCAAAAATGTTACAGCTTCGTCGAGTCGGTCTGATCTTCGGGCTACTTTCGGATCCACTGAGACTTCAAAATCGGAGGTACTTTGGATTTTCCACACCGTGACAAAACATATGTCATATAACAGTAACGATAATATTAGTGACGTTTTCCAGGCAATGTTCCCCGACTCAAACATTGCGAAAACGTTTACGTGCGGACCGAACAAGATCGCTTATATAGCAAGATTTGGTATAGCGGACTTCATCAAGAGAGATCTAATTAAGACCATTAGCGGACCGTATGTCTTGATGTTCGACGAAAGCTTCAACTCATCCACCAAATCCAAGCAGCTGGACCTCCACGTTCGTTTCTGGAGCAATGGAGAGGTGCGGTCGAGATACATGGGATCTCAGTTCATGGGACATGGGACAGCGCAGGACCTCCTGAAGCATATCGAAGTAAGTGAGATGGCCTAAGTTAAGTTTTAACTAAGTTTAACTTTACTGATTGGCCTCGGACGTAGCAGCTACTTATCAATTTGTAAGTCTGCATTTGAACATCATGTCATAGGCCTACCCCATCTAGGGGAATATGCTAAAAATGTAGTGTGCTATATTGTGTAAAATGTGCATATCGTCCTATGATCTATATGATTTATAACATCTATGCACCATTGTAGCCTAATAGTGTTAATTTCGTCAGACGAGACGAGACAAAATATGTCAATGACCTTTTTTTTCATGACTAAGACGAGACAATGGCAAGACTGTACCACTGTCCAAAAACGCTGACTAAGACTAAATTAACACGCATTATTGTTGACGAAAAAAGACGAGACGTAAATGTTTTGCATAAAATAAAAACTAAGATAAAATCTCTCTTCATTTTCGTCTACAATCGTCTCTGCTTTTTCATCATCAGCTGTTAATATTCAGAACGAGTTAGGATCCCGCTTAGTACATTGCTACCTACCAAATAAAACAATAATTTGACTCAAAATTATGATTTAAAAGTTTATTGATTTAAAAACGATTGTATTGCTTCCGCTAAAGAAAATAGTGCGCTCCGTCTCTACGGTTAGAATCCTGTGTTCATGGCAACGTCCTGTGTTATTAGCAGCGATCTGTTATCAAGAAATAAAATAGTGTGTGCGTAGAAAGTATTCGTCCACACGCCGCTCAAAAATAATAAATAAATAAATAATCCTGAGCGCAACAAGTCCACCGTCTAGGCAGGCATTTTGTGTTATTATTTCCTGTCGCTGCGCAGGCTTGTATTGTACATGACAGCTTATGTCCCGATGACCGGCCCGGACGATCAAAAGCAATAGGCCTATCAATAAAGTAAAAAATGTGATGTGCAGTCGAGTCCTAAATCAGAAATTGTAAACCAGACACGTTTAACATTTGCATTCAACAAAAATCATTCAACAACTGTATTTTGTCAGGTAATTATGACATTTAACCAATGTTTGAGATATGTGAAACACTTTTTTTACTGAAATGTTTATCAGTAATAATGTGTTATTTAAAAAAAAAGACTACAATTGTTTTGACTAAAACTAGACTAACATATATTGAGTTCTTTTTTGACTAAAACTAGACTAAAATTAAAAGACTTTTAGTCGACTAAAACTTGACTAACAAAAAAAATATATGTAAATGACTAAATATGAATAAAACTAACAAGGACATTTGGCACAAGACTAAGACTAAATTAAAAATAGGTGACAAAATTAACACTAGAAATAGGCCTAATTTTTGGTTCCATCTACAGTCATTGGTTCCAAATTGAATGTCTGTTTTATCAGCTGCATCAGCTCCATACTAGAAGAAAGGTTGCAGTTTAACATGTAGCTGAATTTATACATGAATGTAAGCTTTAAGCTTTTTTCTTCTTATTTTCCAAAAGGAGGCATTGCATCATTTGGACCGCAGCAGGCTGTTTTCAGTGTCCATGGATGGACCGAATGTGAATTTTAAGCTTTTGGACCTACTCCAACAGGACCATGCAGAGAAGTATGGGGGTGCACAACTGGTGTCTGTCGGCAGCTGTGGACTTCACACACTTCATAACTCCTTCAAGGTGGGATTTTCGTTGTGGAATGTGGATAAAATTTTAAAGGCCATGCACACTCTTTTCCACAACGTTCCTGCAAGGAGGGAGGACTACGAAAAAGTCACAAAATCTACACTGTTTCCCAAGCCATTTTGTGGCCACAGGTGGCTTGAAAATCTCCCAGTTGTTGAACGGGCGCTGGAAGTCTGGCCATCTCTCATGCTGTATGTGAACGCTGTGCACAAAAAACAGCTCCCAAATCCCAAAACAGCATCTTTTGACACCATCGAAGCAGCCATTAAGGATCCCCTTACGACAGCGAAGATGCACTTTTTCATGACTCTGGCCAGGACCTTCCATCCATTCATGAAGAAATACCAGACCGACGAACCTGTGATGCCTTTCTTTGGCAAAGATCTGGCTGAGTTAATTAAGGTAATTATTTATGGTATATGGTTATGATCAGTTGGAATGGGCTTATTTTATTTGGTTATTTATTTATCTGTGATGCTTTTGTCCAAAATAACAAAGTATTTGTCACATTTTGGGGATTGCATATAAAATGTTGTACTGGGCCAGTCTCCTATTACATGTATGCCTGTAGTGGCATTTATGTCGAAAAATGTGCTATATAAATAAAATTTACTTACTATTGTAAGCCCAGGTAAGTGCCTTCTCAAATTAATGAAATCCTAATGAATTAGATGAGAGAATTAGGATTTCATTGTGTGAAATATAAAAGGAAATTAAATGGGCTAATGGTATTTTTGCCTACTGACAGAGTCTACTGAGACGCTGTATGAAGAGGGAGGTCCTCCAGGACATCACTCCTCTTCAGCTCACCAAGCTTGATACGTCCGACAAGACCTTGCTCCTCCTCCCCCAGAAGATTGATATTGGCTTGGGTGCTGAGGCAGCAGTCAAGGTATCGTGTTTGTTAGTTTTGGATATTTATTATGATCAGTATGTACGCTGAAAGTATAATTTTGCTAAGCATACTAAACGTATTTGTGATCTGTATGAGGTTTGATTGAAGAATGGTTTGATATGCTGTGCATTTCCAAGGTTGTGCATGCGTTCAGACAATATTGAACCTATGTTTTTGCCTGCTTTCTCCTTTAAAAGCAATGTATTTTGGATGGTGATTCCCCATAATGAAGTGTAGGTTCACATAGATCATGTGAAGCAAGTATGATTCTACTGAGACATCCTAATCACAGCAAATAACAATTGTATGACCCCATTGCATAAAGTCACATAATTGGCCTATGCTATGACTTCATGCCATGTGGTACTTAAAACTCCATTTTGATATTACTGACATGTATTGTTTTATTGTCCAGGACAGTAAAAGTGCAGAGCTAAGGATCCTTGAATTTAAGAGGGATTGTATGCAGGGCCTCTTAAACATTGTCAGAAAAGCACTGGAGAAGAGCCGATTGAAATATGCTACAGTTAGGCAGATGGAGTGTCTGGACCCGTCTCTCATGTTCAGGGACCCAGACAGATGCAAAAATCAGATGAAGGCTCTTGTCCAGACATTCCTGAAAAACAAACAGCTGACAGGAGGTGTACCTGCTGGTAGGAATGGTTTGGAAGGGGTTATGAACCAAAGATTGAATACAATGCTCAACTATCCTTATTTTTTTATTGGGCTTTATTCAGACCATTAGTTGCAGACATTTGCTCTGACAATTGACACTTTCCAATGTCCTATCAGGGTATTGGTTGAGCATGGATGTTTCACTTTTGTCATTCCCCCTTCTAATGGTCCTGTACCTGTTCTGTGTACAGTGGCTTAGATACACTGAATAAGTTTCATAATTTTATACAGGTTTTTGTTGTAGACATTTAGAGAATCCTGAATTTCCCCTTGGGGATCAATAAAGCATCGATCTATCTAGAGATAGTGTTTTTACCTTATACAGGTTTTAGTATACACGTTTCCTTTATGTGCGTTGGAACAATACAAAAATGCAGAGAGAAAAAAGACAGGAGTGCCAATATTTTTCAGTCATGACTATGCATATTTGACTGACTTATTTTCTCACACTTTTTTGTAGGGGATGCCATTGTCCAACAGTTTGAATCGTTCCTGTCTGCTGAGGCAAGGAATGAAGAATTCCTTGCCTTCCAGCCATTTGAGAGACGCTTAGACACCTTCTTGCATGAGAGATTAAGAGGTCCCTACCCTGCTGCTTGTGGTTTTTGCCAGAAGTTACTGCTCCTTTCACATGGCCAGGCCACTGTTGAAAGGGGATTTTCCATCAACAAGGAGGTGGAGACCGAAAACATGCAACAGGACACAATTGTTGCACAAAGGCTCATATGTGACTTTGTTACGATGCATGGGGATGTCACACAGGTCCCCCTTACCAAGGAACTTATGGCATCTGTGGGTGCAGCCCGGTCAAAATACAGACTCTTTCTTGATCAAGAGCGCATCAGAAAAGAAAAGGAATCTCAGAGTCAGAAAAGAAAGCTGGCTGAGCAGTGTCTGGTGGACCTTTTTGAAAAGAAAGACAAACTTAGAAGATGTGTCTGCCTGTCTTGTCAGGGAGGCAGATACACTAGCAGAACAAGCTGAGGGCACGGCAGGCTCCAAGATGGCTCAGCTTCTCTCAAAGTTCAATGCCCTGAGAAGGGCACACAAAGTAAAACTTGCAGACCTGAAAGCCCTTGAAACTGAGATTAATGTTAAAGGGGATGAACTCAGACATATGTAGGGTTAGGTTGTATGTACTAGTGTTATGTTGGGGATATGGATATCAGAAGTTCAGTATTTTCATCTGTTTTATTGCTGAGTTTCTTTGATATTTTTCTCTAAGTGTATCAATAAAAACTAGAATGTTTAAGAATTTCTGGGATCATTCTAATGTTTCTATTTATGTGTCGTGTTGGTCTTAAACATAATGGTCTTAAAAGGTCTTAAAAAGGTCTTAAATGTAACAAACTGAAACCTGCAAGAACCCTGCACTCAGCTAAAACGGCAGCTATGGGGGCATAACATAAAGAGCGTTTTTGTGCCTCTTAACAGACACAAAATACAATTAAAATGTCTGTCCAACATGAACAGGGGCCTTACCTGTGAACAAGTTGCGTTTAGCAACTTAGCCATGGTTTAAATTCACCTAAATAGTGTTTTAGACGGCAAGCTGTAGTCTCGCGCTGAAGTCTCGCTCCTCCCACCTGGACACTATTTACCTTTCCCGGCTACAACTGAGTTCCCACGCGAGTCCAGGTGGGAGGAGCGAGACTTCAGCGCGAGACTACTTAAACAATGGCTAATTTGCTAAACGCATCTTGTTCACAGGTAGGCCCCTGTTCACGGTGGACAGACGGTTTAATTGCATTTTGTGTCTGTTAAGAGGCACAAAAACGCTCTTTATGTATATGCCCCCATAGCCTCCGTTTTAGCTGAGTGGGAGCTCTGGGCAAAAGCTGTCGCAGCTCCGCGTCGCAAGCACCAATCCGGTTCGTTTTTTTTTCTATAGACAGTACTCACAAAGGTCTAACGATCAAGATTAACTTAAAAATTGCCCGGAGTTCTCCTTTAATAGTCAACAATCTTGTCGCCTCATTGTTGTGGCATAAGATGGCTGTACTGGACCCCCCTGCGACTGTCATTAAGGACATTCAGAGATGTCTTGTGGACTTCTTTTGGACAGGGCAGCATTGGTTGAGACCTGCTGTTCTTTACCTGCCTCTTCAGGAAGGAGGGCAAGGGCTAATTGACATAGCATGTAGGATTGCTGCTTTCAGACTACAGGCTGCCCAGAGACTCTTGTATGGGACCGATGTCAGCTGGGGCTGATGTGGCCTGTGGTCTCTTGAGGAGAGGAGGACGACTGGGACTAGACCACCAATTGTTTTTAATGAATTTGAAGGATGTGGCACTAGTTGAATTACCCCCTTTTTATAAGACAGTTCTAAAATCATGGACTGTCTTAAGAATTGTTCGAGAATAGGGAATTGTAAGTGAATTATGGATTAAAGAGGAACCTCTTCTTTATAGTCCTGCAATACCTGTGAAAATCTTGAATTCTCCTTCACTGCAGGCCAGTGGCGTGCACAGGTGGGGGGCCGGGGGGGCTCAAGCCCCTGCCCCTTTTGTCTCAAAATGTATTGTGCCCTTTTCTGATAATTGTAAATAATAAAAAATATTATTATAATTAATAACAATACACTTACACACCCTTGCCACTAACAAAAATAATACAAACAAATATTATATATATAAAAAAAAATTCGCGGAGAGGTAGGCGGAGTTTCCTTTGCAGCGCCTCGTACGCATGTAACGGTTCTGGTTCGCGCACTAGTACGCAGCAGTTCGCGCGAGTCTTCACTACACTGGCAGCAGGTAACGGAATGTCACAGTCAGTGCATTAACTAATGATAACAAATACAACTTTTGATTTAATGTTTTAGTAAATGCTGAAGAAGTGCAGTTCATTACTAGTAGCCAAATGTTAACTAATTTAACTAATGAAACCTTATTGTAAAGTGTTACGTAAGGGATAATGTATAGCGAGGTGGTTGTTATTAATCAGCCTGTTGGGGTTGTATTCGCTATAACAATCGCCTCGCTATACATTATCCCGCTTATTAACGTTACATGGCTACCTACCAAAGAAATCAATAATTTGACACAAAATAGTGGGTATGTTGTATCCTTATACAGACCGGCGCCGCCGCTCTATATTCCCTATGAGTGCTTATGTAACGTTACATGTGCCGGCCCGCGTTGCTGACCGCTTTATTTCCGGCTTATCTGGGTTCCCCGGGATTCCCTGGGACTCATGGGTGGATGCTTGGCACGCACGGCGTTGACAAAGGGTTCCCGTAGCGTAAGCTAACTTACGCAATACGAGAGAAGCTCTCGTAAGAGAACGTATCTGTTACCTAACGTAACCTCGGTTCTCTCTAGAAGAGGGAACGAGTATTGCGTAACCTGCCGTGCTCGCGCCACGAGTGACTTTCGCTTCAGTCGATGAAAACCTGGGAAATCCTCCGAGCCCCGCTTATATACGCTAAGCCACGCCCATTCAGGTGGGCTGTGACGCGATGAGGGCGCGAGCGCCCTTCATTGGATGTTATGTCACGCCGGGCTCAGTGGTAGGCATCTGCAGTTGCCGCAGGGCAGCCAATGAGCACGCTAGACAGCCTGCTCTAGGTCTGCTAGCTGCTGCACTGCGTTGACAATTGATACAAAATTAAGGATCATTTTTGGCTTCAATATCTCGAAAAAGATTAATATTTCCTCATAATAAATCATTAAATAATTAATAAATGATTGCATTTAAATTCTGTAAAAAATACATTTGATTGTTATTTGAAGTATTTTTTTTTTAGTGCCCTTTTTGGTCCCTCCGCCCCTGCCCCTAAGGAGGTCTGTGCACGCCACTGCTGCAGGCTGCTATGGTGAAAGCCCAGATTACAAAAGTCTCTCATCTCTGGAGTAAGAGTGATTGGTTGTCTTCTCAGGGTAATGCAGCAAAGCTTGGCATTAAATCACTCCGTATAGCAGAAAAGATAAAGACTGAATTTTTATCTCTAATTCCATCAATGTTTACAGAGTTGTTGAAGGAGGAGGAAAAACAACAGCAATGTATTAATAAGATGGTTGAGTTTCCAAATCTAGGAGTAAGGGCAGCTGTGGAGACATGGCCTGAGGATGAAGGAAAGTTATTGAGTTTTAAAACTCCAGAACTTAATTTGTTATGTGATACTGGAAAGCGAGCACTGTATCATACGTGTGTAAAAGTGATGCATTTTGAATCATTAAAATTAGTTTCAGACTCTAAATGGCAAGAAATAGAGGGATTTGACATATACCCTAAAGGTAGCTGGATGACTTTATACAAATGTCCTATTGATAAGAGAACTGGGGACCTCCAATGGCGGGTAATACATGGAGTAATAACTACCAATAGACACAGGGCACATATCGATCCTACAGTGGATGAATGGTCTTTTTGTTTAGAGTCTGAAGATGTGCATCACTTATTCTTGCAGTGTGAAAGATTGAAGCCAATGTTTGTATTGTTGGAAGAATGGAGTAAAAATTTGAATTATGAATTTACATTGAAAGGTTTTATTTATGGGCCTAAATATAAGTATCAAAATAGAAAAAGAGATGTGCTAATTCATTTTTTATATGGTCAAGCTAAGTTATCTGTGTGGCTAACAAGAAAAGCGAAGCTGAATGGGGGTGTTTCTACTGATGTGACTTTAAGAGGTCTGATATCTGCCCGGCTTACTGTTGAGTTTACATATTATAAAATCTTGACAGATTTCTTCAGAGATCAGAGATCTTGACATTTTTTATCTTACTTGGGCTCTGAATGATGTTCTATGTAATTTAGAAGATGGAATTTTACAATTGAATGTATGATGTATTTTCTGTATATGTAATGTTTGTTTTTTTTCTAGTGTATTTTAAATGTATATTTATATGTTTTGTATATTAATATATTTTAATAAGCCAAAGTGGCAAGAAAATGTTAAATAAAAAAAATAAAAAAAGTCTCTCTCTCGGAGACCCAGCTTTAAAAAAGTTATTGGTAATGAGTAATGGTTTAAAGTAAATCAAGGAACATCTGGCTCGTGATGCAGCCTAACAGTTAACGGCTGCAGTGTACTTGGCGCGTCAGCACACACGACGGCTGCAACTACAGTGTGGTCTCCCTTGTGGACCAGCACGACAACCGTCTGGATTGAGCCGAGTAGGGGACATCTCTAGGGTCTTCAAGTGGGCACCTTCCGTCCTCAGTGTTTCGTCGACTAGCCCACGACACCTCAAGAGGGCTCGACAGTGACTCTGGCGTCCCAGAGTCACCCCCCTCCGTCCCCCACTCAACTCAGCCCAGCTTACTGACCTCTACATCCCTCCTGCTGCTGAGACCTAACCACAATCTCACAATCTCTCCGCAACCCAACCATACGCGCCAACCCGTTTGACTAAGGCTGTCGAGCCCCACTGGTGCGTTAAAGCAGTTACAGAGGCAACGGTTCCGTGTGGCATACCACCTACCGCAAAACACAATATCTGCCCAACCACCTGTCATTCTATACTATACAACCTATACAAATTGTATAGTATACTATACAACCTATACAAATAAACCAACAGACTCTTCAAGTTTTTCAAGAATTCTACGAAACTGTAGCGTGGCGGCCTGTACACAGCCAGCTAGAATCTTTCCGTCTCAACCACAGCCAGTTGCTGCTCCTTTCTGCTGCTTCAGATAAGTTCTTTACTGTGCGACGCAACTCTTGGCCGCTGAATCCGACGTCTCTGAGGAACCGGGTTGTAGAGTGTGCCACAAAACCTCGACAACCCACTTCCACTGGATAAACCTGGACTCTCCATCCTCGCTGTTCTGCATCAGTGGCCAAATGAGCATACCGCAGTTTCTTCCTCTCATATGCCTCATCTACAGCATCCTCCCATGGCACTGTTAACTCTATCAGTTGAACAATGCGTGCTGATCCAGACCACAAAACAATGTCTGGTCGTAGGTTAGTGGTGGCAATCTCAGGTGGAAAAATAAGCCGTTGATCAAGATCAGCCAGCATCTTCCAGTCCCTAGCAGCTTCCAGTTGTCCTGGGTGAGAATTGGTGTTAACACCTTTTCTTGGTGGTTGCTCGCCTGGGCGGAGGAATGTTGTCTTCTGCGTGTAATGTTTTGCTAGAACAGGCGGCAACTTATTGGTCATACTACGCTTGCCTTCCAATGCTAAAGCCAAACATCTCAGTACTTGGTCATGGCGCCAAGTAAACCGACCTTGGCTAAGAGCCACCTTACATCCTGTCAAAATGTGCCTTAATGTGGCAGGGGATGAACACAAAGGACAAGAGGGATCCTCTCCTACCCAGAGGTTTAGGTTCTGCGGTGATGGGAGAACATCATATGTTGACCTAATAAGGAAACTGATCCTACTCTCTTCCATTGACCAAAGGTCTTGCCAGCCCATTTTGCGTTGTTCCACACTCTCCCATCTCATCCACTCTCCCTGCTTGGCCTGGGAAATGGCCTTTATACTCCTCATCCTCTCCTCCTGCTTTCGCACCTCATTGACTACCAGCTTCCTCCTTTGAGCTGGGCCTGCCTTGTGCCATTTAGGAGGAGCTAAACTGAGCCCAAAACCCCCTCTTCCATGCTGTACCTGTCCCACGATATCCCCAATTTGAAGGTCAGCCTTTGCCTCTACTACAGATTTCTTTGCTGACCACTTTCTACCAGTTTTTAACACAGGGGCTGCCTCCCTTACACATTTGTCACGTGACTCTACTAATGTCATTTCCAGTCTGACCTTGGCACACTTAAACTCCTCGGTTAAAGCAGAGACTGGCAGCTGCAATATTCCTTTACTATAAAGTCCCACTCTGCTGAGGCAGCGTGGAACTCCCAACCATTTCCTGATGTATGAACTTATTAACGCTTCCAGCTTATCCACTGTTGTCAAAGAAACCTCGTACACAGTCAGTGGCCACAGCAACCTCGGCAGTAGACCAAACTGAAAGCACCAGAGTTTTAGTTTGCCTGGTAGAGCACAGCTGTTTATGCTCTTCAACCCTTCCACTGCTTGTCGTCTAACTTCTCCCACTCGAACTGTGTCCTTTAGATCTCCATCGTACCATCTCCCAAGACTTTTCACTGGCTTCTCAGAAACTGTTGGTATTGCCTCACCATTAATGAAGAATGTTTTATCTACTACCTTTCCTTTAACTATGGAGATGCTCCTTGATTTAGAGGGCTTAAATTGCATTCGTGCCCATTCAATATTATCTGTTAACTTCCCCAATAACCGATTAGTGCAGGCTACTGTTGTAGTCATGGTTGTCATGTCGTCCATGTATGCTCTGATTGGTGGTAGACGCATCCCAGAAGCCAAGCGCTCTCCTCCTACTACCCATCTTGATGCCCTAATGATTACTTCCATTGCCATGGTAAAAGCCAGTGGAGAAATTGTGCATCCTGCCATTATTCCAACCTCTAAGCATTGCCATGCAGTGCTGAATTTTGGAGTTGAGAAACTAAATTGCAAATCTCCAAAATAGGCTTTCACTAAATTTGTTATTGACATTGGTACTCTGAAAAAATCAAATGCTGCCCAAAGAAGCTCATGTGGCACTGAACCATATGCATTAGCCAAATCCAGGAATGTCACATGGAGCTCCTTCCTCTCCTTTTTTGCTGACTGAATTCGTTGCCAGATAACATTGATGTGTTCTAAGCATCCTGAGAACCCTGGAATGCCCGCTTTTTGAACTGAAGTGTCAATGAAGCCATTCTTTAATAGGTAGGTGGACAATCTCTGGGCAATAATGCTGAAGAAAATCTTACCTTCAACGTTTAATAGTGAAATAGGACGAAACTGACTGATGCTTGTAGCATCTTTTTCTTTAGGTATAAAGACTCCACCTGCTCTGTGCCATGCTCTAGGTACAACCTGTTTTTCCCATGCCACTTTTAACAATTTCGACAGAATTCGCAGAACTCCTGAAGCACTCTTGTACACTCTGTACGGAACTCCATTTGGCCCTGGAGATGATGAAGCCCTTGCCTTTCTCACAGCCTGCTCTACCTCTTTCCACTTAGGTGCACAGACCTCCATTTGGTATTCTGGTGGGTTGATAGGTGGTATGTCTGATGGAATTGACATATGCTCATGCCTTTTTGCATCTGTATGCGTTTCCTCCAAATATCTCTCTAGCTCAACTCTAGATGCTTTTAAAGTGCCATACATACAGAACATTCTCCACTAAGTTATTGCCTAACACTTATAAGGACTTTGGAAAAATAACCTACAGAAGTAGTATGAAAGGGGGTTGTTTTATTGTTCTAAATAGACATTGTTAGTGTACAGTTATAGGTTTGGTCAGGCCCGTCGGAACAGGACAGGCAAACCAAGCAATTGCTTGGGGCCCCGAGCTGGACTGGGGCCCCAAGACAACGACTGTTTAAGAATAAAATGCAACGACAAACTGTGAGCGCCCCTTTGATAGTCAATGCAGTAAAGTGCAATGACACTGTTATCGGAATCCCCCTCAAGGGGGCCCCCTCAGTAGTCGCTGACAGCAGCCAGCCAACCACGCGATCTCTGCTGCCGGCAAATACAAACCTCCTCAGCAGTCATGAAGCGGAATTATGCTTCAGGAAGCCAGAAAAGAAAGAAGAGAAAGGAAGAGGAGGATAAGAAAAATACCAGATAGTGGTAAAGTGATAAATTACACTGCATAAAAATAGCTCTACTTGTCTTGTACAAATGGTGTAATTTTGCAGCAGGTAACGTTAGGCTAGCAAAGATATGTTTATGTTAGCTACCTGCCTGACGGCAAATGCTGCACATTTTTTTTCGAACGGACGGAATATGGTTAACGTTACATACTGTAATATGTTTTTTAACGGTTTAAGGAAGACGCAGATCCGTTTATCTTATTTAATGACATGACATTACTATAGCTTTGTAATAGGTTTTGATGAAAGTGACATAGCATGCTATACTAACTTTTCCACCGTGATAATCTATTTACCAATGTGGGTTAGGAAAACCACACAATAAATTCCGTGCATCAAACATTAGCTTGAGATGTTTTTATGCATTGGTAGTGAAAGCAGCATCCCTTCCCTTCTGATATCAAAATATCGAAATGCTAACATATCTTTAAGTTTTCGGTAACACTTTATAAGAACCATCATTAATAGATGGTAAATTGTTAGTTATTTAATATTTAGTTAATTGTCATTTACCTGTTAGCAAACAGTCTTTTTACTTAATAAATAATTTGTAACCTTACCCATCTATAAACATTATTTAACCTGAAAAAGGCAGAGGAACATGATTTTTTCATAGCTTATGGGGGGGGGGGGGGGGGGGGGTCACAGACCACGGTCACAGAGGTCCATGGTGCTGAAACACCCATTATCAATGGGAACCACGGTCACAGAGGTCCATGGTGCTGGGGGTCTCCATGTCTATTTTGCTTGGGGCCCCCAAATTCCTTCAAACGGCCCTGGGTTTGGTTATAGTACTTGCTTTTATTTTATATAGTTTCAAAGCAAAAATATTTTTAAAACAGTTAAAGGGTTTAAAGTTTGTATAAATCAGTGAATTATAGGAGTAGCGTACGCTGTCTTTCCTGGTTCATTCTGAATAGTAAACCTCAGTCATGGTAACGTTAGCTAGTTAGTCTGTGTGTTGGAGATCAGTAATTCACTTGAAAAATATTTAATTAGTTAAATTGTTAAATTAGGGTTAGGGGGTGACAAAAATAATCGTGACTAGTCGAATAATCAAATAAATAATGACCAGATTAAATAATAATAATTAATGAAAATAGTCATTAGTTGCTGCCCTGTTAATACAGTTAACATTAGCAGTGCAGTGTTAATACTGATGACTATCGTAGCTGTAAAAAGTGATGAGCCATTGAGGTCTAACAGGAAATGTAATACATTTTCTTATTAAAACATGTATAACAGAAATGCAGATGCAGAATGGAAACAAATGCCTGTTTGACTTCTTGCATTTGTACTGGCATCAAGTCCCGGCTGGCAGCCACTATGTCAGTGATCTTCTTAGTGACTTCATCTAAGCCATGGGATGCCTCCAGCAGGTCCTCCACATGGTCCCTCAGGGTGTGAACTTCATCTGCCTCATTTCTGCATGGGGCACATTTTGCTAAAAGTTAGAACTTTTAAACAGATTAGAAGAATATGAATTCATTTTGCAGTGTGGGGTAAAGTTATTTGTTGCTTGACAGTCAAAAAAGTAAAGTACATCATGATCCTTCAAGATCCTCCAGTGCTAAAACGTTTAATTAATATATTAAATAAGTTTTCTATTTAATATATTTTCTTCTAGATGGACCAGTACAAACCCTGCCCAATTATATCTAAACAATACCTAATTCTTGATCTTCTTTGACGCCAGTGCCTTAATGCAGAAACTTCAACCGCGTGGACTTTCCTTGCATTCTGCTTCCAGAAAAAAGACCCTTGATGAGAAATGCACAAGACATGAAAGAATTTAAAAACGGGACACACTGTTGTACTGCCAGCACTTTCAGACCATTACCATAAATCAGGGTTTCACAAGGTTTCACCAAGTCAAATTTAAGACTTTTTAAGACCACTATGAAATTTAAGACCTATATCACAAAAACAAAAAAAGAAATGTACATAGGAAATGCATACACAAAATTACTTGAGTTATTATTAACAGAATAATAAGTAGAAAAATCTAGACAGATTTTGATTAAATTACACCCTGAGAGCGAAACTTGCTGAAGAAGTCTCAAGTCTTCTGATGCTGGTCTACTTAATGACCCAAGTAAAACAGTAAAATGAACAGTAAAACGTTTAATGAAGCAGCTTTCTGTTATTATGGCTTGGAACAAACTACCATTACACATAAGAGAAGCAACCTCTCTTGATAGTTTTAAGAAGCAGCTCAAGACCTACTTTAATGCCTTTGCTTGTAAGTGATCACACATATTGTATTTATTTCTATTGTAGCCCTGACTGCTACCTTTTCCCAGTTTTAATACCTGTGTATTTGCGCTTTTGGATTATGTGCTGCTGTATTGTATGTTATATTTATTTATTCATGTACTTATTTTTCACTTCTTTAAGTGCTTGTGATATAAAGCACTTTGAGATGCATTTTATGTATAAAAGGTGCTATACAAATACAGATTATTATTCGTACTGGGTTTGAATTAAAACCATTTGATCTGGGAAAAGTCCTTTGGTTAGTTTTGATGCTCTCCACAATGATTTTACATTCATGGCGCAGCACCAAGCTGAATGACTCTCCCCAACGTCTCCCCCATGAACCTCATAGTGACCACGGTCACAGAGGTCCATGGTGCTAAAACACCCATTATCCATGGGAAAAAATTTTAATATGACCTCAGAATCATTACAGATAGGACTCTTCATGTTTGCCTTTTGTGTCTTAATTTACTGCTTTATAAATATTAATAAAAAAACGTTTAATTAATAGCATTTAATTTCTACATCAAAATCCAAAAGAATAATCTCATTACTTTAAAAGCAATAGTTCTCATCCCTAATTTCCTTTAACGTTACTATCCTCAACTCCTCTGTCATCAACACTGTTCTTTCTTTTGAATATAAAAAGATGTAACTTACAGTATGTGTACAAGA
This sequence comes from Semotilus atromaculatus, assembly GCA_031834385.1. Taxonomy (NCBI): domain Eukaryota; kingdom Metazoa; phylum Chordata; class Actinopteri; order Cypriniformes; family Leuciscidae; genus Semotilus; species Semotilus atromaculatus. Next base: position 413,626 of record JAULUF010000056.1, on the reverse strand, counting down.
CAGAGCTGTAACCTGACAACTTAATGCTGACCTTTTCCTGCACTAACTTTCACCGTCACTGTCTGCCGGTGAACCGTGCTGAAAATCAATAACGCTCGTGTGAAATTTTAGTAGTGGGGCTCGTTCATTAAGCAGCAACAGCAGGCTTCAAATACGTTGATAGCAACTGGTTTTAATCAAGCCCTAAGACCTGCTTCTCTTCAGGGAAGAGTTGCTAAGGTGTCACTTCCGCACAACTGAAATTTTATCCATCCATCCATCCATTGTCAATCGCTTATCCTGCATACAGGGTCGTTTTATATCTGTGGTAAAATCCGAAAAAAACTTGTGGCAGTAATACGACAGCTGCATGTTGCTCTTTGTAGTTGTAACACAGCGAATTATGATTTGGACTAGTGAAAGAAAGAACACCACGGGAGAAAAAATCATTCCGCTGCGGGAGCATTTTAAATGAGCATTAGAGGCGTTACATGGACGTTAAAATTATTTAAGACCTAGAACACAAACTTCAGGTCTGAATTTTTTTTTTTTAAATGTAAGACTTTTTAAGACCCCTACATACAGCAAATATTTATATGTTAATGAAACTTAAATTAAAACAAATATTTCAAACAATTCTTACCAGTTGTCCCTTCAGACTCCATAATCTCATTCCCGAGAGTGTCTGTAAGGATGTAGTCCTCACTGTTTCCCATGGCCACCTTCACTTTTTCAAGGATCACTGGTACGCTTGCCTCTGCCTCCACGACTCTAACCACGACTACCCTTGTGGATACCATCTTTCCATCCAATATATCTGACACGTGAATTGACCTATAATACATAAAGTTGTCAAGATTCACAAGTGATAAAACTTGTGCAGCATGAAGCACTGAAACTCAACATTTCTAAACACATTTAGCTTGTGCTCCTCTCTACCTTTGAAATGAACGAGGTGTGCTCATTGGTCTAGCCAGATGACCCATGTTTGCAGTAGACATTGGCTGACTATGTCGAAATGCAAACTGCCGTGACGGAGCCGGGGCTATCTGCATCCCTTGACTCTCCCCAACCTCTCCCCCATGAAGCTCATAGTGACCACGGTCACAGAGGTCCATGGTGCTGAAACAACCATTATCCGTGGGAACCACGGTCACAGAGGTCCATGGTGCCGAAACAACCATTATCCATGGGAACCACGGTCACAGAGGTCCATGGTGCCGAAACACCCATTATCCATGGGAACCACGGTCACAGAGGTCCATGGTGCTGAAACACCCATTATCCATGGGAACCACGGTCACAGAGGTCCATGGTGCTGAAACACCCATTATCAATGGGAACCACGGTCACAGAGGTCCATGGTGCTGAAACACCCATTATCCATGGGAACCACGGTCACAGAGGTCCATGGTGCTGAAACACCCATTATCCATGGGAACCACGGTCACAGAGGTCCATGGTGCTGAAACACCCATTATCAATGGGAACCACGGTCACAGAGGTCCATGGTGCTGAAACACCCATTATCCATGGGAACCACGGTCACAGAGGTCCATGGTGCTGAAACACCCATTATCCATGGGAACCACGGTCACAGAGGTCCATGGTGCTGAAACACCCATTATCCATGGGAACCACGGTCACAGAGGTCCATGGTGCTGAAACACCCATTATCAATGGGAACCACGGTCACAGAGGTCCATGGTGCTGAAACACCCATTATCCATGGGAACCACGGTCACAGAGGTCCATGGTGCTGAAACACCCATTATCCATGGGAACCACGGTCACAGAGGTCCATGGTGCTGAAACACCCATTATCCATGGGAACCACGGTCACAGAGGTCCATGGTGCTGAAACACCCATTATCCATGGGAACCACGGTCACAGAGGTCCATGGTGCTGAAACACCCATTATCCATGGGAACCACGGTCACAGAGGTCCATGGTGCTGAAACACCCATTATCCATGGGAACCACGGTCACAGAGGTCCATGGTGCTGAAACACCCATTATCAATGGGAACCACGGTCACAGAGGTCCATGGTGCTGAAACACCCATTATCCATGGGAACCACGGTCACAGAGGTCCATGGTGCTGAAACACCCATTATCAATGGGAACCACGGTCACAGAGGTCCATGGTGCTGAAACACCCATTATCCATGGGAACCACGGTCACAGAGGTCCATGGTGCTGAAACACCCATTATCCATGGGAACCACGGTCACAGAGGTCCATGGTGCTGAAACACCCATTATCCATGGGAACCACGGTCACAGAGGTCCATGGTGCTGAAACACCCATTATCCATGGGAACCACGGTCACAGAGGTCCATGGTGCTGAAACACCCATTATCAATGGGAACCACGGTCACAGAGGTCCATGGTGCTGAAACACCCATTATCCATGGGAACCACGGTCACAGAGGTCCATGGTGCTGAAACACCCATTATCCATGGGAACCACGGTCACAGAGGTCCATGGTGCTGAAACACCCATTATCCATGGGAACCACGGTCACAGAGGTCCATGGTGCTGAAACACCCATTATCCATGGGAACCACGGTCACAGAGGTCCATGGTGCTGAAACACCCATTATCCATGGGAACCACGGTCACAGAGGTCCATGGTGCTGAAACACCCATTATCCATGGGAACCACGGTCACAGAGGTCCATGGTGCTGAAACACCCATTATCCATGGGAACCACGGTCACAGAGGTCCATGGTGCTGAAACACCCATTATCCATGGGAACCACGGTCACAGAGGTCCATGGTGCTGAAACACCCATTATCCATGGGGAAAATAACAATGTTGGATGCATCAGTGATGTACATGTTAGCCCGGTTAACCTAAAAGAAGAAAATACAAATAATGCTGTCAATAATTTTTCAATTATATTGTAAAAATATATTTAAAAAATTGTCCATATTTTCGCCAATATGCCATGGTGGTTCAGGAATTAGCTACCATTGCATCTAACTTAACATTATATAGGGGAGAGCCGGGACGATTGAAACGCGGGACGGATGAAACATTGAAATTTCCTTGAAAACCATTCATGTCATGTACGTCAAATTTCGTCAGCATGTACAACACACAATGCCTGTCAGACCCGCGAAAACATTTCTTCTTTAACGTTATGTCATGCCGTTTTAAAGTTAGAGCCGGAAAGCTGTTTTTGAGTGCGGTTAGTGAATTCTTTCGTGCAGTACTTTTTTTTGACTGACAAGTTGTATTTATTGTTTCATGTGCCATTGTAATGATAATACGGAAGGTGTATTAGTACTACAACACACCCTTAAGTGTGTAATATCAGAGTTTTTTAGTTTAAGGGCAAAACAGGTTTAACTGGCAGGAGGCGCTGTCGGGACGGTTGAAACAAGTGTTCAATCTTCAATAAATTTCATTTATTGTCTTCTGGTAGACCTCATTTTCTTCATAATAACAGGCTATTCAACTAGCAAACACTCAATATGACTCAAGGAAGAAATTTAAGAAAACGGATTTGTCTGTATTCGTCAAAATAGCCTATTCGAAAGATTATGCAAAATGCGCATATTGCCTATTGTTTATTGGGCGACAGAACAAAAATGTTAATATGAACCTTTAAATTAAATTAAATTACAAAATATGTTTGTAACAATATGTATATAAGTTACTTGTCAGGTATTGTTCATAAAAACAAGCATTAGATGCATAGTTACCGTTAAAACGGTTATGTTTCATCCGTCCCACCCCTGTGTTGCAATACCCCGCTCAGGCGGGACGATTGAAACAAAGCACTACTACCGTTCAAAGTACATTTTTACTTAAATCATTATATATTTGTACTGAATAAACACATGATACTAAGAGAACACATTATGTGAGTTGTTGATCACACACACAAAAAAAATCTAGCTATGTATCTATGTAACCTTATCTTAGAAAACGACATTTATCTGAAAAGTGTTTCAACTGTCTTTGCTCTCCCCTACATTAAACAATTAAGCTACCTCAGCAGTTTTGAACATACCGGTTTTGAACATACCTGAAAAATGTGGGCTATTCTGTCAACTCGCATGTCATCTATTTAAGAGTCACTCTCTTGCCTCCTCTGAAAAGAACAAATGTCTCCATTTTATGCTTAGTTGGTTGCTGTCTGCACACTCTGAAGCGGGAATCGGATGTGGAGGGAAAGAGGACAGGTCTGCGAGACCAATCGGGCACTTGATTTAAACAAAACTCAAAAAATTCGACTGCTGTTGCGCATCATCTGTTGCGCATCATCCCTGCCGCCCGCCAGATCCCTTCTATGCCTTCTACGCCGGCGCTGACCTCAGCGCCTTTACGACCACCGGAAATGATATTGCGGAGTTTCGCGGCAAAAACCCTCAATGGCAATGGAGTCCAGTTTGTTATCATACAAAGAAGTCATACAAAGTATGATAACACATGGTCATTCTGATCAAGACATATCCGATCATCTCCAGTTTGAATGTGGATTGGCTAAAGGGTTCTCAAAAACAAACATTTGCCGTTTTTGCGCCCAAAACGGCATAGGCAGACAGCGGGTGCAGGATTCACAATTGGAAGTCGAGGTTGCTAAAGCAATTTATGAGGTAAGCCAACATATAGCGTTACACAGACATATTATTGAATTTCACATTCAACTGTGAGGATATACCAGTTGTGTAGTCTAGTTTTTTATAGTGAGTATACTGTGATATACCAACCCCCCCCCCCCAAAAAAAAACTTGTGTGATATTCCTTTTTAATTATGTTTTAATAGATTTGATTATTATTATTTTAAAAAGAACACCTTACTATGGAATTTCTTTCATAATTCCTTCGAGTTACTTTCTTTCTCTCTACAAACTTTTATTTTGGTGGGTTGTAAATTAAAGACATTTGAGCTTCTGTGTGTTTTAATAAACTATTATTGTTATTATTATTATTATTAGGACTACTTGAAGTATACTCTACTGTGCAATAGTACTATATTTCTGTTATATTTTCTTCTTTATACAAAACTTTTATTTTGACAGGTTGTCATGAAGACTTTAAAGTTTGTGAGTGTGTACATGTATATGATATGAATGTCAGTAGGCCAGTTTGAAAATTTGTAACTGAACTAACATTACTTACAAATATCTTTGGACAGAAATCTGTGAGTAATGTAACTTAGTATTATTAATAATAAGACAAAGACTGCAGGGTGTGCATCGCCAGGCTCAGAATCTTTTTGAAAATTTGTGGTTACTTGCCTGGTTATTTCCTGCAGTGCATTTCATTGGATCAGCATAATGACAAAGATTAAGCTAATCTAATTGTTTTGTATCAACAACAAAATACACGTAAAAAGGTATTTATTGGGCTTATATTTTTTTATTTCAGACTGGACCAGCATATGGAAGAACAATGATGACTGGGTACCTGGCTGCAAAAGGCATCCGAGCATCTGAGGGACGTGTTGGTCATGTCCTTAGACATATTAACCAGCCATATCATGCAGATCGGTATAATGTATGTGTTAGTGACTGCTAATAGATTTTATTGTGCTGTACACTAATATGACCTCACCCTAAGCAGTGTTTCCCACAGAATGACAGCCTTCCTGGGCGACAGCATTGGGGGGTGGGGTCGTCGTTCAGTATTTGGTTTATCGGGGTATATTTCTATTTCTAGTAGCCTATTTAAGCCTATTGCTTATTTCTTATTTGACCCTTTTCATGTTCACTCACTACTTGAATCTGCTCCCTTACCCTTCAGTTCCTTTTAATCCACACTCGCACATTCACACACCTACAGACAATCCATAACAAGTAAATAACGTTAGCTAGTATGGGCCTACTAGCTAACTACTCTATCTATCTTTTTCTTAGCAAAATACAAAAATAGGTCACCAAATATACCTGGATGGCCCGCCCAAGTAAAGTCTGTGTGGGAAACACTGCTAAGAAAAGTAATTGTTTTTGTTTATTATTCTCAGAGATCAAGGAACTTAAATCCAGTGCCATACAATGCAGAGTACATGGGTCACAAATTGCACATTGACCAGAACGAAAAACTGGTAATGTTTGGGGTGACCCATGTCCTATCGGTTGATGGTTTCACCAGCAAAATTGTCAGCCACTCCACAATGCCAGTAGAAAACAACCTTACCATATATCAAGAGGTTTACAGGTAATGTCCAGTACACTGTACTCTGTTGTAATATGCTTAAAAGAAAAAGAAATAAGACTAATGGCACTTTTCCATTACACAGTACCAGCTCGCCTCAACTTGCCTTGGCCTTAGTCCGTTTTCCATTACAGATAGTACCCAGATAATGTAGCTGGTCATCATAGCGAGACACAACTGCCGCAACGTAATATTCAATGCGACACACGCACCAGCGACCCACACACAGCTGTCTCTTGATTTAAGTTAGAATGTTTCAACATTCCTCAGAATGTAAAGACAGATAAGCGGTATGAAAACCTTCCAGCTGTGTTTTCCTGTGCCGTTGTTGCTGCAGCGGTCTGTGTGACGGCGGGAGCAGAGGGCTCTGTGAGCGGGCGGCTGGCCGGCCTCGCCAGCTCCTCGGGTTGGCGCTGGCTTCCCCGCCGCTACTGGCGGAGCTCCTCAACTCCGAAAACTTTCAAGCGCGTTTTTATTCCGCCATCACTTTTCCACCAAGTCGAGTCGAGCTGGTACCGTGCAGTGGAAAAGGGGCTTATTTTATTAACAACCAAGTAATTCAACTGATGAAAATTTGCTTTAGCAATGCTTATAGCAACATAAATATGTATTGGTTGTTTTGATACATGTTGTAATGCCTTGTGTTTTGCAGAAGTGCTGTCCTTGAGAATGGAATGTGGGACCAAATCAGGGTAGATCATGGAAAAGAGTTTTATTTAACTCTTTTCATGCAGGAGAAATTGGCAGGCTACAGGAATAACACAGAAAGGCAGCCATACATGCAAACACGGTCAACAGACGTGAGTTGGTTTATTGTCTCTTTCCCTTAATCACTCAGCTGCTAGTTGAGAATACTGTTGTCTCAATGTCTGTCATAGCTATACTGCTGACTGACCAACTTTTGAAGATTACCAGCTACTGTATTTCCTCTGAAATTGTGAGATGGTGTTTTTCAACCTGGTCCAGCAATGGATGTAAAAACACAAAGCTGCAACTCAAAAGGAAGGAGATGGCTAGTTTTATATGCTTTTTTTATGCATACAGTGTGCTCCTTACAGAACTCATCTGGTTCTTGATCGTTGTGTTCAAACGTGGATTTACTGAGAGTAGTTACTATTTGGTGCAGATTAGTTATGGTGATCTGTTACTAAAATCACAATTTAACATTTGTCATTGTTGTTTCCTCTTTCAAACTGACAGAATCACATAGTAGAAAGGATGTGGCCAGAGGTAAACCAGAGAGTAAACTACCCACTGAAAGGGGCCCTCATCCATCTCGTGGACCAAGAGGAGCTGAATTTAGAAGACAACATGACGCAGTTCTGCGTGTCCACACTAACTTGTCAGGTGGCTGCAATTGGACTTGACCGGATGGTGCAGTCCTGGAATGCACACAGGATCCAAGGTTTGTTTAATTTAATAATTTCCCTTAAAAGCTCCCTAAAGATCTTTTGCCAGAGGCTGCGGAGGCTGCTGACTGCTATGGCCATGAAGTGGGGTCCTCTTTGACACGTGGGTCACTATTTGGCCGAAACCCATTTTCCACAGTGGATCACCAGGCAGCAGCTGAACAAGAATTTGCACTGCACAATTCAGACATTTCAAAACTCTTTGACAGTGCCGTTAACCATGAACCAAGGCCTTTTCAAAACGGAATTAAGGACCTGATAGACATCGTAAGAAGACGTGTAGAAAGCAGTATGTGCATAGTACCTGCACCTCATCAACAAGCATCACAAGTTCAGTTTCTGTACAATTCTTTTTGTTGGTCTCGTGCTTGGGTTTTTGATGTGATTCTCTGTAACACACATTTAAACCTATTTTCTTACTTTTTAATAAATTAATTAAGTCTGTCTATTTAAATGCGTGTTTAAACACAAATAGCCGGCAAAAGTGTACAGATACTTCAGTTCAACATTCAAATTCAAGTTTTTTTTCCCTTTTATTTCTTCCATCAATTTTTATTATGAAGACAATTAAAGTCAGGGAGAGTCTCTCAGCAAGAAACACGTTTTACATAATGTATTGTTTCTATTCAGTCACGTGGGGCTGATCGTTCATGTGTTTAGTATATTTTTGTGGAGACATTGCATCGTCTTAAGGCAAACAGCCCCACTGAGTTAACTGCAGTGTTAGGCTTAGTTGTATGTCTACTCAAGACTGCCTAACTTTTAACACATTTCTGGGTAAGAAAAAATAGCCTTGATGGCAGGTGCAAGCCAATAAGACTAAATAGCCAAGTTCTGCTTAATTCTGGTTTCACTAAATTTGCTATTAAAACGGCTGCTGTCTTAACCCCTAAAATCCACTGGATCCGTATACCGGGCGGAACGTTAGCGTCGCGGATGGCAGATGGGAGTTTTACTTACTCAAACATGTTCTGAGGGCAGAAAGGAAAATGATTGGTTTACAGATTCAACCAATGAAACTGAAGCAAGGGCGGGGTCAATACGTTTGAATGTGCACGCGAAAGGATGCGGTCTTTGCGGAATAGTCGGAATACAAGAAGACAGATCTTCGTGGTGGGAGAACGCATTTATTGCAAGGTAAGTGAATTTACTATTATATTTTGTTAAAATTCGACATCCTCTAACGGTTAGTAAGATAATTCATGGGCGTCGGAACCAATGGATATGGGTGGGACAAGACCCACCCACTTTTTAAGACCAATGATATTGGACCCACTCTTTTACCATCTCTAATTCAATCCGCGGATATGTCTGTTCGCGTTTCAGAGCGCCATCAGTCAAATCCATTCCACTTGAGGAATGCCCTAATAAATTAAACTCCATTTCCGCTGAATCGCTACATTATATTTCTCAACGAGATGCAACTTACGAAAATAACTGCCCGTTTTACCCTTCCAGTCAAATATTGCGTTGCACACATCAGTATAATGTGTTATACTGATGTGCCCCGTGTTACAACCGTCCCCGGTCTCCCCTACCAGCTTTAAGTTAAGTTATCTTCCGACGCCAATGAGATAATTAGTGAACATTAAAAATGCACAGAACTAATCATCATCTGAACATCGTAGGCTGTATGCATTTCGATTCGACTGTTACATCAGTTAAACACAACAAAGCTGCTTATGGGGTAACTGGTGTAAAACATGCTTTTCCAATGCTACCTCTCTGTCTGTGAAATTGATATGTGACAACAGAACTCGTTCAAATCTCCGCTATATTTCAACGGTCAAAAAGATACATCTCCCGCCCTAGCGCCGCTCTCCGGGCAGGAGTACTCAATAGATTCAAATCACTGTTATTTTAGTGTATTACGCGCTGCTCTCAGGGCAGGAGTACTCAATAGATTCAAATCGCTGTTATTTTAGTGTATTACACGCTGCTCTCAGGGCAGGAGTGCTCAATAGATTCAAATCGCTGTTATTTTAGTGTATTACGCGCTGCTCTCAGGGCAGGAGTACTCAATAGATTCAAATCGCTGTTATTTTAGTGTATTACACGCTGCTCTCAGGGCAGGAGTGCTCAATAGATTCAAATCGCTGTTATTTTAGTGTATTACGCGCTGCTCTCAGGGCAGGAGTGCTCAATAGATTCAAATCGCTGTTATTTTTAGTGTATTACACGCTGCTCTCAGGGCAGGAGTACTCAATAGATTCAAATCGCTGTTATTTTAGTGTGTTACGCGCTGCTCTTGAACCTATTGAGTACTCCTGCCCTGAGAGCAGCGAGTAATACACTAAAAATAACAGTGATTTGAGCCTATTGAGTACTCCTGTCTTGAGAGCAGCGTGTAATACACAAAAATAACAGTGATTTGAAACTATTGCAGTACTCCTGCCCTGAGAGCAGCGCGTAATACACTAAAATAACAGTGATTTGAAACTATTGCAGTACTCCTGCCCTGAGAGCAGCGCTAGGGCGGGAGATGTATCTTTTTGACCGTTGAAATATAGCGGAGATTTGAACGAATTCTGTTCTCGCATATCAATTTCACAGACAGAGAGGTAGCATTGGAAAAGCATGTTTTACACCAGTTACCCCATAAGCAGCTTTGTTGTGTTTAACTGATGTAACAGTCGAATCGAAATGCAATACAGCCTACGATGTTCAGATGATGATTAGTTCTGTGCATTTTTAATGTTCACTAATTATCTTACTAAACGTTATAGGATGTCGAATTTTAACAAAATATAATAGTAAATTCACTTACCTTGCAATAAATGCGTTCTCCCACGAAGATCTGTCTTCTTGTATTCGGACTATTCCGCAATCCTTCCACGTGCACATTCAAACGTATTGACCCCGCCCTTGCTTCAGTTTCATTGGTTGAATCTGTAAACCAATCATTTTCCTTTCTGCCCTCAGAACATGTTTGAGTAAGTAAAACTCCCATCTGCTGAGTAGCATCTGCCTGCAGTCCCGGAGGCTGCATTTTCAGGACCCCACTTCTAGGACCGCATTTCTAGGACCCTAGGTTTTTAGTGACAGCGCCACCTACCGAATTAGAGGACCAGCGAAGATGGATGACATTCTGAGTGTGAGTATCAAATGCGAATCAATTTTTATTTGTTTAACTTTAAAAACAATTGTGATGCATTTAAATGGAAAGTTAACGTTGCCAACGTGCTGGTGATTTGCTAAACAGTCTTGAATGCATAGCCATCATATATTAGTCTCTAATGCTGGAAAATTAATTGTTAGCACGTTCATTTAACGGAACTGTTGCATGATAAGCCTGTGTTGACTTATTTACAGCACAATAACCTGTAGCATGTTTGTTCTGAAAGCTTGGTAATTACTCATTGTTTTTCCATTTTAATTCAGTTCGTACCGGGCAGGAAATCAGACACAGAACAGCATAGAGGATCCAGTCGATTTTCCGCTGCTGAAACGTGTCTGGAGACGCTTCCAGTGGACTTTGACGCCGAGCTATAGGGACGCATCAAAATCGTGGCGCTGACGTTCCGCGCCGTAGACGGATCCAGTGGATTTTAGGTTTTCCACACCAATGATCAAATGAGAACATCAAGGCACACTACCTCTTAATTGTAAATAATGTAATTATTATAATGATTGTAGCCTATAGCCTACGCTGTCATTTGTGTTTATTAAACTTGTACCTTGGTTGAATAAGTAAGTGACCCATGGGCGTAGATTACGGGGGGGACGCGGGGGACGTGTCCCCCCCACTTTTTATAAACTGTAAATTCGTCCCCCGCACTTTTTCATAGGGTAAGTGTGTCTACGACAAGCTGAGGGTTTCGCGGGTGTGTTACGTTATAGCCTACCTACATCGAGATTTAAAATCCAAAGAGTCAAGGATAGTCTATTTACGTGACTTTAACGTTTCCATGGTAATCAGTCACTCGTGCATCACGACACGCCCATGCTCGCACCCGCGTCGAATCCATCCGTTTCAAAGAGGTCGCAATGATTTCAAAACGGCAAAAAAAAAAAAAAAAAAAAAACTCTTCACTTCTTTTTCGCAAAAAAGTCAAGCACTGTAAGTAAGTTGTCATGTATCCGAATTGTGTTGCACAGTGATGAATAACTCTACCTATTTCTCTTGTTGAATAATTAACAAGTTTTTTTGTGGGCTAAATTGAAAATATCCACTACCCGCACAAACGAAATGTGCACTTATTTTCAATCTTGTTTTACTCGTAATGTCTTTTATTTTCACAGATATGTTATCAAAGCCCTTCAAATTAGAATAAACATGGAGATAGTTAATGCTGAATGTGTATTTTCATGCATCAACCGTCACGATCTGCTTGAATAAGGCAGCGTTGGAACACATGTGTAGCCTACGTGATGTTTACCATAATTCAGTAACACTTTACAATTAGATAAAAAAGTTTATAGACAAACTTTATGTTCTCTTGAAAATACCTAACTAGAAAGTTTGAAGTAGTTTTAAAAGCTTGAAGTTTGAAGGTTTTCAATTGGAAAGTTTTAGTTTAGTAAGACAGACTTTGTTTAGGCTATTGAGGAAATGTAATTGTGCCAAAATAAGAACTTTTATTTTAAGTAAATGTTATTTTTAAATCAGCTTCAGTGTGATATTTAACCATATTATCATGCTTAACAATGATAATTTGAATAATTGTAATGCGATGATCAGATATCTGAATCAGAAAATATCATATGGTTCGTTGGCAGGTGGATTATTTATTTTTAACAGTGTATTCGGGGGACTCCAGATTAATGAATTTATCTTTAAAATTTAAAATATTTTCTTCCGGGGGGTGGAACTTCCCTAGAACTACCGAGATCCACCTAGAAAAATACTGTGGGTAGGTAACACAGTAGGCTATATGATGTTACGAAAAGTACAAATTTTATTATCTTATTAAAAAACATGATCAGGGTTTTACCACCTCCGCCTCGTTATAAGCCAGGAAAAACCCTGCATGTGCAAAATAAAGTACTGAACATCTGCATTTCATTCTTTCTGTTTTATTGCTTTAAAAATAAATAGCATATTAAGCCAATTAAGCAAAAACCTGTCAACAACAGTATGAAGGAAAAAAAAAACTGGCATTACACTTGACATTCTGTCCCCCTCACTTCTGAAATGACGGCAACGCCCCTGAAGTGACCCATATACTGAAATGTCAATCTGACTTGAGTATGAGGCTTGTGTGCCTTGATTTGGAACCAAGTATTATCAAGAAGTTCCCAGGATTCCTGTTATTTAAGCTATACTACACCATCTTTAAAATGTGATGTGATCAAATACCTCCTCCGCTGTGCCACAACAGGTGAAGAGGAAGAAGTCAGCGTGCCATGTTTTGGGCGCAACATGCAATACAGCAGATTTGCGTGCGCTTGCAGCTTGGCGCATTGCTATGATTAGAGCGGATAAATGGCGCATTATAAAAACATCAATTTACTGACTGAACAGCAGAATCACAGCGATATAAAAACGGTCTCATGAAACCAAAAGTTCCTCTCCAGCTCTGTGGTTTATCAGTGAAGCAGTGAACATACAGACGCTGTCTCCTCTGTGAAACATCTGGATCCTCACTGCACTGCATTAGAAACTACGATGAACCGGTCGGGGGGTCACATCTCTCCCCTGCAGTGGTTGAATTTATTTGTGTTTTATTGCGGAATGAGTGTTTACTTTAATGATTTGCTTTCATGATTAGAGAGATAATTGCGCGTTCATGCGCTGGTTTAAATGGGGATATGTATCGATAGTAAAAACATTGATCAGCAACGCTGCTTTTGTCTGCTCACCGTGGCCAAAGAGCGCGCTCAGTTTTTCTCCGCAGCAGAGAGAGCAAGAGTTATTGCTTGAAGGATATGCAGAATTTGAAAACTTAATTAAAATGTCAGGGAACACCTCAAAGTGTGCAAAAGCCAGAAGAGAGGGCTGGCAAAAAGTAGCAGACAAATTAAATGCGTTTGTGGTGGCCATGTTAGATGTTTATATAACTTTTTATTACAGTATTTTTTTTTTTTTTTGTATTTTAATAATTTCATAATTACTTTGTTCATTGTCATGTCAGAGTCACCACACTATGAACATGGTGAAAGTGAAGTACAAGAATATTCTACATAATAGTAATTTTTACTAGGCCTAAAAAGGCACTGTTAAACAAATGGTTGTCTGTTTATAAAAGCAACCAAGAAAAAGGCTGAGAAAAAATAAATAGATGCTCCTGCACCCCGGCAGAAGAGCTGACCCTTGGGTTGAATGTGAATTGACCTGTTGTGAAGGGCATCCCTGGGTTCAGCTCTTCCAGACCCACATCAGGGACCAGTAGCAGCAACACCTTCATTACTGGGAAATGAGATTTAAATTCTCTTAGTACACTGTGAAAGAATTTGTTGCTGCATTAAATTAAGTAGGCCTATAATCCAAATTGGCTGGTATAGTCATTTCAACTGTTAAATCTTGAGTAATGATAAATTGCTTTGACTTGTGAAAGTAAAAACTGATAAACTTATGTTAATGTAAAAATATTTTGCCATGAGTTATTAATCACATTGCACAGGATAGTGAAGAAACCTTCTCAGATGACTGTCCTTTGGAGGAAGTAGACTAACTAGTGTCAGGTTGTGTGCAGGTAGCCGAAGACGAGGACACCGTAGTTGCAGTTTAGAAGATTTATTTACAAAGTTAAACTTCCAAAAACAAAACAGAAACAAAAGAACCAAAACTCCAGGACTTCGAAAGAAACACAACCATACATTGACGACGACCAACAAACACTGGGGGAAAACACAGGGCTTAAATGAACTGAACCAAACGAGATAATTAACTGAAAACAGGTGAAGAGAATGGGTAATCAGACAGAGAGGGAAAACTAACAGGACTGAACCAAAATCACAAAAGACAGGGGGAAAACAAGATCACAGAACTGACCAGAAAACATCAAAACGTGACAGTACCTCCCCCCTCCCCGAAGGCGCGTCCTCGCGCCGTATAACATCCAAAGGGGTGGGAGGGTGGGCATCCTGGACTCCAGGACGGTCCAGGCGGAGCAGGCTGGTCAGGGGACCAGGGCGGAGCAGGACGTGGGCGTGACCAGGGCGGAGCAGGACGAGGGCGTGACCAGGGCGGAGCAGGACGTGGGCGTGACCAGGGCGGAGCAGGATGTGGGCGTGACCAGGGCGGAGCTGTCGGACCCTCGGGCGTCCAGGGCGGTGGTGACCCTTCGGGCGGCCATGGCGGTGAGGACCCTTCGGGCGGCCATGGCAGTGTTTTTTCAGGCCTCCGTGGGTCTTTGGCCGGCCATGGCGAAGGCGTATAGCCCCCCCCCAAAATTTTCTTGGGGAGAAGGACAGGCTCAGGAACGGGAACAGACTTGACGTCAGCGGGCTCTGGCGCAGGATCAGCGGGCTCTGGCGCAGGATCAGCGGGCTCTGGCGCAGGATCAGCGGGCTCTGGCGCAGGATCAGCGGGCTCTGGCGCAGGATCAGCGGGCTCTGGCGCAGGATCAGCGGGCTCTGGCGCAGGATCAGCGGGCTCTGGCGCAGGATCAGCGGGCTCTGGCGCAGGATCAGCGGGCTCTGGCGCAGGATCAGCGGGCTCTGGCGCAGGATCAGCGGGCTCTGGCGCAGGATCAGCGGGCTCTGGCGCAGGATCAGCGGGCTCTGCCGCAGGATCAGCGGGCTCTGCCGCAGGATCAGCGGGCTCTGCCGCAGGATCAGCGGGCTCTGGCGCAGGATCAGCGGGCTCTGGCGCAGGATCAGCGCTGGACGGGACCAGCGGTGAAGGCTCAGGGTCTGTGCTGGACGGAACCAGCGGTGAGGGCGAAGGCTCAGGATTTGTGCTGGACGGAACCAGCGGTGAAGGAAACTCTGGGCTGGACGGGACCAGCGGCGAAGGAAACTCTGGGCTGGACGGGACCAGCGGCGAAGGAAACTCTGGGCTGGACGGGACCAGCGGCGAAGGAAACTCTGGGCTGGACGGGACCAGCGGCGAAGGAAACTCTGGGCTGGACGGGACCAGCGGCGAAGGAAACTCTGGGCTGGACGGGACCAGCGGCGAAGGAAACTCTGGGCTGGACGGGACCAGCGGCGAAGGAAACTCATGGGGCTGAGCTGATGTGCGTGCAGCCCACACACACAGAATCGCTGCAGACATCACAATCAGCGCTGTGTCTTCTTGTGTGGACTCACGTGTGGCATGAACAGTCTCTGGCGGGCAGGCGACGGGCTCAGGCTCTGGCGGGCAGGCGACGGGCTCAGGCTCTGGCGGGCAGGCGACGGGCTCAGGCTCTGGCGGGCAGGCGACGGGCTCTTGTTCGACAGGGCAGGACAGGAGATCGGGCTGGACGTGGAGATCAGGCTGGATGTCTCCCACGGTGAGCGAGGAACCACACACCCACAGCGAACGGTCAATGAATTTGACAAAAGGGAGGTGGAGATCTCCCAAAAGCAGTATCTGGGCGAGAGTATCGTCCATCCCACTCCAGAACTCATGTGTGAGAGATTCCTCATTCCAATTCGAGTCCTGGAAAAGATGGAGATAAATCTCTGCGTAGTCTTCTAGAGACCGGCCGTCTTGTGGAACACAGAGTTCGTAGTTCATTATGTTTTAAGGTTGGTCGTTCTGTCAGGTTGTGTGCAGGTAGCCGAAGACGAGGACACCGTAGTTGCAGTTTAGAAGATTTATTTACAAAGTTAAACTTCCAAAAACAAAACAGAAACAAAAGAACCAAAACTCCAGGACTTCGAAAGAAACACAACCATACATTGACGACGACCAACAAACACTGGGGGAAAACACAGGGCTTAAATGAACTGAACCAAACGAGATAATTAACTGAAAACAGGTGAAGAGAATGGGTAATCAGACAGAGAGGGAAAACTAACAGGACTGAACCAAAATCACAAAAGACAGGGGGAAAACAAGATCACAGAACTGACCAGAAAACATCAAAACGTGACAGTACCTCCCCCCTCCCCGAAGGCGCGTCCTCGCGCCGTATAACATCCAAAGGGGTGGGAGGGTGGGCATCCTGGACTCCAGGACGGTCCAGGCGGAGCAGGCTGGTCAGGGGACCAGGGCGGAGCAGGACGTGGGCGTGACCAGGGCGGAGCAGGACGAGGGCGTGACCAGGGCGGAGCAGGACGTGGGCGTGACCAGGGCGGAGCAGGATGTGGGCGTGACCAGGGCGGAGCTGTCGGACCCTCGGGCGTCCAGGGCGGTGGTGACCCTTCGGGCGGCCATGGCGGTGAGGACCCTTCGGGCGGCCATGGCAGTGTTTTTTCAGGCCTCCGTGGGTCTTTGGCCGGCCATGGCGAAGGCGTATAGCCCCCCCCCAAAATTTTCTTGGGGAGAAGGACAGGCTCAGGAACGGGAACAGACTTGACGTCAGCGGGCTCTGGCGCAGGATCAGCGGGCTCTGGCGCAGGATCAGCGGGCTCTGGCGCAGGATCAGCGGGCTCTGGCGCAGGATCAGCGGGCTCTGGCGCAGGATCAGCGGGCTCTGGCGCAGGATCAGCGGGCTCTGGCGCAGGATCAGCGGGCTCTGGCGCAGGATCAGCGGGCTCTGGCGCAGGATCAGCGGGCTCTGGCGCAGGATCAGCGGGCTCTGGCGCAGGATCAGCGGGCTCTGGCGCAGGATCAGCGGGCTCTGGCGCAGGATCAGCGGGCTCTGGCGCAGGATCAGCGGGCTCTGGCGCAGGATCAGCGGGCTCTGCCGCAGGATCAGCGGGCTCTGCCGCAGGATCAGCGGGCTCTGCCGCAGGATCAGCGGGCTCTGGCGCAGGATCAGCGGGCTCTGGCGCAGGATCAGCGCTGGACGGGACCAGCGGTGAAGGCTCAGGGTCTGTGCTGGACGGAACCAGCGGTGAGGGCGAAGGCTCAGGATTTGTGCTGGACGGAACCAGCGGTGAAGGAAACTCTGGGCTGGACGGGACCAGCGGCGAAGGAAACTCTGGGCTGGACGGGACCAGCGGCGAAGGAAACTCTGGGCTGGACGGGACCAGCGGCGAAGGAAACTCTGGGCTGGACGGGACCAGCGGCGAAGGAAACTCTGGGCTGGACGGGACCAGCGGCGAAGGAAACTCTGGGCTGGACGGGACCAGCGGCGAAGGAAACTCTGGGCTGGACGGGACCAGCGGCGAAGGAAACTCATGGGGCTGAGCTGATGTGCGTGCAGCCCACACACACAGAATCGCTGCAGACATCACAATCAGCGCTGTGTCTTCTTGTGTGGACTCACGTGTGGCATGAACAGTCTCTGGCGGGCAGGCGACGGGCTCAGGCTCTGGCGGGCAGGCGACGGGCTCAGGCTCTGGCGGGCAGGCGACGGGCTCAGGCTCTGGCGGGCAGGCGACGGGCTCTTGTTCGACAGGGCAGGACAGGAGATCGGGCTGGACGTGGAGATCAGGCTGGATGTCTCCCACGGTGAGCGAGGAACCACACACCCACAGCGAACGGTCAATGAATTTGACAAAAGGGAGGTGGAGATCTCCCAAAAGCAGTATCTGGGCGAGAGTATCGTCCATCCCACTCCAGAACTCATGTGTGAGAGATTCCTCATTCCAATTCGAGTCCTGGAAAAGATGGAGATAAATCTCTGCGTAGTCTTCTAGAGACCGGCCGTCTTGTGGAACACAGAGTTCGTAGTTCATTATGTTTTAAGGTTGGTCGTTCTGTCAGGTTGTGTGCAGGTAGCCGAAGACGAGGACACCGTAGTTGCAGTTTAGAAGATTTATTTACAAAGTTAAACTTCCAAAAACAAAACAGAAACAAAAGAACCAAAACTCCAGGACTTCGAAAGAAACACAACCATACATTGACGACGACCAACAAACACTGGGGGAAAACACAGGGCTTAAATGAACTGAACCAAACGAGATAATTAACTGAAAACAGGTGAAGAGAATGGGTAATCAGACAGAGAGGGAAAACTAACAGGACTGAACCAAAATCACAAAAGACAGGGGGAAAACAAGATCACAGAACTGAACAGAAAACATCAAAACGTGACAACTAGTAGTATAACTTTAATTGATTTATACTTGTGTGCCTATTATTTCTGACAGGAGTCCACACGTACAGAAAGGCCTACAGAAGAGTCTGACCAAAGCAGTGATACAGAGCTGGGCAGTGTATAGACAACTTTTCCTTTTTATTTGTTGCATGAGATATGTGTGACACAAACATCTCACAAAATGACACAGGGTGATATTCGTTCCCTAGGAGTCTTCAACAGAAAATAGAGTATTTTGAAAAATCACAAATCAGGGGGAGAAATAGAACTTAAAGAAAAAAATTGCACTATAGATAGAATTGCTTCAAAATAAACTTCAGAGTAAAATACACTATTTCACACAGAGTACTATTGCTGACCTTGCATAATATCTCTAATTGCAGGCAAAATGACTTGATCACTGGCTTTTCTTTACAAAGAACAATTTAAATAAAACTCAAGGAACTAAGCAAATTTGTCTTGTCTTTTATTAATCATTTAATGAAAGGTTTTTTTTTCCTGATGTTGGCAATGTTGTGTAATATGGCACATGCAATGTCACAGGCCCTGTCAGGTGCAACCCTCAGGCTTTTCAGACACTGAAATCTTCCCTTTAGTTGGCCAAAGTTCATTTTATTGTGTGCCCTCAACCCGATCACACTAAATGCGTCTCTATAGCACGCAGTGTGTTTATCGTGCGATTTATACGCGAAAATGAGTTTTTACGTGCACAGGATACGCATGGGTTGTTAAGGGTAGGTTTAGGAGTGGTGTGGGGTGCGTGTGTATTATACGTTTGGGTAGGATTAGTGGTGTTGGGTGCGTGTGTATTAGACGCAATGAAGTGCGTATCAAATGCACGCGAGAAACTGCGTATCATATGCACATAAAAACTCATTTTCGCGTATAAATCGCACGATAAACACACTGCGTGCCCATGTCCTGGCTAGAGCTGCATTGTAACTGGTCAGGGGTTTGGGTCAGGGAATGGGGTCATAAAACACCTGTCTCCAAGCAGGATCCTGTTGTAAACACCTGTATAATGGAAAAATGCAGTTCTGTTAGGATCAGCATAAGTGTATGTAATACAGTGAGCTTGATATTTATACTTTTCCTTACCACGTTCAAATAATGTGCATAAATGTGAATCTCTGAAAATTATTGAGTCATGCACAGATCCTGGCCATTTTGCTTTCACATTGATTTGTGATTTGGAACATAGTCACACACCATCGAAGAGATTTTACTCAGTCAACTGCCTTTTTTTAAAATTGATATAATATTACTAATCTTGAATATTAAGAATTGTAATAGTAACTTGGCTGCACATTTACATTGTGAGCCCCCTTTCTGGGCCTTGATGGGAACATGTGTGCAGTCTACGGTTAGTGAAGCCTGAGGGACATACTGTAAGTCATAATCGGCATGGTCATCATGATTGCATGATCTTCATTAAAAATTATAATATAGCCTACCTAGGCAGCTGCATTGGCAAAAAACAAAACAAAACAAAAAACACTCTGCTTTACAATCTTGGGTCTTAAATGGCTTGCAAATGCCACAAAAGAAAACCCTAAAAACTGCTTGAGTGCCAGGTAAACTTTTACCAAGTATTTTTTACCAAGAATTTACCAAGATTTTTTTTATTTACTTGAATAAACTTATTTACTAAGAATTTACTAAGCATTTTACGGCAATGCAAACATTTTGTGCTGTTGTTAAAGCCCGACTCCGAGTCGAACATTAATGTGCATTTCCAACAAAATAATAATTTTATTTTTCCCTCACGACGATCGCTCTCAGGGTATAATATCTCAGAAAATATATTATCTCAGAAAGTAACACTATCGCGCTGCGCTAAAAGACTTCCCGTATCAGCTCCGCTTAAAAAGCCGCGATCTAATCCTGTTTACATGAAATAAGCCGCTCGCCGGACCTGTTGCTATGACAGCAAGTCTAGGATGAGCGTCAAAGAACCAAACAATCCAAGATCATGCCAAATCGCCAACAATCAAATCCAGCTAAGTGAGTTAGCGAGGTACGAAGAACGGGCCCCAGGTGTGATGAATCTTTAAACACTGCAGGATTAACTCAGTGGAACTGTTTTCTCAAGTGTCTCCAGGTGATCACAGCTGAGGGAGGTGCAGTGCGACCCCTGCTGGTCATTTTCTGTCAATCCTTTTGGTGTGCTTACTGTTAGTTCGATGCCATCGATGATCGATCTTTATAATATTGAGAACACGTTACTGTCCACAGCATTTACTAAAATCAGCCTTAACCTGTGATGCTAAATAACAGAAACACCTGTATTTAATTCATCACAAACATGCTCCAAACTGATCATACTGTTGAATCGCCTCCTCTCATAAACTGTTAATCTCTTAAACATGATGGGGATTTATTGCATTATTTAATTAGTTTTTACAAATAAATTGTTAACTAAGTGTATATTTTTGTGGAGACATTGCATCGTCTTTAGGCAAAGAGAGAGCTCCACAGCAGTAATGGAATGTTTTTGGTAGAACCTTAATTTTGAAAAGTAGCCTGAAGCACAGACATGACTGATGGAGAACACTATCCAATCAGAAGCGAGGGGTTGATAAAGTCCCACCCACCAATGAAAGGAAATATTGAGTAATAAATTTGTTTTGTCAGTAATAATGGAAAACAAAACATTGCGCTGAATTTTGTTTTGATTAAAAAAACGAAAAATCAAACTAAATGTTGGTTTTTCGTTTCAGGTCAAAATTCAAAAATTCAAAAAAACGGAAAAACGGCCTGTTTCAGTTTTTTTCCTTTGTTAATTATACCAAAAAAACAAATGGTTAAAACGTACCTTGGTCTATAACATAGGCCAGCGGTTCCCAAACTTTTTTTCCTGCGCACCCCCTTCTGTGTCCCAACCGGGTTGGCGCACCCCCAATCCCCACTTAAAAAAAACGCAACAAACCTTTGTTTTAACGCCATTTAAAGTCATGTTTAATCATGCGCAAATAACCAGAATACGCATGACAATTACAACATCAACAAAGTTTCAATATAATGCAACAAAGCTACGCACAAGCTTCCACTTTTAGTGACAGACAGGCTCAGTTACAGAAAGCACGGTTATTTTCAGCCGCGTAAAAGAAATATTGCAGCAAGGCTAGGCCTATTAAATGACCGTGGAGCTAGCATCATCATCATCATAACACAACGGTTATGGAAATGAGAACGACAGGAATAAAATTGCAATGAAGTTACAAACGATCCACAACATTAAAGAGAATAGCAGTAGGCCTATAACGAGCCAACACCGGGCGCTTATGCAGGATACAGCACGTGATGAAGTAATATCCACGAGTAGGCTACCATGAATAGGACAGGATAGGATCATAGAGACACAGCATAAGAGATGACTGACAAAATCAGGAGTAGCCTACGCGCACCAAAAAAAAAAACCCCACTGGCGAATGCGCAACATAACACATGAAAAAACACTGTCGCTTCGGGTCTTTCACTCTTTTCACTCGATCTCCCCCTCCTGTGCTATCTTTTTAAAGAAGCTTCCTATTTTTGGCAATTTAGTCAATCATTTCTCGAATTCCTCTTTTCATTTTCGCTTTTGAAAGCCACTATTGTGTAATTTGACGATGCGATATTTTCTGTCTCAAGTTCAACGTTTTTGCTGTTTTGCACGAAATGTTCACTTACCAACCCGGGAATTTCCTAGTCCCAATTCGAAACAAATTACACCAAAATCCATCATTGTTCATTTCACACATGTATTGAATGATCAGTGTCATTATTTATTAAACGAGTTGGCACGCATATAGCCTAGCCCTAGCGGCTGCAGTGCAGAAGAGCAGTGCGTAGAAGACGTTTCTATCAAGAACTAATAAATTATATATTTTTTTTATTTAAAATAAAAGCGATTACAAAGGAAACGTTTACTGTTCATGTTTTTTTTATTTTATTGTACGGAAAAATCCCACTAAAAAAACAGACCGCCATTCAGGGTGGGAATTATGTAATTTTAGGGGCAAGGCCATTTGGCCTCCACCTTTTTTTTTTTTTTGGGGGCACCAAGGCCATATGACAGGGCACAAAGGCCATTGAGTACAATTCGATGGTTTTCCCATTCAGATTGATACCATAACATCCCAATTTGGAATAAGACATGGATTATGACTTTTTAATAAAAAAACAAAAACATTTTTAATGAGAGAGAGAGAGAACAACTATTAAGTTTTTTTTTTTTTTTACAAACAACTGTTAATTTAAATGCGCGCAAAGTGCGCTCCCTTAATATAGAGAGCAGCGCGTAATACACTAAAATAACAGTGATTTGAATCTATTGAGCACTCCTGCCCTGAGAGCAGCGTGTAATACACTAAAATAACAGCGATTTGAATCTATTGAGTACTCCTGCCCTGAGAGCAGCGCGTAATACACTAAAATAACAGCGATTTGAATCTATTGAGTACTCCTGCCCTGAGAGCAGCGTGTAATACACTAAAATAACAGCGATTTTAATCTATTGAGTACTCCTGCCCTGAGAGCAGCGTGTAATACACTAAAATAACAGCGATTTGAATCTATTGAGCACTCCTGCCCTGAGAGCAGCGCGTAATACACTAAAATAACAGTGATTTGAATCTATTGAGCACTCCTGCCCTGAGAGCAGCGTGTAATACACTAAAATAACAGCGATTTGAATCTATTGAGTACTCCTGCCCTGAGAGCAGCGTGTAATACACTAAAATAACAGCGATTTGAATCTATTGAGTACTCCTGCCCTGAGAGCAGCGTGTAATACACTAAAATAACAGCGATTTGAATCTATTGAGTACTCCTGCCCTGAGAGCAGCGAGTAATACACTAAAATAACAGCGATTTGAATCTATTGAGTACTCCTGCCCTGAGAGCAGCGTGTAATACACTAAAATAACAGCGATTTGAATCTATTGAGCACTCCTGCCCTGAGAGCAGCGTGTAATACACTAAAATAACAGCGATTTGAATCTATTGAGTACTCCTGCCCTGAGAGCAGCGTGTAATACACTAAAATAACAGCGATTTGAATCTATTGAGTACTCCTGCCCTGAGAGCAGCGTGTAATACACTAAAATAACAGCGATTTGAATCTATTGAGTACTCCTGCCCTGAGAGCAGCGTGTAATACACTAAAATAACAGCGATTTGAATCTATTGAGTACTCCTGCCCTGAGAGCAGCGAGTAATACACTAAAATAACAGCGATTTGAATCTATTGAGTACTCCTGCCCTGAGAGCAGCGTGTAATACACTAAAATAACAGCGATTTGAATCTATTGAGCACTCCTGCCCTGAGAGCAGCGTGTAATACACTAAAATAACAGCGATTTGAATCTATTGAGTACTCCTGCCCTGAGAGCAGCGTGTAATACACTAAAATAACAGCGATTTGAATCTATTGAGTACTCCTGCCCTGAGAGCAGCGTGTAATACACTAAAATAACAGCGATTTGAATCTATTGAGCACTCCTGCCCTGAGAGCAGCGTGTAATACACTAAAATAACAGCGATTTGAATCTATTGAGTACTCCTGCCCTGAGAGCAGCGCGTAATACACTAAAATAACAGCGATTTGAATCTATTGAGTACTCCTGCCCTGAGAGCAGCGTGTAATACACTAAAATAACAGCGATTTGAATCTATTGAGTACTCCTGCCCTGAGAGCAGCGTGTAATACACTAAAATAACAGCGATTTGAATCTATTGAGTACTCCTGCCCTGAGAGCAGCGCGTAATACACTAAAATAACAGCGATTTGAATCTATTGAGCACTCCTGCCCTGAGAGCAGCGTGTAATACACTAAAATAACAGCGATTTGAATCTATTGAGGACTCCTGCTCTGAGAGCAGCGCGTAATACACTAAAATAACAGCGATTTGAATCTATTGAGCAGTCCTGCCCTGAGAGCAGCGTGTAATACACTAAAATAACAGCGATTTGAATCTATTGAGTACTCCTGCCCTGAGAGCAGCGCGTAATACACTAAAATAACAGCGATTTGAATCTATTGAGCACTCCTGCCCTGAGAGCAGCGCGTAATACACTAAAATAACAGCGATTTGAACCTATTGAGTACTCCTGCCCTGAGAGCAGCGCGTAATACACTAAAATAACAGCGATTGGAATCTATTGAGCACTCCTGCCCTGAGAGCAGCGCGTAATACACTAAAATAACAGCGATTTGAATCTATTGAGCACTCCTGCCCTGAGAGCAGCGCGTAATACACTAAAATAACAGCGATTTGAATCTATTGAGTACTCCTGCCCTGAGAGCAGCGTGTAATACACTAAAATAACAGCGATTTGAATCTATTGAGCACTCCTGCCCTGAGAGCAGCGTGTAATACACTAAAATAACAGTGATTTGAATCTATTGAGCACTCCTGCCCTGAGAGCAGCTCCTGCCCTGAGAGCAGCGCGTAATACACTAAAATAACAGCGATTTGAATCTATTGAGCACTCCTGCCCTGAGAGCAGCGCGTAATACACTAAAATAACAGCGATTTGAATCTATTGAGTACTCCTGCCCTGAGAGCAGCGTGTAATACACTAAAATAACAGCGATTTGAATCTGAGTACTCCTGCCCTGAGAGCAGCGAGTAATACACTAAAATAACAGTGATTTGAATCTATTGAGCACTCCTGCCCTGAGAGCAGCGTGTAATACACTAAAATAACAGCGATTTGAATCTATTGAGTACTCCTGCCCTGAGAGCAGCGTGTAATACACTAAAATAACAGCGATTTGAATCTATTGAGCACTCCTGCCCTGAGAGCAGCGTGTAATACACTAAAATAACAGCGATTTGAATCTATTGAGTACTCCTGCCCTGAGAGCAGCGTGTAATACACTAAAATAACAGCGATTTGAATCTATTGAGTACTCCTGCCCTGAGAGCAGCGCGTAATACACTAAAATAACAGTGATTTGAATCTATTGAGCACTCCTGCCCTGAGAGCAGCGTGTAATACACTAAAATAACAGTGATTTGAATCTATTGAGTACTCCTGCCCTGAGAGCAGCGCGTAATACACTAAAATAACAGTGATTTGAATCTATTGAGCACTCCTGCCCTGAGAGCAGCGTGTAATACACTAAAATAACAGTGATTTGAATCTATTGAGCACTCCTGCCCTGAGAGCAGCGCGTAATACACTAAAATAACAGTGATTTGAATCTATTGAGTACTCCTGCCCTGAGAGCAGCGTGTAATACACTAAAAATAACAGTGATTTGAATCTATTGAGTACTCCTGCCCTGAGAGCAGCGTGTAATACACTAAAATAACAGTGATTTGAATCTATTGAGTACTCCTGCCCTGAGAGCAGCGTGTAATACACTAAAATAACAGCGATTTGAATCTATTGAGCACTCCTGCCCTGAGAGCAGCGTGTAATACACTAAAATAACCGTGATTTGAATCTTTTGTAGTACCACTTCGTAATACACTAAAATAACAGCGATTTGAATCTATTGAGTTCTCCTGCCCTGAGAGCAGCGCGTAAAACACTAAAATAACCGTGATTTGAATCTTTTGTAGTACCACTTCGTAATACACTAAAATAACAGCGATTTGAATCTATTGAGTACTCCTGCCCTGAGAGCAGCGCGTAATACACTAAAATAACAGCGATTTGAATCTATTGAGTACTCCTGCCCTGAGAGCAGCGCGTAATACAAATATAACAGATTTGAATCTGTACTCCTGCCCTGAGAGCAGCGCGTAATACAGTATAACCGTGATTTGAATCTATTGAGTACTCCTGCCCTGAGAGCAGCGCTAGGGCGAGAGAAGTATCTTTTTGACCGTTGAAATATAGCGGAGATTTAAACGAGTTCTGTTCTCGCATATCAATTTCACAGACAGAGAGGTAGCATTAGAAAAGCATGTTTTACACCAGTTACCCCATTAGCAGCTTTGTTGTTGTTGACTGATGTACTGTCGAATCAAAATGCATACAGCCTACAATGTTTAGACGATGATTAGTTCTGTGCATTTTTAATGTTCACTAATTATCTAACTAAACATTAGAGGATGTCGAATTTTAACAAAATATAATAGTAAATTCACTTACCTTGCAATAAACGCGTTCTCCCTCGAACATCTGTCTTGTATTCGGACTATTCCGCAATCCTTCCGCGTGCACATTCAAACGTATTGACCCCGCCCTTGCTTCAGTTTCATTGGTTGAATCTGTAAACCAATCATTTACCTTTCTGCCCTCAGAACATGTTTGAGTAAGTAAAACTCCCATCTGCCTCCTGCGTCATGGTGTTTCTGAGAAAAGTTTTTATTCTTTTCAAGGTTGAGAAGCACCTCTCAGCTTCAGCCGTGGTCATGGGTGTGGTAATGATAACTTTTAGGAGAGTCACAGTTTCGGATTATTCAGATATTCTCCGTAAACAGCTGGAATAGGTCCACAGCACCACGGCAGGCTCTGAACTCTTCCTTGCTGTAGATGAGACTGAGCTCGGTCTTCAGCGTGCTTCCACTGAGCATCGGGTACGCTTTCATGGTGCTGCTCAATGCATCGTCAGGAAAGGTATCGTTGTACTCATCAAACCTGTCCCCCTGCAACAAGGTGGCACAGACAAGGTGGCCTGTGAAGGAGAAACGCTCCCTAGTGTGTCCCAGGATTGTATCACAGACCTATAGAGATAATTAAACAATTAGATATATAAATGTAAGGTAGTAGCCTGGAGTAGACCACTAATTGTCACAGTTGCAATTACTTTCAAAAGAAAAATAGAGCCATTTGAGTTTTAGTCCCATACAAGACTGTAGTTTTTGGTGGCTTTAAATTTCATTTGATCATTTATTTTTATGTTGCCAATTTATTATTTTTGGGATGCTGTTGTATAATATTAAAATTATGATTTTTGTAAGGATTTATACCAAACTAAAAATGTTTTCTTGAGTCTGTAGAATATGATATGTAGGC
This sequence comes from Semotilus atromaculatus, assembly GCA_031834385.1. Lineage (NCBI taxonomy): Eukaryota > Metazoa > Chordata > Actinopteri > Cypriniformes > Leuciscidae > Semotilus > Semotilus atromaculatus. The sequence goes on along the minus strand of JAULUF010000056.1, from coordinate 386,086 downwards.
AGGACATTTCTGCAGCACAACAATAATGTACAATGGTATTTTGACTGATTTCTATAACAAATTCACCTCTGCTCCAATCCTTTCACGGTCTTCTGAACTGAGCGCCCGGCGCCTCTTTGTTGGACGAGAACCGCTGCTTTGCTCACCAATGGAGTGGAGAGAGTTTCTGCAAAAGACAAAGATAATTTATTATAATTTTGTCAAAGGATAAAGAGAGTTCAAAATGAAAGAGAAAGCAAATAATGATATTACAGGAATAAAGTTACCTGATCTTTTGTATTTCCTGTTGGATGCTCACTTTGATATGGACCGTATCAATGTTCTTCTTCTGGAGCTTGGCATAGAGGAAGTCTACATGTGGCATGATGTGGTGATAAAGTTCCAGAAAGAACTTAAAATCCTCATCCTCCAGTAACATGGCCAGGGCACCTGCTTCCCTGACAGTATTGGGGTCAAAGTCACCCGAGTCTTGTATGCTCTCAAAACAGTGAATGAGATCCTCTCTGTGCTCAAAAACTGTATTAATGGCACGGCTATGAAAGTTCCATCTGATGTTGCTGGATCTTGGCAGTCTATGGGCAACCACTTTATCCAGAAAACATGTCCGCTTGGGTGACCTAGAAAAAAAGCTGGCAAATCCACCAATGTTAGAAAAAAAAATTCTCGTCTTGGATATGTGAGACGTGGCCTGTTGCATTATCAGGTTGGGCTGATGTGCGTAGCAGTGACACCTGCAGTGGCACCCCTCATCACGCTGGCCCCATCATATGCCTGGCAGATGAGCTTACTTTTCTGATCCCCAGGAAGGATAGAAGCAAGACGCTCTTTTAGTGCAGTAGCAATGGACTCAGCTGTAGCTGACTGCAGAGGGATGAACTCAAAAAATCTTTCCTGCACGCTATTTTTGTCGTCGATGTAGCACAAAACAAGCACAAGTTGGGCCAGTGTGGCAATATCTGTTGTTTCATCTGCCTGGATTGATAAAAAACTACTTGAAGAAGTCTGGACTTCTTTGATTATTTCTTCTCTTGTAACAGACAACATACAGTCCAGAAGCTCGTTCTGTATAGTTTTCGACGTTCCTTTAAATACAGTAGCACTGTCAAGGTGCTCTTTCAATGCTCCATCAAGAGAGGCAACAAAATCCACCAACCCGCGAAATATACCGGGGTTATCTGAGCTCTCACTCTCATCATGGCCACGTAACGCCAACTCAAATGCTCCACAAAATTTCACACAGTCTATTATCCTGGACAGTATGTATCCATTTTTTGTCACCTCTTCATTGTGCCTTCTAATGCCAATCCTGTAGCCTTTGTAGTGAACTTGTTTCTTCTAAAGTATAGAAGATTCAGAATCGAAGACCAGGAGACTCGAGAAGCTCGCTCGTCTCGAGTCTAACTAAGGGACAAATTCCCTCACAATTATAACAACCTTAAAATGGGAGGGACTTACTGACACGGGCTAGGACGAATGACAGGAAGCAAGTGCAAGTAAACAGTTTATTGGAACAATCAGAGTTGGCAGTGCAAACAGATGGTACGGTGACGCAGGGACAAGATGGTCAGGATCCGTGAAGTGGTGTAGTGAAGAGACGGTGGTGAGACGAACGAAGAACTCGAATCCAGACGAAGAAACAGGAACACAAGGCAGGAACTGGACACCGGAACACCAACACGAACCACATGAAACAACGATCTGACAATGATGAGAGAACAACGGTGAGTATAAATGGTGTGTGATGATCAACTGCAGCTGGTGGTGTGATGATGAGCAGCTGGAGCGGATCAAGTGATGTCATACAGACACACCCCTCACACACGTGCATTCATACAACAACATAAACACGAGACTAGAAGGAGACAGAGAGAACGTCTACCGTGACAGTACCCCTCCTCTTAAGAACGCCTCCTGGCGTTCCCAGACTCCCTTACCTGTTGATTGTAATCATCGATAAGAGAGTGATCCAGTATGTCTCTAGCAGGAACCCAACTTCTCTCCTCCGGACCGTAACCTTCCCAATCCACCAAGTACTGAAATCCGCGTCCCCTCCGTCTAGAATCCAGAATACGATTGACCGAATAGGATGGTTCCCCATCTACGAGTCGCGGCGGTGGGGGAACCGGAACTGGCGGATTAATGCGAGCATAAAACACAGGCTTGACTTTGGATACATGGAACACGGGATGAATTCCCCTTTACGCAGGAGGAAGTTTGAGGCGGACTGCCACCGGACTAACGATCTTGGTGACAGCAAACGGGCCAATAAATTTGGGAGCAAGTTTATTCGAGACGGATCGGAGAGGAATGTTCTTGGTAGAAAGCCACACTTTAGAACCGACGACGTATACGGGAGGTCTCCGCCGGTGGCGATCGGCTTTGACCTTGGTGCGTGCTCCCACTTGGAGTAGAGTCTCACGGGCTCTAGTCCAAGTGCGATGACACCTCTGGATGAAGGCGTGGGCGGAGGGGACCGCGACTTCGGACTCCAGACTAGGAAAAATAGGTGGCTGGTAACCTACACTACACTCAAACGGAGATAGGCCCGTAGATGACACTGGTAACGTATTGTGGGCGTACTCCACCATTGACAGTTGCTGACTCCATGAGGAAGGATTCTTGGAAACCAAACATCGCAACGTTCTTTCCAAATCCTGGTTGGCTCTCTCAGTTTGACCATTGCTCTGGGGATGAAACCCAGAGGACAGACTAACAGTCGCCCCCAGTAATCTACAAAATTCTCGCCAAAATTTGGACACAAATTGGGGACCCCTGTCGGAAACCACGTCTATCGGGAGGCCATGTAACCGAAAGACATGATCTACGATCGTTGCCGCTGTCTCCTTAGCTGAAGGCAATTTGGGTAAGGGAATGAAATGTGCTGCCTTCGAGAATCGGTCCACCACAGTTAAAACCACTGTGTTACCCTGAGAGGGTGGGAGGGCGGTAATGAAATCTAGAGCGATATGGGACCAGGGTCTCGAAGGCACCGGCAGCGGCTGAAGTAACCCATCTGGAGGTTGATTGGAAGACTTACCAATGGCACAAACTGAGCAAGCCAAAACAAAATCATGAATGTCGCGAGCCATACGTGGCCACCAAAATCGTTGCTTGACTGAAAAACCAGTGCGATTAACTCCTGGATGACAAGCTACGTTGGAACTGTGACCCCACTGGATAACGTCAGACCGTAATCCCTCCGGCACAAACAAACGGTTCGGTGGGCATCCGGGCGGAGGCGTTACCCCTTCTAAGGCTCTCTTGACCTTCGCTTCGATCTCCCATGTGAGTGTTGAAACAAATATGGTTTCGGGTAAAATACACTCGGGAGTGGACGGGCGTTCGGAAAAATCAAATATGCGAGATAATGAGTCGGGTTTGATGTTCTTGGAACCCGGACGGTAAGAGAGAGTAAAATCAAAACGACCGAAAAAAAGTGCCCACCGAGCCTGCCTGGAGTTCAATCTTTTAGCAGTTCTGATGTATTCGAGATTCTTATGATCAGTCCAGACGATAAAAGGTACCCCCGACCCTTCTAACCAGTGACGCCACTCCTCCAACGCCAACTTGACTGCCAACAACTCTCTGTTACCAATGTCATAATTACGTTCGGCTGGAGATAATCGATGTGAAAAAAACGCGCAAGGGTGCACCTTGTCGTCCACAGGTGAACGCTGGGATAACACTGCTCCTACTCCCACCTCTGACGCGTCGACCTCCACCACGAACTGACGTGATGAATCAGGGGCTATGAGGATAGGAGCTGAAACAAAGCGGCTCTTCAGTTTAGAGAACACAGCCTCGGCTGAGTCAGACCACCTGAACGCAGTTCGGGGGGAGGTCAAGGCAGTCAGAGGTGCGACTAGCTGGCTGAAATTGCGTATGAAACGCCGGTAAAAATTGGCGAACCCCAGAAACCTCAACAGGGCCTTGCGTGAATCTGGACTTGGCCAATCAACCACAGCCTTGATCTTCTCAGGGTCCATCCGCATTCCCTCGGACGACACGATGTACCCTAGAAAAGGAACAGACTGTGCATGAAAATCGCATTTCTCCGCCTTGACAAAAAGCCCATTCTCTAGCAACCTCTGAAGCACTCGTCGGACGTGTTGCACATGTTCCTGGAGAGACGAAGAAAAAATCAATATGTCATCCAGGTAAACATATATGAACTGATCGATCATATCTCGCAACACGTCATTGATCAGTGCCTGGAAAACTGCTGGGGAGTTGGACAGCCCGAACGGCATAACCAAATATTCAAAGTGCCCCCTAGGGGTGTTAAAAGCAGTTTTCCATTCATCCCCCTCCCTAATGCGAACCAAATGATAAGCGTTACGTAAGTCCAATTTTGTGAAGATGGATGCTCCCTGCAACCTCTCGAAGGCTGAAGACATCAACGGCAAAGGATAAGTATTCTTTACCGTGATGTTATTCAACCCTCGGTAATCAATGCAAGGTCGCAATGATCCATCCTTCTTCCCCACAAAAAAGAACCCCGCCCCCGCTGGAGAAGAGGAAGGGAGGGAGAGAAGCAGCACGAGACTTACTGAACACTTCCTTCAGGTCCAGATACTCCGCGGGCACGTTAGACAAATCCCCTGCCTCCTCCTGCAACACAGAAACAGGTACAGACGAACAAGCAGACACAAGACAAGACTTATGACATTCCTTGTTCCACTCCAGCACAGCTTTATTAATCCAGTCCACACGAGGGTTGTGTTTGATCAGCCAGGGATGTCCGAGAACAACGGGTGCCAGGGGTGAGTCCAAAATAAGAAAAGAAATAGTCTCGGAGTGGTTGCCAGAGGTAATAAGTGTGATGTCTTCAGTGGTGTGGGAAATGGTGGGAAGCACTTGACCATTTAATGCGTGAACTGAAATCCGGTGAGTGAGGGGTTGGAGGGGAATCTGGAACGTCAGAGCGAAATTATAGTCCATAAAATTACCCTCCGCCCCGGAGTCCAACAGTGCAAGACAATCGTGCTGGTGGACTGACCATCTTAGTCTAACCGGGAGGAGCGTAGAGGTAGATGTAGTCGATGAGGTCTTCCTGGCGGAGATCCCACCCGATAGTAGCCTCAAGTTTACTATCGGGCTTGGCCTTTTACCGGGCAGTTGTAAGCATAATGTCCCGCTCCTCCACAATACAGGCAAAGGCCCTGGGACCTCCGCCTCTCCCTCTCCTCCCGGGAAAGCCGAGCTCGACCCACCTGCATGGGCTCGGGATCGAAGACGGGGCTGACCACGTCCCTGCCGCTGGATCTGGGAACGTCGACTCCTCCGAGGGTACGGGTGGACGGAACTCGTCGCCCGATCCTAGAAAGCCGAGCGTCCACCCGCAGAGCAAGATCGATAAGTCCGTTCAGTGTGGTAGGAAGATCCAGGGCGTAGATCTCACTCTGGACGTGGTCAGCCAGCCCATGCAGGAACATATCCCACTGCGCCTCCTCGTTCCAGCCGCACTCCGCCGCCAAGGTCCGGAACTCTATTGAAAAGTCTGAAACCGATCTTTCTCCTTGACGTAGTTCCGTCAATGTTCTGGCCGCTTCCCTTCCCGAGACAGCCCGGTCAAAAACTTTCTTCATCTCGGCGGCGAGGGTCTGGAACGAGGCGCAGCATGGATTCTGATTCTCCCACACCGCCGTTCCCCAGAGCGCTGCTCTTCCTGTAAGCAAAGTTAGTACAAAAGCCACTTTAGCCTGTTCTGTCTCGAACGTGCGTGGTTGCAGAGCGAAATGCATCGTGCAACGGGTCAGGAAGGCTCTACAAAAGGCTGGTTCCCCGGAATAATGCTCAGGTACCGGCAGGCGGGGCTCCGACATCGCGGGTCTCTCTGGAAGTGGTGGGGGAACGGTCGGTGTGGGCGGCGCAGTGGGAATCTGAAGCCGTTGGATATGCTGGGTGAGCTCGGACACCTGCGTCACCAAGGCTTGCACTGCGCGACCTGTATCGCTGATCTCTTTCTGCTGGGCATCCATTCTCCTGGAGCTGTGATGAATAAAATCGTCCACGGATATCTGCGGTGAACTCGCTGCTTCCATCCTTGGTCAGATCGTTCTGACACGGGCTAGGACGAATGACAGGAAGCAAGTGCAAGTAAACAGTTTATTGGAACAATCAGAGTTGGCAGTGCAAACAGATGGTACGGTGACGCAGGGACAAGATGGTCAGGATCCGTGAAGTGGTGTAGTGAAGAGACGGTGGTGAGACGAACGAAGAACTCGAATCCAGACGAAGAAACAGGAACACAAGGCAGGAACTGGACACCGGAACACCAACACGAACCACATGAAACAACGATCTGACAATGATGAGAGAACAACGGTGAGTATAAATGGTGTGTGATGATCAACTGCAGCTGGTGGTGTGATGATGAGCAGCTGGAGCGGATCAAGTGATGTCATACAGACACACCCCTCACACACGTGCATTCATACAACAACATAAACACGAGACTAGAAGGAGACAGAGAGAACGTCTACCGTGACACTTACAAAGCATGTGAATGATGGGAACAGGTTTAGGCAACCAGTTCTAGATTGAAACTGTTGACCATCTCGGTCCAAATCAAAATTCCTATTCAGACACTGAGAGTTAAGAAAACAGGACCAAGGGTCTTATAATAGAGGGAAACAGGAATGTCAGGAAGAAGCAATTAAGAGTTTCAGTAATCTGACAAATACAGAAAAACAGGATTTGCCAGATTCTAATGCTGGAAACTGTTTCAAAGCTGATATTATAACTTGAAATGCACATTCTCAGTTATAAATTGGTATTGGAATCTAAATTAAACATTTAATAAATTTGTAACACTTCACCTTCATCTAGTTGTTCAGCAATGCTAACTCTGCCCAAAAACTTTAGTTTCATGCTATTATCAATATGGCTGCGGCTACTTTTATGACGTTTGCATTTGTCAGAGATGTTTGAGGTCGCTTACCCCCGTCGTTGTCCACAAAACTTCAGTGCCGACACTTTGAAATAAAAGACAGGGAAAACAAAAAAGAGAATTGCTAACATCACATCCAGCCAGCCACCTCCGTTTCTCGTAACAAGCGCGGGTGAAGCTTCGTGTATAGCTTCGTCCTCTGTCACTGGCCTGCTGCTGGATGTGTAAGTCGGGTTGGTCCGGTCCGAGATCCTTTATCTTTTTTTTTTCTTCCAGCGAAAGCCTTGTGAAAGGGTTTTTTTGTAAATAAATTACAGAATTTGGATGAACTGTTGCCATTGTTTAAACAAAAATGTTGATCAGCCTAGCAAGGTTTTGACGGAGTCGAAGTGGTGTCGCCTGCGCACTCGCAGTAGTGGCCCAGAGCGTAAAGTTGAATGACAGGTGACGAGAACCAATCAGATTGGATAAAATAACATGTATCCAATTCTGATTGGCCAGGAGAATCTTTAAGAAACCAATTAGAGACCAGCTTCAGGTCACATGCTGCCCGAAAATACAAAGTCTCACATAGACATCCATTTGTCCGGCCTCAAAAAAACCTCACACACACATCTATGAGTGTCTAACCTCACACACACATCTATGAGTGTCTTAACCACACACACACACATCTATGAGTGTCTAACCTCACACACACATCTATGAGTGTCTTAACCTCACACACAGATCTATGAGTGTCTAACCTCACACACACATCTATGAGTGTCTAACCTCACACACACATCTTTTCCCTCCACAGACACATGTCGGTTAACTAAGAAATACACTTGCGCTTCCCGGGGCGGTTCAGCGCAAAGAGGAGGCGTGTTCCGGCGCAAACTTTCCCTCATGCTATTTTGCTGTTCTATAAAACAATTCCGCCACTGACCAGAAAAAACCTAGTCTAAAGTCAGTGGTGCGTTGTTCAGAATGCTATTTTAAGCGCGCGTGCTTGGCCATAATGTAGCGGGTGCACAACGCGCATACACTTTGATTCTCTCATCAACACAGATGGAGCAGTTTTTATTTTTGCAAATCATACATTATAACAAGGAAAAATATTAACACATGAGGGAAATCATTGTGGTGTCCATGAAGATGTAAAAAAAAATGTAGTAAGCCTAAATCTAGCTTACACATTTACCCAATTTTTTCAGGCTAATTGTAGTAATGACATGGCTGATGATGACACCATTTTTGATGCCAGCAACAATGAGTGAAATACGGTTTAATCGAAAACACACAAACACGCTGTGTAAAAGAGTAAACTGAACTGAACGAACGTTCGGCATACTGAAACTGCGTTTCAGGTGTTTGGAGGCACTTTACAGTACAGTCCTCAAAAAGTTGTAGCATTCTTTGTGGCATGTTGTGTTTTACACAACATTTCCATAAATCAAGGTTGTGTTGTTGACATAGATGAGGAAACATTAGAGGACTTAAGGAGACGTGATGGTGAACTGCATGTGCCGATGCCTTAACCCAAATGCCCCAGCAGCAGCACGGGACAGGAGAGCGTATTTGGCAGAAGAGCTGCTGCGTCATCTACAGTATAGTGAGGTAAAGCAAATTAATATCGGTCTAATGTTCGACTACATTTCAAAAATATAACCATGCATATATTCGTGATTCAGAGAGAACGAGTCCAAAACATCCGAAAGTGTTTATTTGTGACATTTCTTTATTTACATTTGTCAAAATGAAAAATCAATATCAAACAGTATATTGATTAAAAAAAAATACAAACGGAAAATTTGGTTGAAAAGAACGTCGGTCTCCTCGGCTGTGAACCACTCCTGGTAAATCCGCCGTATTAATAACAATCCGCCATGCAACATGCGCACCTGCTCTTAAAGGGTATGTTGGATGACGCTCTGATTGGTTTATTTCACGTTACGCCCAAACCACGCCTATGAATAATGAAGCTACTTCAGACCAACCCCTTTTAGATTTGCGCCAGGCGCAAGAGGCATTTATCCCGCCGGGAAAATAGCAACAGCGCCGAGACCCGCCCACAAAGGTACTTGGGCTTGACACTTGCGTTTCAGATCGTGCGCAGGTCTGTGAACTCAGTTCTGTTCAGAGGTTTATTTAAAGTAAACTAGATTATATTACAATAATTGATCACGTGTTTACAGTATGATCAGATGATTTGGGTTTATATATTTCACATTTATTAATACATTGACATTTATCAATTTTACAACAAATAACATGTTTTATAGAACGATACATTTCATTGAAAGGTAATTTTGATGGTAATAATACAATTATTTATGTGACAGTACAATAAGAACTGAATATAGTTTGAGAAAAGCACAGATACACACCGTCACTCATCGTGACTCTCACACACACACACACACACACACACCGTCACTCATCGTGACTCACACACACACACACACACACACACACACTGATCTTTCTGTCTATATGAGGATTCATTACACACATTTATTCTGACATGATATTTTACTGTGTTATTAATGTAATGAAGAGACGATTAGAGACTCTACAACATCTCACTGTTACTGGTTTATCATCAGCCCAAAGCATTATGGGTAGAATCTCTACAGTCTGTCCTCATTCATCAACACAGATTCACTGATGATCCAGAATAATAAACCCCAAACCCAGGATAGAGTGTGTGTGTGAATGTGGTCTGGACTGTGTGTATGAGGATCAGTGTGTCTCTGTCGACGCTGTAGAAGGACAGAGTTCCTGCACTGTGATCCACATACACTCCTACTCTACAGCTGTGATACACACACACTCCTCTTCTCCTGCTGTCACACACACACACACACACTCCTGTTCTACTGCTGTGATACACACACACTCCTGTTCTCCTGTCACACACACACACTCCTGTTCTCCTGCTGATGGGCTTTACAGGGAGTTCAGTCTCTATCTTATTGTGTGTGAATGAGTAACTGTAGGAAGAACAGTCCAAACTCCAGGACTGATCATTATATCCAAACACACACTCATCACCCGATCCCTTCCTGCTGATGTTCTTATATGACACTGATATCCACACATCATCCCCACTCCACTCGATCTCCCAGTAACAGCGTCCACACACACTCTCTCTACACAACACCTGATACACATCAAATCTGTCTGGATGATCAGGATACGGCTGATCTGTGTCAGTGCACAGTGTTCAGATCCAGAGTGAGCGGATGATGATCTGATGGAGAGAAAACACACATCAGTGAATTACACACACTTTATAGTGTGTGTGTGTCTGTGTGACTGTGCACGTGTCTGTGTGTCTATGTTTGAGTATATGTGTGTGTGCGCAAGTGTGTGTGTGTGAATCTCCATGTCTGTGTGAGTGTGCCTGCGAGTGTGTGTGCTGGTGTGTGTGCGTGCGAGTGTGAGTTTCCATGTCTGTGTGTGTGAGAGAGTGTGTGTGTGTGTGTGCGCAAGTGTGTAAGAGTGTGTGTGTGTGTGTGTGTGTGTGTGTGTGAGAGAGAGTGTGTGTATGTGAGTGTGTAAAAGTGTGTTTGTGTGTGTGACTGCATGTATGTGTGTATGTTTGAGTATATGTGTGTGAGCGCGAGTGTGTGAGTCTCCGTGTCTCTGTGAGTGTGTGTCTGTGTGTGTGTCTGTGTGTGTGTGTGAATGTGTGTGTGTGTGTGTGCGCGTAAGTGTGTAAGTGTGGTCTGTGTGTGCTTGCGAGTGTGAGTTTCCATGTCTGTGTGTGTGAGAGAGAGTGTGAGTGTGTGTGCTTGCGAGTGTGTGCATGCTAGTGTGTGACTGTGCATGTGTGAGTGTGTGTAAGAGTGAGTGTGAGAGTGTGTGTGCCTACGAGTGTGTGCGTGCTAGTGTGTGTGTGTGTGCGAGTGTCCATGTCTGTGTGTGTGAGAGAGACTGTGTGTGTGTGAGAGTAAACGTACATTTGTGTAGTCCTGCTGTAATCCTGATCTCTCCTCCATGATCCACACTACAAAACACACACAGATAATCAGTAAACACACACACACACACACACACACACACACACACACACTTAAGAAAAGCTTTATCGGCATGTTTAGTAAAGCCTATAGAAGGGAAGAAAGTACAACACTTTCTAATGCCCATTTTCCCCCAATGCACAGGACAGTGAAGAAACCCTCTCAGGTATCTTTAAGTGTATACATAACTTTACTTAATTTACACGATTATTTCTGAATGCAATATAGGTCTGTCAACGAATATTCTAAATTCGAATATATATTAGAATAGTTTTTAAAAACGTGAATTCGAAGGTGAAAATTGATATTCAAATGGCAAAATTCTGAAGCTTAAAATGTAAAGCGCATTTTGCAGCTGCACAGCGAGTGTCTGGCTCACTCATTGGCTCTGCTGCGGCAACTGCACATCCAATGGCCTCCAACGTGTGCGCCAATGAGCTAGCATTACATCATACACGTCAGAGCCCGCCAAGGGGATGTGGCCCGACCCCAGAAATAGCCATTACAGCAGCAGTTTACCACAGTACAGCTCACTCGGAGCGTTCAATGTCAGTTCTATATACTGTAAAACTTCAATTAATGTTAATACTATTTGTTTCAATCACTGAATGAGGCCTGCTATATTTAGGACAAGAGTCGCGACCTTAAATTGCTTGCACAAACTCTTGATCAGCACTCAACATTTGTTTGTTGTTGTTCATTTAAACCGTTAAAAGAGAGAGAGAGAGAGAGAGAGAGAGAGAGGGAGGGAGAGATTTTTTTAGATTTTATAACACTTTTATTAAATACAAAATTCTAAAAAAACATTACAAAAACCTTCATTACATTATCCCATAATCTCGGAAAAAGACAACACATCATCAACACAACACAGCAATGTTTCTACACTCCAAATGTCTTCAAACTTTTCCACATTCTTCATAGATAGATAAAAAATAAAATCATGCCTTAAGGCCATTGCACACTGAGTCCGAAATTTTCGTATGCGGTTTTTCGTATTCGTGATTCGGTGGCTCTGAAATGTCAAAACACCATTCAAACTGCTTGCTACGGATGCGAAAAGCGCAGAAAATCTAACCTGATTCGATTTTTTTTATGACGGACGAAAGTTTCGGAGGCAGTGTGCAAGCGTGATTATCATAACGTGAGGTCGTATTTATTTTTTAACGTGCGAAAATTTCGGATGCGAATTTCGGACTCGGTGTGCAATGTCCTTTACCCTTGCTTTTATAAGCCTTTTGAAACACAATTCAACTACACAATTTGAATCATAAAGAATCTTATATCTTCTACTAACATATGTAGCCATTTTTGCTTGTCCCAAAATGAAGTTTAACAACAGTCCTTTCCTCTTCTTTTTTTTTTTTTTACAATATTTTAAACCAAAAATATACACAGACATTGTAAACCTCTCATTGACAGAAGAAAACAAAGTCTCCAATAAGACAAAAAGAGATTTCAGTCTCTCATAATGTGTAAAACAGTGAAAAATTGTTTCTCTGTCAGTACAAAAACGGCATTTATCTTGCACAGTTGGGTTCAAGATTGAAATAAAAGCATTAACTGCAATAATGCCATGTAATACTCGCCACTGCAGATCTCCAACTTTTTTAGTCAATGGTGGCTTGTAAATTAAACCCCAAACAGGCTTAAAACCATCATCAGCCTTTAAGTGGTTTCTCCATGGAGTATCCACACGTTGTAATTTGTCTTTATTTATCACTCGTACACACACTTGATATAAACTCTTGCCCCCCATTGTATCAAAGACAATATCTCTTAAAATCTTTGAGGTGGCTGAAGAATTCTCCATTTCTAAAACAGTATAACCATACTTGGAAAGCGATCCATTTCATTTGGGACAGTTCGTGTCACGGGTGACGAAATCGCTCGGCAAGCGGAACCCTCTTGAGAGTCCTAGGTTTCCTAGGGGAAGGTATTGTGTGCAACACGCCCCACTCCGGTGATGTAAACATGCCCGCACTGATTAGCGCTAATGCATTGCAGGTGTGAGAGAGAGAGAAGCGGCGCTCACACAGGCTTCCTGTTACGCAAGCCAGGATAAAAAGGGACCATTCAGAGAGTGTGAGGAGTGTTCGGTGGGTTTGAAGAGTGTTCAGTGGGTTTGAAGAGTGTTCAGTGGGTTTGAAGAGTGTTCGGTGGGTTTGAAGTGTGTTCAGTGGGTTTGAAGTGCTCGGTGAGTTGGAAGTGTTTGAAGAGCCTAAGGGTTGACTTGGAGCAGTGTTGGATACAAGTTTCCTCAGGAAAACCGTTGGGGTGTGGAGATCGCCCATTTGAGTATGCTGGATCAGAGTGATCGTTTGTGGGAAGTCTGCTGGATTGAACTATCATCTGGATTGGTGCTGTGGAAGGAGAGAGAAGAGATAAGTGAACTGATTTCATCTTATGAGTATTTAAATTGCTGGAAGAGGATGCAGTAAATGTGGATCTGATTGTTGGAAGAGCTATGTGTTTCAGAGTGTGTTGAGGAGGAATTGAAAGAGAAATCTCTTGTGGAGCGAGTGCAACAAACGGAGTGGGGCCTCTTACCAGCCTTAACGTGTGAGTGAATTGCAGTGTTTTTGCCTTATTGATACACATTGATTTGTGGCTGTGGAATTGAAGTGAACACAAGTGTGCCGTGCCTTTGCTGAGAAGTGGCCCTAGCCCCATTCACACGTTGTGGAAAGTTACTATATCTGCTCCCCATTGGAAGTCCAGTGTGATACAGCTGCACTGAAGAGAGTACATTGTACTGTGAAGGTCCTTAATTGTTATTTACTGTTTGAGCTCAAAAGCCTACAGCATCACTGGAGAAACGATCTTTTAATCCATTGTCTCCTCACTGTGAATTGAAGAGAGTACTGTGCAGATCCTTACCTGTTCCACTTACTGTTGAGCCCAGACGCATGCAGCATCACTGGTAACGTACCCTTTTTAATCCATTGTCTCCTTGTTGTGTACTGAAGAGAGTACATTGTACTGTGAAGATTCTTATCCGTTCTACTTACTGTTTGAGCTCAAAAGCCTACAGCATCACTGGAGAAACGATCTTTTAACCCATTGTCTCCTCACTGTGAATTGAAGAGAGTACTGTGCAGATCCTTACCTGTTCCACTTACTGTTGAGTCCAGACGCATGCAGTATCACTGGTAACGTGCCATTTTAATTAATTGTCTCCTTACTGTGCACTGAAGAGAGTACACTGTACTGTGAAGATTCTTACCCGAGCCCAGAAGCCCACAGCATCACTGGTAACGTACCATTTTAATTCATTGTCTTCCTGCTGTGTACTGGAGAGAGTACATTGTACTGCGAAGATTCTTACCTGCTCTACTTACTGTTTGAGTCCAGAAGCTCACAGCATCAATTGGGAAGCAACCTTTTAATTCACTGTCTCCTTACCGTGAGCTGAAGAGAGTACTGTGTACTGTGAAGAGCCTTACCTGTTCCACTTATGGTTGAGTCCAGAAGTATGCAGTATCACTGGTGACCGTATAATCCATTGTCCTCCTGCTGTACACTGGAGAGAGTACTTCGTACTGTGAAGATCCTTGCCTGTTCTACTGACTGTCTGAGTCCAGAGGTATACAGCATCACTGAAGGGCGCAGCATCATGGGCGAAGTAAACCCTTAACTCACTGTCTTCCTCCTGTGGACCGAAGAGTACCGTGCACTGTGAAGGGTCCTTACCTGCTATACTTACTGCCCGAGTTTGGAAGTCTGCAGCGCTGCTGAGAAAAAAAGCGTGCAGTATCGCTGGTGAACGGAGTCCCTAAATTGCCGCCCCGGGGACGCAGTGACAGTTGCGACACGCCCGCCCGTGGCAGAAGGATATCTAGAGGACAGTGAAGGCTATCCAATTGATGCCCCCTTGTTTTATCGTTCAATAAAGATTGTTCCTCCTTTGAAACTTACCTGTGTCTCCGTAGTCCTCTGTGTGCCTGTGGTGTCGGCTCCTCACGGTGGTGACTCAGTAAGAGAGGGGGGGCGGTTGGTCCTCCGAGCATTCCTCCCCTCGACCTGTGTGACATTCGTAACGATAAAAAACTCCAATCTTCTTTACTCCTTGTCTCCCGAAATTTTTTCAACAGAAGATGAATTGTTCTTGTTGATCTTATGCCCAATTTCTGTGCAAACACATCAGTATTGTCTAAAGTCTTACCAGCCACTTCTATTAGGTTCTTCCTTTTCACAATTTTAGCATTTGTCAAAACCTGTTTTAACCATGGTGTTGTATCATCACATAAATCCAAACGTGCACCATTAATCAGAGGTTCTTCTAAAAATCATTGTAAAGACTTGTAGGCCAAGGATCTTTCGATTTGTACCACACACCAAGCTTTTCTCACACTTTCATAAAAAGGAGAAATAAACCCAAAGTTAAATTTAGTGCAGTCCATCCAAAAAAAATATTTTTCCAAAGCCCAACTCACCAACCTTACCTAAAAGACACGAAGTTAATCCAACCCACAATACATTTGATTTATATAAAAATCTCTGAACAAATTGCAGCCTAAAGGTTGCTTTTCTACTATTGAGGTCTACAATACCTTGACCACCTTCTTCCTTCGGAAGATACAACACAGCCCTTGGCACCCAATGCAATTTATCCAAAAAAAACGTGGTCATTTTGACTTGTATTTTTTCAAGAATTCCAACAGGAGGCTCTGAAACAGATAATCTGTGCCATAATGAGGAGGCTACCAGATTGTTAATAATCAGAGCCCTTCCCCTAAAAGACGTTTTAAGGCAATGTCCATTTCCACCTTTCTAATCTTCCTTCAACATTTTCACACACATTCTCCCAATTTTTCTTATTAGTTGATTTATCGCCTAGGAAGATTCCAAGGTATTTTAAAGCACACTGTGACCAGCTCAATCCCCCTGGCAAAAGTAGTTTTTCCTCCTTCCATTCTCCAACTAAATACGCTGAACTTTTGGCCCAATACACTTTTGCAGAAGAAAATTTCCCATACCTATTAACAATATCCACTAACTTATTAATATCATTCTGCCCACAAATCAGAACCATTATATCATCAGCATATGCTGACAGTTTTATCAGTGGAAAGAGATTTTCACAATTAAAACCATCTAACTCTGCTCTGATTTTATTTAACATTGGTTCTAAAGCTATGGAATACAACCTACCTGATAGGGCACAACCTTGTCTTATACCTCTTAGAATTTTAAAAGGACTACCTAAGCCACCATTGACTTTCAATATACTTTCAATGTCACAATAGAGCACTTTAATCATAGCAATAAATTCAGGTGGGAAACCAAATGCCTTAAGAGTATGCCATAAAAACTGATGTTCCACCCGGTCGAAAGCCTTTTCCTGGTCCAGAGAAATCAGGCCAACCTTTTGATCAAAGAGTCTAGAGACTTCCAAAACATCTTGAATCAATGATATGTTGTCCACTATTGATCTGTTGGGTACACAATAAGACTGATCTATATGGATGACCTGCCCCAAAACCCCCTCAGTCTGTTGGCCAAAGTTTTTGACAGAATCTTGTAATCGATGCATAACAAAGACACTGGTCTCCAATTCTTAACCTCTTTGAGGTCACCTTTCTTCGGAAGCAGAGTTAAGACTGCTCTCCTGCAGCTTATTGGCAGTCGACCTTCAGACAGACTGCTACTTAACACTGCAAGCAAGTCTTCTCCCATAAGTACCAGTATGCCTTATAAAATTCCACAGGCAACCCATCTAGACCTGGTGCTTTGCCATTTTTCATGCTCTGCAGTGCCTTAAAAAGTTCATCTGCTGTCAAAAGATGCACCAGACCAGCACACGACTCCTCAGTCATCTGTGGAAGATCTGCAAGGAGGTGATTTGTTGACTGGTCCTCTCCACATTCACAGGCCTACAGATCCCTATAGAAGCTAACAGTCCTTTCCCGAATGTCAGAGTCCCCAGTGAGATCTTTCCCATCCTCAGACCGTAAACAGTGAATTCTCTTTTTTTTGGACATTTTTCTTTTCCAGACTAAAGAAGAATCTGGACGGGGCATCCATTTCAGAAATACTCTGAAATCTGGACCTCACTAAAGCCCCTTGAGCTCTAATGTCCAACAGATCAGCTAGTGCAACTTTTTTATCCTTAAGAGTCTGAATTTGGCCCGGATCTCCACAAGCTCCACACAACCCTTGAAGCTCCAAAATATCCATTTCCAATATTTTGAAGAGTGTCCCCTGTGACATTAGAAGTATACTGATTACATAGTTTTTCTATTTTTAATTTCCCAATATCCCACCATTGCTGTATTGAAGTGAAATTAGGCTTTTGTCTTCTCCATCCCATCCAAAAGAAAAATAAACATTGTCCAAAAGCAGCATCCTCAATTAAAGCATTGTTAAAATGCCAATATGCACTCTTTTGCTTTACAGATTTAATGAACACACTAGCTTCCACTATTGAGTCGTCAGAAAAACCAACAGGTCAAATAGAGCAAGACTTAAAATACTGTACTTGATGTTTAAGACAATAAAAGTAATCCAACCTTGCTAAAGAAACACAATTGTCTTTTACATGAGACCCAGTATATTGCCTATATTTAAAATGAAAATTTCTCCAAACATCACAAAGTTGCGGACAGTGGGTAGCACTCAGGTAAGAACTTCACAACAGATCCTCAAAACAGGTTACAATGGTGGAGAAGTAAGAGGCTCTCTTTGACACAGGCAGTGGTAAGGGATCCCACAGCAGTCCTCCAGACAGACGGTGCACAGCACTCAGGTGAGAACTTCACAACGGTGAACAGCACTCAGGTAAGGGACTCCACAGCGAATCTTCAGGACAGACGGTGAACAGCACTCAGCTAAGGAACTTCACAACGGTGAACAGCACTCAGGTAAGGAACTTCACAACGAATCCTCGGGACAGACAGTGAACAGCACTCAGGTGAGGGACTCCACAGCGAATCTTCAGGACAGACGGTGAACAGCACTCAGGTAAGGAACTTCACAACGGTGAACAGCACTCAGGTAAGGAACTTCACAACGGTGAACAGCACTCAGGTGAGGGACTCCACAGCGAATCTTTGGGACAGACGGTGAACAGCACTCAGGTAAGGAACTTCACAACGGTGAACAGCACTCAGGTAAGGAACTTCACAACGGTGAACAGCACTCAGGTAAGGAACTTCACAACGGTGAACAGCACTCAGGTGAGGGACTCCACAGCGAATCTTTGGGACAGACGGTGAACAGCACTCAGGTAAGGAACTTCACAACGGTGAACAGCACTCAGGTAAGGAACTTCACAACGGTGAACAGCACTCAGGTAAGGAACTTCACAACGGTGAACAGCACTCAGGTGAGGGACTGCACAGCGGATCTTCAGGACAGACAGTGGATAGCACTCAGGCTAAAACTTCACAACGAATCCTCGGGACAGACGGTGAACAGCACTCAGGTGAGGGACTCCACAGCGAATCTTCGGGACAGACAGTGAACAGCACTCAGGTGAGGGACTCCACAACGGTGAACAGCACTCAGGTGAGGGACTCCACAGCGGATCTTCAGGACAGACAGTGGATAGCACTCAGGCTAAAACTTCACAACGAATCCTCGGGACAGACGGTGAACAGCACTCAGGTGAGGGACTCCACAGCGAATCTTCGGGACAGACGGTGAACAGCACTCAGGTGAGGGACTCCACAACGGTGAACAGCACTCAGGTGAGGGACTCCACAGCGGATCTTCGGGACAGACGGTGAACAGCACTCAGGTAAGGAACTTCACAACGGTGAACAGCACTCAGGTGAGGGACTCCACAGCGGATCTTCGGGACAGATGGTGAACAGCACTCAGGTGAGGAACTTTTAACCAGTGGAAAAATCTTAACGAAACGATCGTTGAGAACTATACCACTTTCCATGATGTCATTAACTTTCTCAACTTTGTCCAAGAACAAAACAACAGCTCCGTTCATCCTAGACGCAGATCGAATACTCTCGTGACCCACCACCTCTCCCACCGCTAGAACAGTGTCCTCGACCGAGCACTCAGCACCGACCGGGACCTTCAGCCCGTGCCGCCGGGTGAGCTGCTCAAAACCAGCCTTCTCCGCCATCGTCGTAGCCGCAGCTAAAAGCCCACTAACCCGCTATAACTAGTTTCTAGGGGTGTCCCCAACTAAGGATTTTCATAGTCGAATCAGAATCGTCAATTCTTCTCCATAGTCGACTAATAGTCTAATCATGTGTGGGGGGTTGGGGAGGGGGCGGGGCTTTAACATTTTAATGCCGCAATGTACAGAACATCACACAAAGATATAGAAGAAAATTTATAAAAACATTTCGGATCAATAAACTAAGAAATAACTCCAGAAAGGCCACACTGCAGACAGGATTTGCATTTTACATGCAAATCAAATTAAATTGGCTAAATTGCCTGTGCGAGTAGACCCTAAAGAGCGCAACATCGATGCACTGAAAAATAATCAACAATTAATTTACAGAATTAAATTAGAACAGAATATACCTGTCTAATAAATAAAATACAAAACGAAATAAGTCAGAATCAAGTCACAAGATGCAGAACAAATGTGTGCAATGTGCCTAAAGTTCAGGGGAACATACACTCACCGGCCACTTTATTAGGTACCCCATGCTAGTAACGGGTTGGACCCCCTTTTGCCTTCAGAACTGCCTCAATTCTTCGTGGCATAGATTCAACAAGGTGCTGGAAGCATTGCTCAGGGAGTTTGGTCCATATTGACATGATGGCATCACACAGTTGCCGCAGATTTGTCGGCTGCACATCCATGATGCGAATCTCCCGTTCCACCACATCCCAAAGATGCTCTATTGGATTGAGATCTGGTGACTGTGGAGGCCATTTGAGTACAGCGAACTCATTGTCATGTTCAAGAAACCAGTCTGAGATGATTCCAGCTTTATGACATGGCGCATTATCCTGCTGAAAGTAGCCATCAGAAGTTGGGTACATTGTGGTCATAAAGGGATGGACATGGTCAGCAACAATACTCAGGTAGGCTGTGGCGTTGCAACGATGCTCAATTGGTACCAAGGGGCCCAAAGAGTGCCAAGAAAATATTCCCCACACCATGACAGCACCACCACCAGCCTGAACCGTTGATACAAGGCAGGATGGATCCATGCTTTCATGTTGTAGACGCCAAATTCTGACCCTACCATCCGAATGTCGCAGCAGAAATCGAGACTCATCAGACCAGGCAACGTTTTTCTAATCTTCTATTGTCCAATTTCGATGAGCTTGTGCAAATTGTAGCCTCAGTTTCCTGTTCTTAGCTGAAAGGAGTGGCACCCGGTGTGGTCTTCTGCTGCTGTAGCCCATCTGCCTCAAAGTTCGACGTACTGTGCGTTCAGAGATGCTCTTCTGCCCACCTTGGTTGTAACGGGTGGTTATTTGAGTCACTGTTGCCCTTCTATCAGCTCGAACCAGTCTGGCCATTCTCCTCTGACCTCTGGCATCAACAAGGCATTTCCGCCCACAGAACTGCCGCTCACTGGATGTTTTTTCTTTTTCGGACCATTCTCTGTAAACCCTAGAGATGGTTGTGCGTGAAAATCCCAGTAGATTAGCAGTTTCTGAAATACTCAGACCAGCCCTTCTGGCACCAACAATCATGCCACGTTCAAAGTCACTCAAATCACCTTTCTTCCCCATACTGATGCTCGGTTTGAACTGCAGGAGATTGTCTTGACCATGTCTACATGCCTAAATGCACTGAGTTGCCGCCATGTGATTGGCTGCTTAGAAATTAAGTGTTAACGAGCAGTTGGACAGGTGTACCTAATAAAGTGGCCGGTGAGTGTATGTGGCTATTGTGGTTCACGATCATAGGCCCTGTCCCAAATGGCACACTTCGATGAATTTGGCACACAATATGAATTTTCGGTCTTGTGTACTTATTTCATGTGTCCGTTAAATCCATGAGACCGTAGGGTGTCTCATTTTTCATTTTAGGTTTCAGAAGGTTGCTCACGCATACTTTGTGGTTGATATGTGCCCTCGATGCGCACTTTTGCAGAGCCCACACTGATGCAAGCTCTACAGCACACTTCTTTTCGACAGTCAAAGCGGGGTTACGTTTTTGCACGTCGTGCACAATAACCCCAAAGGCACCGGGGTGGCGGTGCCACCGGGCCGTTTATATATATATATATATATATATATATATATATATATATATATATATATAGCTGCGAGCAGCGATGAAGGGCCAAAGCTGGCGGAACCGCCACCCCGGTGTCTTTAGGTACTAAAGGCACCGGGGTTGCGGTGCCACCGGCTTGGGCCCGTAATCGCTGCTCGCAGCTATATTTATTATTATTTTACTACCTTTTGGGCACTTTTGGGGGCCTTAACGTGCTCGAAAACTCTTGAAACTTTGCACACATCTCAGAACCCGCGGCCATCAGGGCCGGGCTGAAGCTGGTACCCGGGCGTGGCAGGGGGGCTCGACAGCGCCCCCTGGAACGGGGTTTGAACACTTGGTCCATAAATCAAACACGCTTGCATGTAATAATATGAAACTCAGTACACATATAGATCTCATCGGTTCATATATACTTCATGCTCTTACTTTTTACCCCAGCCCAACAGGAAGTCGGCTATTAAGGGTTGTTTGGAAAACGCATGCAATGGAATGTGAAATACTCCTCCTAGAGAATTCAAACACACGGCACGAAACTCGGTCAGCGTGAAGTCAAGACACTGAGGATGAAAAGTTGCCAGGGGATTTTTGATATCTCTAACGGTTTGGCCGTGGCGAGGAAACGAAATTATGGCGAGAAACGTGAAACAGGAAGTGTGTTATAACTACTGCATACATTAACTGATCTTGATGAAACTTCAGCAGTGTGTTCGTTGTAAGAGCCCGATCACATGGATGTGACTATTGTGAGTCAAAGTTATAGCGCCACCAACTGGCAGCAGGAAGTGTGTCACTTTCAAAATGCTTTTAAATCACCCTCTTATTTTTACCCGATTTGCTTCAAACTTCATGTGCACAATGTAGACACACGCCAAATGTAGACCTGTGAAAGGATTATTGATATCTTTGATACTGTTGCCATGGCAATGCATCAAACATTAATATTCCTTTTTTTAAGCTTTTTCATGCTTTTTTATGCTTTCGGGCACTTTTGGGGTTCTTAACGTGCTCGAAAACTCTTGAAACTTTGCAGACGGGACAAAACCCACGGCCATCAGGGCCAGGCTGAAGCTGGTACCCGGGCGTGGCAGGGGGGCTCGACAGCGCCCCCTTGAACGGGTCCGACAATTTGGTCCATATATCCAACACGCTTTACCCTATTTGCTTCAAACTTGATGTGTATAATGTAGACACAAGCCAGATGTAGACCTGTGAAAGGATTGTTGATATCTTAGATGCTGTTGCCGTGACAACGCATCAAACTTTAATATTCTTTTTGGATACTTTTGAGATTCTTAGCGCACTTTTGGGCCCCTTAACGTGCTCAAAAACTCTTGAAACTTTGCACACGGGTCAGAACCGGCGGCCATCAGGGCCGGGCTGAAGCTGGTACCCGGGCGTGGCAGGGGGGTTTGACAGCGCCCCCTGGAACGGGGTCCAAAAACTTGGTTCATAAATCAAACACGCTTGCATGTAATAATATGAAACTCGGTACACATATAGATCTCATCGGTTCATATATCCTTTGTACTTTTACTTTTTACCCCAGCCCAACAGGAAGTCGGCTATTAACCCTCTGGAGTCTAAGGGGTTTTTGAGGTCTGTGAGATGTTTTGACATGCCCTGACATTTGTGATTTTTTCAGTTGCTTATAAACATATTAATGGCAAAGGTGTAATTACACTCTATTTAGCACAAATAGGGGTACCATAATATGCGAGCAACATCTATTTACATATTTGTATTTTTGAGGGAATAATGTTTATGCATGGTTATTCAAAAAACTAAAAATTAAAGTTTCTGAAATAAGGCCACAAAACACATACTTAATATGTGTCCACAAGACTTTTGACTAATGGATGTAGTTGCCTAGTGTTTTTGCTTCAAAATGATCTGAAAATCACCCGGCCTAATCATTCACATAAAACAATACATTGATTTAAATTTTTTAAAACAGTTTTTGCTTCCAAAGGCAATATGCGCAGGGGCGTGACTTGCTGAGATTCACACCTGAGAAGACAAAGACCCTGCATAGTAATGAGCCTGCATACTAATGAGCCTGCATACTAATGAGCCATTCATTCAGGTGTGTCACACAAGAAAGAATGCGAGGACAAAAATAAATAAATAAATTATATATATATATATATATAAAATACAAATATAAATGAAAGTCAAAAGCACATTTTTAGTACATAGTCATACCTGGAAACAAATCCTGTTCAAATAGGCTATATGGACCATTCTACAGAATTAGTTAGAGTTAGAAAGTTAGAGTTCTCAGAGAGGAAAAAAAGGTATTTTTTCACAAATGTTTTATACATTCAAATTGTATAATTTCCAAGGTAAACATTTCTAGTATGCAGTTAATTCTCATACTGTATTTTCAGAAAGTTTTGGAATCTCCTCAAATGTGTCACTAATAAAAAACAATAATATTAAGATTTTTTTTTACATCTATCTTGTCTTTTTTTTTTTTTAGCCTCTATAGCCTGGATTTTATCATTCATATTTCAAAGTTAAGGATTCATTAGTTTGATATAGTCTACATTGGAACAAACACTATAATAACATCTTAGATTATGAGCTTATTTTTGACAAAACATTCTAACGTTATATATTTAACATATGAGCAGAAACTGGTTAACTAAAGCTTATTTGATGTCTATTTTAGAGTAAAAATCTTTATAATCTATCCCAAACTAGTCAACTAAATGTTGTCTTTCATATTTCGTCTGTAACAACAACAGTGCGAATTCCGTTCATTCATCACACAGAGAAAGACACGCGATTCATTTTAAAACAGTATTCGCGATAAGAACAAAGAATAAAAAACTTACTATGATCCTCGCTGGATCCATGGCTCCTCGAAGTGAAATTAATCCAGCACTGAGGTAAATTATCCAGAATTATTCCTCAAAGCCTCAAAAAACGACACAGACTACCGGTACATTAATCTGAACTTGGTGTTTTATCGAGCTCGTGTGGGCGTTGGCAAGTTTCAGATCATTTGCGTTTCTATAGCGCGTGCTCTCTGTGGGCGTGGTCACATTAAAAGATAATTAGCTGAAATGAGAACGCCTGGCATCTCTCTCTTTTGATATAGATTACATAAACACAGAATATTTGTTTTAGTTTTGAATTAGATAATTTAAAAGTACACACTTAAATGATTATAAAGATATATTGATCATGCCTGTGTGACTAGTATTTGCGGAGTTTTGTTTATGTTTAGAGACGTGCTCTAGAAAAAAAGTTCACGGAGACGGAGAGGCAGAAAGCACACCCTGTTTATTTTCTTTATTTTACAAAAGCACAATGTTTTATTTCGATTGTAAGTGGACCCATAAAAAAGTAGACATTTAATAGTTTATTTTTTCATATTTCTTAAGTGTGTATGACCAAAGGTGACCGAGTATTTTAAGTCTATTTTGCTGCTATGTGAAAAAAATCGCGCAAAACGCGCCGGCGCGTTTCTCGACTCCAGAGGGTTAAGGCTTGTTTGGAAAACGCATGCAATGGAATTCGATATACTCCTCCTAGAGAATTCAACCAATCGCCACGAAACTCGGTCAGCATGAAGTCAAGAGATTGACGATGAAAAGTTGCCAGGGGATTTTTGATATCTCGAACGGTTTGGCCGTGGCGAGGAAACGAATTTATGGCGAATAATGGAAACGGGAAGTGTGTTATAACTTCTGCATACATTAACTGATCTTGATGAAACTTCAGCAGTGTGTTCGTTGTAACAGTCCGATCACATGGATGTGACTATTGTGAGTCAATGTTATAGCGCCACCAACTGGCAGCAGGAAGTGTGTCACTTTCAAAATGCTTTGAAATCACCCTCTTATTTTTACCCGATTTGCTTCAAACTTTATGTGTATAATGTAAACACACGCCAGATGTAGACTTGTGAAAGGATTATTGATATCTAAGATACTGTTGCCGTGACAACGCATCAAACGCATCAAACTTTAATATTCTTTTTGGATGCTTTTGAGACTCTTAGCATGCCTGAAATTGCTTAAAATTGCATGAAACTCGACAGACAGATCACATTTATTAGCCAGTAGACATGTGCAAGGTTTCAGAAACGGGCGTGGTGCAGGGGCTCAGTAGCGCCACCTTTTGACAAAAGTGGGGGTGTTAGTTATATAGTTTTACCTACAATCATAAAACTCGGTACGCATATTGTTCAGATCAAGCCAGACAACTTTCTAATTAACTGTCATTAGCTCCAAACAACAGCAAGTCAGATATTTAAGTTTGAATGTGGATGTATCTGAGAATTTTCTCTCCCTCTCTCTCTGTCTCTGTGTGTGAGGGATTTGTCTATTGCTTTTAATGGATTTCAAGGTTTCAGGGGCTTTTGGGGCTCTTAACGTGCTCAAAAACTCTTGAAATTTTGCACACAGGTCAGAACCCACGGCCATCAGGGCCGGGCTGAAGCTGGTACCCGGGCGTGGCAGGGCGGCTCAACAGCGCCCTCTTGAACAGGGTCCGACAATTTGGTCCATATATCCAACACGCTTGCATGAATTAATATGAAACTCAGTACACATATAGATCTCATCGGGCCGAACATCTTACCCCCGGTCAAGTTTTACGCCAGCCCAACATGAAGTCGGCTATTATGGGTTGTTTGGAAAACGCTTGCTGTGGAATTTGAAGTACTACTCCTAGGCAATTCATTCAATCATCGCCAAACTCGGTGTGCATGATGTCAAGACTTTGACTTTGACTTTGATGTCAAGACTTTGACTTTGACTTTTGATATCTCGAACGGTTTGGCCGTGGCGAGGAAATGAATTTTCATGGCTTAATAAGGACATATAAAGTGTGTTATAACTTAGTTAGTTTTACCTACAGTTACAAAACTCAGCGTGTATATTCTTCTCCTCAAGCCGAACAACTTTCTAATTTACAGTTATTAGCTCCGAACAACAGAAAGTCAGATATTTTGGTTTGAATATGGTCATTTTCTCTCTCTCTCTCTCTGAGCCAATATGGCAAGCCGTCTTAACATTTAATCATTTTAACCTACTAGTCTCTATTTTCATGCTACTAGTACTTATTTTTTAGATACTAGTATCTATTCCATTAAGTACTAGTACTTATTCATTAGCGACTAGTGCTTATTCTTTAGGTACTAGTGCCTATTCTTTAGATACTAGTGCTTATTCCTTAGGGACTAGTACCTTTTCAAAGTCGTTGGCCGTGTTTAGGTTGTTGTTAAAAACCTACTTATTAGATGTAGCATGGGGGCAAGTCTGAAGTAGCTTGGCTTTTTGGTGTGAAAGAGATATGTATTTGTTTCGTGTGTTATGTGTATATTCCATTGTTTGTATGTATTTAACTGTTTGTAAATGTTTTAAATTGTTTTATTTTCCTGTTTGTGAAGCACCTTGGGCAACGTCAGTTGTATTATGTGTGCTATATCTAAAAATACTAGTATCTAAAAAATAAGTACTAGTAGCATGAAAATAGAGACTAGTGGGTTTAAATGATTAAATGTTAAACCGGCTTGCCATAAGCCTACGTCTCTGTGTCTGTGCCTGTCTGTGTGTGTGTGTGTGTGTGTAGGGGGAGGAGGGCTAGATTAACCATTTCACTGCTGTGTGGTTTGGCCTGCATTAAAAAGGAAAATAAATGTCTTAAGCCTTGTATTTTTTAAATAAGTTTTATTAATAAAGTAAAGGAATCACAGACTGTTTTTAAATGGGGTTGGATAAATATTTTTTTGTTTTTAAACTGTGTGTGCGTGCGTGCGTGCATGTGTGTGATTGTGCCTTGGTGTCTGTTACAGTTACAAGAGTTTAATCCTTGTTCAAGTTTAAGTTTAAGGCCTTGTCTTTTTGGATCCATTTGCAGCTTTTTATTAAGAATGGTCAAGACAGGCAGGGTGAACAATGGCAAACAGGGCAGAACAGAAAAGGCACAGACAAACCAGGTTGACAGGCAAAGGACAAAGACCTCCAGATAAATACTAGGCTTCTGGATTTACACATTTAAGTGCTACAAAACATATTGACATATGACATCCTATGACATTAAAAATTATTCTAAATTTAAATTATCTCATATATGTGGCTATTGTGGTTCACGATCATAGGCCCTGTCCCAAATGGCACACTTCATATGAATTTTCGGTCTTGTGTACTTATTTCATGTGTCCGTTAAATCCATGAGACCGTAGGGCAGGGGTCGGCAACTGGCGGCCCGCGGGCCAAAACTGGCCCGCCAGCAATATTTTCTGGCCCGCCGGATTATTTTGGAAGTCCGTTTTTTTTTTATTTTTTTTTTATCAGCCTATTTTTATTTTACAATAACGGTTTACAAATCCCGTGTATCATTCGTTCAATCGTTTTGGTAGGCTACTTGATCTGTTTTAAATGATTTCATTGATATATGCCTACTAAGGTGTTAAATTAAAAATAAAAATGTGTCTAATTCAGTATAGGCTAGGCTAATTATTTTTTTCTTTTTTTGATCTGATCACACAATCAGAAAATTAGTCGTTATTCGTTTTATAGTTCAGGAAATATATTATTTTATTTTTGGTTTTAATTGGAAAAAATGATTGAACGAATGATACACGGACCCATCATATTCCACGATTATATGCCTACTGCGGGCGCAAACAGACAAAGAAACACCTGAACAACCATTTTTGTAGCAATTTTTAATTTCGTCTTTTAAAACTGAAATAAAAGACAATGTTGCTTGACAAAAGATTGGATAGCCCACATTGTATGTTTTAGCAAGACGGGATGTGTTGTAAGATGCCGCAATATTTCGGGAGACGTGTGTCAGACATGATTTTGACCTCTTCATTAAGTTTTGTTTTGTAGAAAGCCTGTCTAAAATGTGAATTTCATTTTGTATCAATTGTATCTTAATTTTAATCAAGGTTTCAACAACCAATTCCCTGGATTTAGGCCTAATGAATAAGAAGCAAATAGCAGACAAAATAACAGGACATGGAGGTGCCGGCGCGATTGCTTATGAACTGGAGCTCGTCTCATAAATGAACCGAAACTCAGCGTTTAAGCTCCCTCACAGACACGAGAAATATATATAGAAAGCTTGTTTATTAATAAACAATAAAAATGTCTCCTACATTTGTAGCATTCATAATCATTACTTTTGCCGGTTCCTTGTGACAGCTTTTGCGTTAGGCTGGCAGCGTCACCACCGAATCAACACCGCAAACATGGGGATTTTTTAGACAATAATCACACAACCTATTCGAAAATCTATAATTAAATAAACTAATCGAATATTCGTCAGTGTAAAACCCGGACACCGCCACACATAGGCCTATGCCTATGTGGCTTTTTGTTAATGACTGTTTTACTACAGGATTTAACACAGAGTAACAGCTCAGTACCAGTTACAAAATACACTGTACCAGTCTGTCGCAGCAGGCAATTCGCATTTTTCATCAATTAATTTCTTAAATTATCCGTTGACTATGCTCTGGCCCGCCATCTAGTGGGAAATTTTTTTTTTGGCCCGATGCCAAACTTACTTGCCGACCCCTGCCGTAGGGTGTCTCATTTTTCATTTTAGGTTTCAGAAGGTTGCTCACGCATACTTTGTGGTTGATATGTGCCCTCGATGCGCACTTTTGCAGAGCCCACACTGATGCAAGATCTACAGCACACTTCTTTTCGACAGTCAAAGCGGGGTTACGTTTTTGCACGTCGTGCACAATAACCCCAAAGGCACCGGGGTGGCGGTGCCACCGGGCCGTTTATATATATATATATATATATATATATATATACACTCACCGGCCACTTTATTAGGTACACCTGTCCAACTGCTCGTTAACACTTAATTTCTAAGCAGCCAATCACATGGCGGCAACTCAGTGCATTTAGGCATGTAGACATGGTCAAGACAATCTCCTGCAGTTCAAACCGAGCATCAGTATGGGGAAGAAAGGTGATTTGAGTGACTTTGAACGTGGCATGATTGTTGGTGCCAGAAGGGCTGGTCTGAGTATTTCAGAAACTGCTAATCTACTGGGATTTTCACGCACAACCATCTCTAGGGTTTACAGAGAATGGTCCGAAAAAGAAAAAACATCCAGTGAGCGGCAGTTCTGTGGGCGGAAATGCCTTGTTGATGCCAGAGGTCAGAGGAGAATGGCCAGACTGGTTCGAGCTGATAG
Source organism: Semotilus atromaculatus (assembly GCA_031834385.1). Lineage (NCBI taxonomy): Eukaryota > Metazoa > Chordata > Actinopteri > Cypriniformes > Leuciscidae > Semotilus > Semotilus atromaculatus. Next base: position 356,846 of record JAULUF010000056.1, on the reverse strand, counting down.
AAGGGCAACAGTGACTCAAATAACCACCCGTTACAACCAAGGTGGGCAGAAGAGCATCTCTGAACACACAGTACGTCGAACTTTGAGGCAGATGGGCTACAGCAGCAGAAGACCACACCGGGTGCCACTCCTTTCAGCTAAGAACAGGAAACTGAGGCTACAATTTGCACAAGCTCATCGAAATTGGACAATAGAAGATTGGAAAAACGTTGCCTGGTCTGATGAGTCTCGATTTCTGCTGCGACATTCGGATGGTAGGGTCAGAATTTGGCGTCTACAACATGAAAGCATGGATCCATCCTGCCTTGTATCAACGGTTCAGGCTGGTGGTGGTGGTGTCATGGTGTGGGGAATATTTTCTTGGCACTCTTTGGGCCCCTTGGTACCAATTGAGCATCGTTGCAACGCCACAGCCTACCTGAGTATTGTTGCTGACCATGTCCATCCCTTTATGACCACAATGTACCCAACTTCTGATGGCTACTTTCAGCAGGATAATGCGCCATGTCATAAAGCTGGAATCATCTCAGACTGGTTTCTTGAACATGACAATGAGTTCGCTGTACTCAAATGGCCTCCACAGTCACCAGATCTCAATCCAATAGAGCATCTTTGGGATGTGGTGGAACGGGAGATTCGCATCATGGATGTGCAGCCGACAAATCTGCGGCAACTGTGTGATGCCATCATGTCAATATGGACCAAACTCCCTGAGGAATGCTTCCAGCACCTTGTTGAATCTATGCCACGAAGAATTGAGGCAGTTCTGAAGGCAAAAGGGGGTCCAACCCGTTACTAGCATGGGGTACCTAATAAAGTGGCCGGTGAGTGTATATATATATATATATATATATATATATATATATATATATATATATATATATAAATATAGCTGCGAGCAGCGATGAAGGGCCAAAGCTGGCGGAACCGCCACCCCGGTGCCTTTAGGTACTAAAGGCACCGGGGTTGCGGTGCCACCGGCTTGGGCCCGTAATCGCTGCTCGCAGCTATATTTATATATATTTTATTATTATTATTATTATTATTATTAGGGCCCAAGCCTGAAAAGGCGAAGGCCCTATTGTTTTCCTAAGGATTATTATTTAGGATTATTAGGGCCCAAGCCTTGAAAAGGCGAAGGCCCTATTGTTTTCCTAAGGATTATTAGGGCCCAAGCCTGAAAAGGCGAAGGCCCTATTGTTTTCCTAAGGATTATTAGGGCCCAAGCCTGAAAAGGCGAAGGCCCTATTGTTTTCCTAAGGATTATTTATTATTCTTTTTATTATTATTATTCTTCTTCTTATTATTTTACTACCTTTTTGGCACTTTTGGGGCCCTTAACGTGCTCGAAAACTCTGGAAACTTTGCACACAGATCAGAACCCGCGGCCATCAGGGCCGGGCTGAAGCTGGTACCCGGGCGTGGCAGGGGGGCTCGACAGCGCCCCCTGGAACGGGTTTTGAACACTTGTCCATATATCAAACACGCTTGCATGTAATAATCTGAAACTCGGTACACTTATAGATCTCATCGGGCCGAACAACTTTCGCGCTCTAAGTTTTACGTCAGCCCAACAGGAAGTTGGTTATTATGGGTTTGGAAAGTCATTTTCTATATTTTTCTTACGACTATTTGGGCAATTTTGGGGCCCTTAACATGCTCAAAAACTCTTGAAACTTTGCACACATGTCAGAACCCGCGGCCATCAGGGCCGAGCTGAAGATGGTACCTGGGCGTGGCAGGGGGGCTCGACAGCGCCCCCTGGAACGGGGTCCGAAAACTTGGTCCATAAATCAAACACGCTTGCATGTAATAATATGAAACTCGGTACACATATAGATCTCATCGGTTCATATATCCTTTGTACTTTTACTTTTTACCCCAGCCCAACAGGAAGTCGTCTATTAAGGGTTGTTTGGAAAACGCATGCAATGGAATTCGATATACTCCTCCTAGAGAATTCAACCAATCGCCACGAAACTCGGTCAGCATGAAGTCAAGAGATTGACGATGAAAAGTTGCGAGGGGATTTTTGATATCTCGAACGGTTTGGCCGTGGCGAGGAAACGAATTTATGGCGAATAATGGAAACAGGAAGTGTGTTATAACTTCTGCATACATTAACTGATCTTGATGAAACTTCAGCAGTGTGTTCGTTGTAAGAGCCCGATCACATGGATGTGACTATTGTGAGTCAATGTTATAGCGCCACCAACTGGCAGCAGGAAGTGTGTCACTTTCAAAATGCTTTGAAATCACCCTCTTATTTTTACCCGATTTGCTTCAAACTTTATGTGTATAATGTAAACACACGCCAGATGTAGACTTGTGAAAGGATTATTGATATGGATGTTTCTGAGAATTTTCTCTCCCTCTCTCTCTGTCTCTGTGTGTGAGGGATTTGTCTATTGCTTTTAATGGATTTCAAGGTTTCAGGGGCTTTTGGGGCTCTTAACGTGCTCAAAAACGCTTGAAATTTTGCACACAGGTCAGAACCCACAGCCATCAGGGCCGGGCTGAAGCTGGTACCCGGGCGTGGCAGGGGGGCTCAACAGCGCCCCCTTGAACGGGGTCCGACAATTTGGTCCATATATCCAACACGCTTGCATGAATTAATATGAAACTCAGTACACATATAGATCTCATCGGGCCGAACATCTTAACCCCGGTCAAGTTTTACGCCAGCCCAACAGGAAGTCGGCTATTATAGGTTGTTTGGAAAACGCTTGCTGTGGAATGTGAAGTACTACTCCTAGGCAATTCATTCAATCATCGCCAAACTCGGTGTGCGTGAAGTCAAGACATTGAGGATGCTAAATTGTGGACGGATTTTTGATATCTCGAACGGTTTGGCCGTGGCGAGGAAATGAATTTTCATGACTAAAAAAGGACATATAAAGTGTGTTATAACTTAGTTAGTTTTACCTACAGTTACAAAACTCAGCGTGTATATTCTTCTTTTCAAGCCGAACAACTTTCTAATTTAAAGTCATTATCTCCGACCCTCAGAACGTCAGATATTGTGGTTTGAATGTGGATTTCTTGAAATGGTATCTCTCTGTCTCTCTCTGACAGAGAGAGGGCCCCCTCCCCATTCTGTGTGTGTGTGTGTGTGTGGCTGTCTGTGTGGGGAGGGAGGGAGGGAGGGAGGGGGAGGGAGGGCTGGTGTCTGTGTTTATGTGTGTGTGTGTGTGTGTGTGTGTGTGTGTGTGTGTGTGTGTGTGTGTGTGTGTGTGTGTGTGTGTGTGGCTGGCTGTCTGTACAGTGACAAGAGATTAAGCCTTTCATTGCTGTGTGATTTTTCCTGCATTAAAGGATAAATAAATCTCTAAGGCCTTGTCTTTTTGCATAACAATTTTGTATTTTTTTAAATGACAAAATATGCATAGAACCCAGATCTTTTAAATGTATAGTTTGCTTTAAATACAATTAAGATTGTATTGGTAATTGAAGCTGAATGAATTTTAAATGAATGTGCTATATTTCAGAACAATATATTTGTTTTCCTTAAAAATGTAAAACACTAACTTTATTCTCATCTGAATTACAAATAATTTATTTCTGTATAAAAAAATACTATGACTAAAAACATATTTGATGTTTCTTTTTTAATCAATGTAGAATGTGTAACTTTTATAAATAGATTAGTGTTCTGTTTGAGGACAATAAATTAAAACCAATGCAATATGATGAATGATGTTTTGCAAATCCAGCCTCTACATTTGTACTTACTCCTTTTAAGTGGTTTATTTAATTCCCACCAGACTTTTTCAACATGATGAAAATACATTAAAGATGCTATATTGTGAACGGAAATTGAATATCTCAAATTGTTTTGCTATGGCGAGGGATTAAAAATCATGTCAAAAAAGGAAACACTAAACTAAACCCATTTTATTCTTGTTTTCAATTTAAAAATAATGTACAAGTTTTAAAACAGCCAGAATGCGCTATTCAGTCAAAAAATAAATACATCAAGTAATACATAGGGCTATACTGCCCTCTTGTGTTCAAAATCAGGTAAGCCAATTGTATTTATATATAAATATATTAGGTATGCCCGTGCAGAGGTGAGCATTTTCGTTTAATTTTAAATTTCGGAGGCGGATTGCTTGAATTTACTTTACAAAAGCACAATGTTGTGCTTTGTTGCGAGTGTCCACAAATATAATTAAACACTTTGCAGTTTGAATTATGTCCTCTATGAACAAAATGACGGAGTAGCCTATGTTCTGTGTGTGTGTGTGTGTGTGTGTGTGTGTGTGTGTGTGTGTGTGTGTGTGTGGCTGTCTGTGTGGGGAGGGAGGGGGAGGGAGGGCTGGTGTCTGTGTTTATGTGTGTGTGTGTGTGTGTGGCTGGCTGTCTGTTACAGTGACAAGAGATTAAGCCTTTCATTGCTGTGTGATTTTTCCTATATTAAAGGATAAAGAAATCTCTAAGGCCTTGTCTTTTTGCATAACAATTTTGTATTTTTATAAATTACAAAATATGCATAGAACCCAGATCTTTTAAATGTATAGTTTGCTTTAAATACAATTAAGATTGTATTGGTAATTGAAGCTGAATGAATTTAAAATGAATGTGCTATATTTCAGAACAATATATTTGTTTTCCTTAAAATTGTAAAACACTAACTTTATTCTCATCTGAATTACAAATAATTTATTTCTGTATAAAATAATACTATGACTCAAAACACATTTGATGTTTCTTTTTTAATAAATGTAGAATGTTTAACTTAAAAATAAACAGATTAGTGCTCTGTTTGAGGACAAGAAATGAAAACCAATGCAATATGATGAATGTCCAAAAGATGGCACTCACAGACTGTTTTTAAATGAGGTTGGATAAATATTTTTTTGTTTTTAAACTGCGTGCGTGTGTGTGTGTGTGTGTGTGTGTGTGTGTGTGTGTGTGTGTGTGTGTGTGTGTGTGTGTGTGTGTGTGATTGTGCCTTGGTGTCTGTTACAGTTACAAGAGTTTAATCCTTGTTCAAGTTTAAGGCCTTGTCTTTTTGAATCCATTTGCAGCTTTTTATTAAGAATGGTCAAGACAGGCAGGGTGAACAATGGCAAACAGGGCAGAACAGAAAAGGCAGAGACAAATCAGGTTGACAGGCAAAGGACAAAGACTTCCTGATAAATACTAGGCTTCTGGATTTACACATTTAAGTGCTACAAAACATATTGACATATGACATCCTATGACATTAAAAAATATTCTAAATTTAAATTATCTCATATATGTGGCTATTGTGGTTCACAATCATAGGCCCTGTCCCAAATGGCACACTTCATATGAATTTTCGGTCTTGTGTACTTATTTCATGTGTCTGTTAAATCCATGAGACCGTAGGGTGTCTCATTTTTCATTTTAGGTTTCAGAAGGTTGCTCACGCATAAGTAGTTATTACCGGGCAGCTTATGTCAAGATGATTGATGGTGACCTTTGACCTTGCCCCTCCCTCTCCCCCCCTCCTGCCCTTCCTGTTTCCGGGGTCATGTATTAACCTTTGACCTCCCCCTCCCCGTTTCCGGGGTTGATGGATTAACCTTTGACCTAGCCCTTCCCGTTTCCGGGATTGATGGATTAACCTTTGGCCTAATGAGCGATCGATCATTTGGTTGACAGAAAGTTTTGACAGGTAGATTTGATGGATGATTTGCCCCATTGACCGAGGGGTATAAATATGTCATTGTTTTGGCTTTGATGGTGGCAGATGTTTTTTGAAATCCGGGGTTCCCTCCCACCGACTCTCACAATGCTAAAAAAGATCACAGATCGTGTGACACGATCCCTCCCACAAATATCTCTTAAAAGTGTATAAATAAATAATAAAATATCATTTAACTAAAAAGATCACACAGTGTGTCACATGAGCCCTCCCACTCCTGAGCATTACCTATAAATGGGTCAGTGTGTCGGGTCCAGACCAGAAAGACGAAATATGAGCTACATGAGCATGAGCAGTTTATCCTCCCCAAATTCCCCCGAGGAGGGGTTGAGCAACAGGATGATGGAAAGTCTGACTATGGCTCCGAGAAAACCTTTCGGCCATATCCGTTTGACCAATTTTCTCCATGAAATTTCGGAATGGACTAAAGGTGAATTCATGCTGTCTGGCAACTGTGTATTCGGGTACAAATTTCATAAGCCATCTCGGGTTGTTATGCTCTACACTACTGATGGTCCCGGGGAGTTTCAGCCGGGGGAAGACGCGTGCGTTGTTTTTCCCGAAAAAGACTGGTCTCTATTTTACAAATTTGTCTGGAAGGATCTGAACGACGCCGGAGAAGAGCCTTTGTACACGGCTGAGTGGGATGGTGTAACTCCGAATGTCCGGTACCGTGTGGTAGGTGACCATACTAATAAGAAGCCGAATGATGCTGTTTACATATTCTGCTGTAAAGACAAGACAAAGCTCAACAGCGCCCGGTCAGCGGTCATCCTGCCTAACGAGCATCACGATCTGTATGAAATGCAATTTTTGTTCAAGTGGGGGAATCTGGATCTGATGAGGAGTGTTTTTTCAACCATCAACAAATTGTTCAAATGGTGCGACATGCATGACGGATACAACAAAATCAAAGTGCAGCTGTTCCACCCTGAGAGATGTGTGCGCAGCAGCAGAGCATTTGCTGCGCAGTCCGCCCCTATTCACTACAGCCATCCAAAAGCTCGTCTGGCAGACCCTCCCAAGCGTCGTTTTTAAGCGACGCCCTCTCTACTACACCTCCATAAATTCTGGCGAACCGACCCTTACAAGCAGCATATATAAACCATGGCTGAAGACGGCGGTACAGAACCAGCTCACGTGTGCAGCTGCGGAATCTCTTTCGACAGCATTCTCGACCCTGTCGACGTCAACCCACCCCTTCATATACAGACCAACGGCCCATCGGACATTCATGCAGACTGGGCTCCGGCTAAAACTATCAATCGCCGCATAGACTTGGAACCGTGCTTTGAAAACGATTGGGCTCCCGGTAACATTATCAATCGGGGATTAGACTGGGATCCGCTCATCGAATGTGACTGCGGTCGCCCAAAACATTCAGCATCACCACCGTCATCTCCCGAAAACCCCTCATCTCCCGAAAACCCTGGATCTCCCGAAAACCCTGGATCTCCACCCGTGACTTATACCCCTCTAGATCAACCCCGTTACGACGCTACAGACGGATGTTTCAACGACGTTGGATTCAAAATCATAAAAGCAGCGACCGTGGTTTTGCTGGAGCACATCATCGGCAAGAAACTGAAGGACGACTGCGAGGGATGTGCCATTGATCACCCCAGCCAGCTGCAACATTCCTGCCTGTTTGACCCTCCTAACTACTTCTTCGCCACACACTTTGATGAACTTTCAGTCACGCTGTTTAGACCCTATTTTCATACCATCATCTCTATCCTCCTGAGCCGTTTCGGGCTAAAATCTGAACCCAAGCGTATTGAAGGAACAGTCGGTACTATTCTGCACGAATTAAAAGACGAACCATTCATCGGCGCTAAGCTAAAAGACATCAGGACAGTACTCTTGGACGAGTCCTACGAGGAAACAGTCTACGGCATTGTTGATCTCTGGGAAGGGCTCGCATTCTTAGTCGAGCTGTGACAACGCTAACTACATGGCTTATGACGACGCTAACTACATGGGTGTCGAGTGCAGTATGATGTACTTTACGAAATTCATGTTTAAAGATCATTACAAAGACCAGATGACCTGTCTGATGAAAAAGATTATTGAGGACGCATCACAATCTCCGTCCGAAATTCCGCGTGATGACGACACTACACGCGTAGCAAATCTCAAGAAAATGATGAAACATGTAAGAGGACTGAGTAATAATTCATGGTGCTCTTTGACCAGCATATGTCTTGATCCCGATGAACCAGCGTGGGTCCTGCTAAAAGAGGTTCTCAACATGATATACGAATCACCGCGTGAAATCCGTAACACCGATATGTTGTGCATGGTCACTTATGTAGTCGATGTATGTACCGAATTGATCAAGAAGTCAAACAGATGTGACAGTGACGATGAGGAGGAGTTGGCCGAACGTCGTCAATTGGTTAACAACGCTGACAAAATTGTCGGAATGTTTGCAGATTATATCCTAGACAGAAGCATGATGTCATGGCAGGCATGCCGCGATTTTCTCTTTTGGATGGATTCAGCAAATGTTATGTAACCCAAATATATATAATTTTTATTTACCCTCTGCATGCAACATCGTTTTACTTTGATGTATTACTAACCATTATATCAAATTTATCTCATTTATTTTTATTACTAATCAATTTTGCTTTCGTTCTATTAATACCATTATATCTATTCTTCACTATGTATATATTTGTAAAGTTTTTTAATAAAAGATTGCTTCAAATCACTCGTTTGCGTTATTCTTTCACAGCGGTTGAAACAGCAACAACATGGCTGAGCTCATGAAAGAGGCTTATTATACACCTTCCAATCCCGGTTCTTTAGGGGGTAAAAAACGATTAAAAGACGCCGTCTTAAAAGATACCGGAGTCCGTCTAAGCGATAATCAAGTTTCACAATGGTTGGCCGGCGAGGACGCTTACACGCTACACAAAACAGCCCCTGTAAATTATAAGCGAAACAGGGTGGTTGTTTACGGAGTTGACACCCAGTTTCAGGCTGATCTAGTGGATATGAGCGCCTATGCCAAACAGAATAATGGTAATAAATTTCTTTTGACTTGTATAGATGTATTTTCCAAGTACGCATGGAGTCGCATATTGAAGAATAAGAGCGGACCCGAGGTTACTAGGGCGTTCGAGTCTATACTCGATGAGGGTCGTGTGCCACAGAAATTGCAGACGGATCAGGGCAAGGAATTTTTCAATAAACATTTTCAGGATGTCATGAAAAAGCACGACATTAATCATTTCGCTACCGCTACCGATTTGAAAGCCAGCGTCGTGGAACGATTTAATAGAACGTTAAAAAGTCGTATGTGGCGATTTTTAACGGCCACAAATTCCCAACGATACATTGATGTCTTACCGGACATAATGGAGGGGTACAACACCAGTTATCACCGAAGTATCAAAATGAGACCCGTGGACGTCAGCAGAGACAATGAGGGTCAAGTGTTTCAAAACCTGTACGGCGATATAAAGAAGATGGAGAAACCCATATTTAATTTCAAAGTCGGCGATATCGTGAGGATTTCTAAAGTGAGAGGTACGTTCGCCAAAGGTTATGAACAGAACTACACTGAAGAATTTTTCACCGTGTCCTCGTGTATTCCGCGACACCCCCCAGTCTACAGACTCACGGATTATGACGGAGAAGTCATCGAGGGGGTATTTTATGAAAAAGAGCTGCAAAAAATAATTGTTAGTAAAAACAAATCTTTTAAAGTGGAAAAGATTTTAGGCCAGAAAAAACAAGGGAAATCTACGCTTGTTTTAGTGAAATGGTTAGGATGGCCTTCAAAATTCAATAGTTATATAGATAAAAAAACTCTGGTGGACTTAAAACACTCCGACGTTAACGGATGAGATCACACGAGGCAGGGATCGTCATGGAGGAGCACGGGTTCTACGTCACGTTACCGTGTAATGCATCGTCGGCGGTTTATCCGGGAAACATCATATCCAGCTATACAACGCGGCTAGCAAAAGCTATAGACTTAAAAGGACATTGGGAAGTCGGACTAGCCGAGATCGAATATCCTAGAAGCTGGTATAGCTTTAACGACAAAGAGAGCTACTTCACCGTGAACATTGAGCCGGACGGTGATGCGTTTAAAATAAACAAATCGATCCAATTAAACATAACCTGCGGGTACTACCCGAATATACGAGCCATCATCCGAGTTATAAATCAACTCATCCCAAATTATGGGGTATTGACTCACGATGAAATAAAAAACAAAGTGTTTCTGACTGCAAAACCCAACATTTCACTCTACTTCCGAGGGAGGCTCGGCATTATTTTAGGAGTAACGAAGGGGATCTATCTCGGACGATCGATCGACCATAAAGTAGCAGATTTTACCCAGAACATCATAACATACGCTCCTCATCAAGCCGATATCAACGGAGGGTTCTACACATTATACGTTTACACGGACATTATCCAATATCAAGTGGTCGGCCATTCTCACGTACCTCTTTTGAGATGCGTACATATATCGGGTAAAACCAACGACACGGTCATTGCTAGATACGACAAGCCGCATTACGCATCGATCAGCAAGGACCACATCACAGACATCACCATAGAAGTTAAGGACGATCAAAACCATAAAGTACCTTTCACTTACGGGAAAGTCGTCGTAAAACTGCACTTTAAACCAAAAAATAATTATATTCTTTAAATATGAGTTATTATAGACCCAGAGAGACCTCGGACTATGTCAGCTACTACCAAAATCAGGCCGGAGTGGGGTTACCGGGCTATGCCGGTGGAGGGGTTATGTATGGGGCGGGGCTAGGGGGTCTTTTCAGAGGTCTGTTCAGGATGGCCATTCCTCTGCTAAAAAGAGGCTTTAGCATTGCAAAACCCCATCTAAAATCAGCCGCTAAAAATATAGTATCCGACGTCGTCTCCAACGTATTGACCCGTTCGCACAATGATAAAGCTCAAGACGGCTCCGGTCTGATGGTCATGGCTCGTAAGATGATGTCTAAACCGCCGGGGGCGAGGAGGCGTGGTCATCGAGTAGCTAAGACGAAGAAGAAAACAACACACAGTGGAAAGAAGCACTCAGTCGTACGTAGAAAGCGTAAGAAGTCTGTTAGTCGAAGAGTGTCGGTCAAGAGATCCGCAAAAACCATATTCTAACATGGCGTTACTGCATCGTATGTCGGGAGAATGCATCAAGTCCGAGTTGGACTTATTTACCGTACCGATGACGCAGACAGTGATTGAGAAAAGCAGCTATTTAGAAGTTACCCCATTATCGGCTCTTTCACAATCTGCGCCGATTGAGTTTTTTATCGCGGGCAACGGCGATGATTATGTGGATCTCAATAACACGATGCTCTATCTACGGGTGAAAATCACGAAACCTGACGGCGGAAACATAGATGCGGATGCTAAGGTGGGGTTGATTAATTACCCGGGAGCTACAATATTTTCGCAAGTGGACGTGACACTCGGTGATCGGCTGATATCTCAAAGTTCAAGCACTTACCCTTACCGTTGCATCATGGAGAGTCTGCTCAACTTCAGTAAAGATACGTTGGAAACTATTTTCAACGCGGGTCTGTTTCACAAAGACAAAGCAGGCTTTATGGATGCGGCTGACCCCGCAGGGGGTAATACTGGATTGACAAAGAGATCGGGGTACACCGGCGAAAGCAAGGAACTGGAACTGCTTGCCCCCATACACAGCGATATATTCTTCCAGGAGAAATTGATGATAAATGGGGTCGATATTAAGATACGTCTTATTCGAGCAAAAGATGAATTCTGTCTGATGAGGGCCGACGACGTGGATTACAAATTAAATATACTGTCGGCATCCCTATTTGTCAAGAAAGTTTCTGTATCACCACCGGTCAGACTGGCTCACGCCCATGCGTTACTTTCGACCACGGCCAAGTACGCCGTCGATAGGGTCAGTCTAAAAACCTTCTCAATACCGGCAGGGTCACGCATTTTGAATCAAGAAAATCTGTTTTTAGGAAGTCTGCCAAAGGCTATCGTCATTGCTATGGTCGACAATGACGCATTCACCGGTTCCTACAGAAAAAATCCATTCGCTTTCAAACATTACAATCTGGAATTCTTAGCCGTCTACGTTGACTCCCAACAATACCCCGCTAAGCCTCTACAGCCTAATTTCGACGATGGTCTGGCCGTACGTGAATTTTATCAGCTAGCGATGACGACCGGAAGACACCGCTATCATGGATAAAATTACATGCGGGACTCATTTTCTCGGGGTTCTACCGAGCGACCAGCTGCCCAAAAAACCCCTGAGGCTCTTGCCGTCATTATCGATCATTAATACCGATCCTGCCCACCTACCCGGTGAGCATTGGGTTGCCGTTTATTTGCCCGAAGACGGGCAGACATGTTTTTTCGACAGTTTTGGTAACCCCCCAAACAGTACCCGTTTTCCAATCAGCATCGATAACTTTCTAGCAACCAACGGCGTGTCCGTATTATATTCAGGCAGACGAGTCCAGGATTATTCGTCGGATACCTGTGGACAGCACTGCGTGTTTTTTCTATATCATTTAGCCAAAGGTTACGACTACACCCATGTGATGAAACTATACACGGATGACTATATTAAAAATGACAAAATGGTGTCTCTGTTTGTGAAGAGATTAAGACCGTATGTTTGTAATGATAAAATGTTATCCTGTATCGACTGTGTGCAAACGTGTTTGATGTATAAATAAAAAAATCTTGAAACCATTATATTTTCATCGTCTTTTATTTATTCATAAGATACATATTAATGTACACACATTAATAATCCATCCATCGTTTTCGACGGATAGTCGGTGATTTAGACACTGAATCGTCGCTCTCTGGAACCACGGACCGTGAATATCTCTGCGCTTTTTTAGAACGTCTACCAGAGGCTGGGGTGTCGGGTTTATTCTTTAGAGAATTAATCATGCTCCTGACCTGCTGATTCGGCACCGTAGAAAAAGGAATGTTTAATTCGGCAAAAGCCTGTAGAAACTCAGTCCATCCTAGAGGTCTCCGGTCATTGCGCACCTTTTGTGGGGCCGTCACATTTTTTAACAAATCGAGCATGTGTGAACCTTGTATGGGTTTCCCCCTGAACACAAACTCCCCCGATTCGTTCCAAGCGCTGAGTCCTTTAGCTTTAGACATCTTGTCTAATATGTATCTACTGTTTTTCACACTTCTCGAAGGCACATTCTTCAGAACTTCCTCCACCACATTAGTCTCACCAACGTCTTCAACGCTGCTAGCAGCCGATTGTTCATATTTAAGCTTGGGATCACTAGGGGGTAACGAAAGTGTTAAAACACTGTTCTCACGATCGCCTTGTCTAACGATGGTCAAAAACCTGGTTAGGGTATTTGAGTAAAGTTTGGCTTTGTCGTAGGGATTCAAATCAGACCGTTGTAAAATATTTCTTATGCTCCCGTCCAAATCGTTTTCCACACTCTGCTGAATGTTCTCGCGAACATTTTCAGTTTTCAACTTATCCAGTTGATGCTGCGGTACTAAATACATCTTCTCGGCATAGTCCATCCTATCGATTGGTTATCAGGTTCGAAAGAAATGGAAGTGCTATACTTAGCAGAGGTAGAAGGAACCCTCCCTTCTGGTTGAAGACTCGTTTCTTGGCCGCTATGCCAATTTTTTTATCGGCTACAAATTTGATTTCCGCTTTTCTCCTTTTCAGTTTTTGGTACTGTTGTCGATTGACCGGAATCGTGCCATAGAGGATGTTAAGCGCCAGTTCACACAGTGATAAAATGAAATCGTCGGAGGCCGATTGTAGAATAAGGCGTCGTTGTTTAGGAGACGCTTTATGTAGCAGTTTCAACACCGGGAGATGTTTACAAAGTCTAGCGGACATGACGGTTGATCACGTTCTTCTTTTTTTCGGGATATAAACCACCTGACGATCGGAAAGCAACCCTGTTCTGAGTCGGTACTGCTCCGGAGTTTTTGCTTTATAGTCTATCATTAGGTATCCGAAAGATCGGTTGACTGCGTCATGATAACACTCCATAAAGTATTTTGCATTTCCCGGGTACATTTGTCGTCCTAGTAGAGCTACTTGATTGACGTCCCGAGGGTTTTTAAACAAAATAATATAATTGGCGTTTAAGCTGATGGTTCGACTGGACTTGCCCTGTACAAATAAATTTTGCACTATATAGATTGCACTGAGATTGCGGTGATGGACATACTGTGTAAAGACGCGCTGGAGTTCCAGGTTGGCGCTAGCTTGTTGCATCAAATCATCCACGATGAGCAGATTTGCTTTGTGAACGGGGAGTAAATCATCATCATTCAGACTCTCGGGTATTCCTTGTACAAATTTAATGTTATACAATTTCAGTAAATCGTCATACAATGTCTGCCAGCAATCATACAACCATACAATGTTTTCAATTTTCTTGGAGATTATAGTCAAACCTTTTTCCAACAAAAGTTTTACAAAATAAGACTTTCCAGAATTGGACGGTCCGCTTACAACGCAACTAAATGGGTGTTGAAGTCTGAAATCAAAATCGGAAACATCCAACAACCCTCTGTGCATCATCTGATCAGTAGCCATAAGGGAGTGTGGTGAAATCGGGCATAAGCCTGCGTTTATTGTACACCACCTTAAACCTTTTAACGACTGATTTGTTGTGCAATGTGAGAGACTTTTTATTCCTCACAATGTTTTCAGTGTGAGCCAGGATGTATTTGGTACCATCGTGCGACGTCACATAGCCGTCAACCAGACCAATTAGGGATTCCAGACAGATGGCTCGGGAATTCTTTGCATTCAAAGTGACACCCTTGGCCTTCATAGACACTTGACCTTTGGCGGTGCGAAAACCATAAGATTTAGGGCCGCTAGAGCAAAACTGAGTAATATAGTCGCCCGCGTCTATTTCGCTCGTCAGATCCCCCAAATAATCCCCTAGAGGCGGCTCCCAGTCTCCGTCCCTAGACACAAAGATGACTGAATCCGTATCTGAGTATAGAAGTCGGTCGCCGAGCCTGTCCATCAATTCGTACAATTCTAGTCTGGCATGAGCCGTTGTAAACGCCCCTATAAACACATTAACGTCGCGGGCCTTGCAAACATCGTCTTTGTCCGGTTTATGTTGAACTAGAGCTACGTCGTCTGAGACGAATGTGAAATAGGACAACCTGTCGGTATTGCCAAAAACGATACTGGTGAAATCTTCGGGCTCGCTCACCAGAGACGTTTGAGGTAGGTTCTGTCTTAAAGAGAAGCGTCCCCAAAGCGAATTCAGAATTAATTTAGTGATGGCCCTCTGGGCGGCGTTGTACTTGATTTTTTCGGGGTCGAGTTGAATCCCCTCTTTCTCAAAATAGTCGCGAATGTAAGTCGCTTTCTCAGCGTCCGTGACAACGTTCGACGGGTACCCGGAGGCTTGTTGCTTCAAACGCAGAAACGTTTTTACATAATCGACAAACAATGTGTCTGACCGTTGTGGAAAATGCCAAACCTCGTCTATTTTGACCACCGCATAACCCTTTTCGACGGCTTTTAAAAGCTCGATGCTAACCCAGGTCCCCGAGAGAGATCTTTCCTGATCTGTGTGACTACAGCTCGTGGTCTGGTTTTCCTCGCGAGCGCACGTACTACATAATGGGAACATGAGTTTTCCTCCACATCGGTAAGGGAGAACCGGATGGAGTAATTTGCGGGGAGGGAGCACAGTCGCTTTGATAATTCCGTAATAATTTTCGATCGGTTCAAAATCTTTGAAAATTATTTGTGGATGCTCAATCGGATAGGCTTTCGTAGCCTGGCAAAAGGGGTAGAGACTGGTGAAATCGAGGTACTTTATTTTCTCACCTTCAACCACCTGGTGATAGAGTTTATAAGCGTTGGTTCGACCTCCAAACAACGCGTCTCTCGGTTTCAATCTCTCTGGGGCCGAATAATCGCTCATAAATTCTATCACGCAGGGATCGGTCTTTTTCATTTTGTTCCATTCGCATTCCCATAGAACCTCGATTTGCAGTCCGTACGCGTTCTGCAGAATTTCAACCTTATCGTTAAACTGTCTCCTGAGAACCCCATAGGGGACAGCCGACAAGGGGTGTCTCTGATGGGGTTCGAAGCGACAACAGTGACCATGGTGAACACAGCCGTTATATTCTAACCCGTGCTTCACTCCCTCGTGTTCATAGTAACCATCTAGAAAGTACTTACCGAACGATACTTCGCCGTGGTTGACGGCGTGGTGTAAGTCCACGTTTCGAGTCTTTTTGACATACTCGAGCCATTCAATCGAACCGGATGAATAGGTCTTGCTCTGTTGGACGTACGCATTGCTGTGAGTGAGAGCCAGCGTATTTTTCTTGAGATACTGTGTTTTGAACACCCCCATTGCGCAACTTGCTAAAGTTACGAAGGAAAAGGGATCTAATTTTGCGCATTCGATGAATGACTTTCGATATTTCATACAGCCTTCGCGTAATAAGACCACGTCGTTAACGCCGTACTCGTACAGCTGTTTCCTGAAGTCAAACCACTTACCCTTAACCGTGGCGTACCAAGCATCGAACTTTTCCTGCTCTTTGTCCGACATGTTATCGTAGTTGTAAAACTTTCTGTCAGGGTAAGGGCCTAAATAGTTCTTATTTTCGACCGTGTTGAACAGATGGGGAAAATAGCCTTTTTCACGCGCCGTTAAGTCTAACGCCGCTGGCATTTTCGCTAATGCCATAGGAAAGAATGAGAAACTATCGATATATCGTTGCTCAAACGATTCGTCGTACATGTACATTAATTTACATCCCTGCATAATAAGTTCAAGAGGAACGCCTATTTTGCAAAAATACTCGAGAATTAGAAAGGCGTCAAATCCGGAGGAGTAATGTGCAATGAAGCAGTAACCTTCATATCGTGGCTGTCTGAAGCGTTTGATTAGTCTAGCAATACATTTAGTACCGCGCGCGACAAATTTCTCTCCTCGGAACGTGATCGCGCAAACAAAATTAGCCACGTGTCTACCATTTTCATAGCGTGTTTCAAAATCGTAGAAGATGTATTTCTCGCATAATTCCTTAGGTGCTAAGGGCTGTATGAAGCATTGATGCGACCCTTCATCAGGCAAAATTTCACGGCAATGCCTGCATTTGTCCGGAGCGCATATGTGCGGGTTTTTCTTATTTCCCGGTTTAACTATGTATCGTCGGTTACATAGCTGGCAGTATTTTATAACACTGCAGGCGGGGGCTTCATGCCCGGGAGGCGGATTTTTTTTATGCATTTCGAAGCAATAGCGCGATTTACAGTAGCGGAAGCACTCTGAACAGTGAATTAGTCTTTTAGGGAAGCTGTAACATTCGGCCCCGAAACATATGTTACATACGTGCTTACATTGATGGTCTCTGCGACAGTTGTAACTTTTATAGCAAAATTCACACACGTATGACGAACCGATGAACGCGGGGAGATTCAAGATCATGTAGTAATGTTCGTTATCGAGATAGAGGTGCACCGTTTTGGGGTGGGGTTCGTCGTTATTTTTGTACGTTTCTAAGACCGAGGCATTTGATCTGTGAAATACGACAATTTTAATGTCTAGCGCACGTTCAAACGAGGCTATATCGCTAAAAGAGATTGAATCTTGGAATGAGAAGCCTGCGCTGTTTTGGATGGCATCTGCCAGTTTTTCTAACTCGCTCTCGGGGTGTTGGGGGTTAAGAAAACGGGCTAGGCAAATGGAGAAACACAAATTATTTGAAATATTTCCGGGGGAAAATAAACTCGTTTTTTTTCGTTTAACGACCTCGTCAACAGCCAGATCCGTCAGTTTACGACGTTTGCCGCTGCCGTGACGGTTCAAAACAACAGAAGCGTCAATTTCTACAGCGGAATCCGATAATAACTGATCTTGGCTCTGTAAAACTTTTTCAATTTGATCGTAAAGTAAATCGGCGTCGTAATTATTGCCCTGTGTTAAAACAGCGCTGATGGGTATTTGTAGACTGGGAGCCGAGACGGTCATATTAATGACGGGCCGAATTCCCCCAATATCTCTAGCGAAGGTCACAAGCTCGCTCAGCGTATCGTGCAAGTAGCGGTGATAAACGGCTAAATCTGTAGAGTTAATTCGTCGCAGGTTCATGGATCTTCTCAATGACACGCTATTGAAACGAGGTCTTGGTATTACGTGATATCCGTTAACGTACCCACCTTCGCGAATAAGCGCATCAATGGCGGGCGGACTTAATCGCTCATCGTGTGGACTATCGACGCTAGCTATAAAGGGTACATCATTGGCGGTAGGATGTTCTGCGCTGTCAGGATCTTTAGGTCTATCAGCGTCGGAGACGGGATTATTTAAAACACCGCCGTATTGCACAAACGAATCATAGAGATTAATATTTGGATTTACGGCTAGTTCAAAAAGATCCAAATTAGTAGAGGTTGATGGTGGTTCTACATCGAGATAGTGTTCTAAAGAATCGGGGAGCAAACTTACCATTTCAGCCTCGTCATGTGACAGGTCCGATTGGTCTGATTGACAAACATCTGTAAAGAAGCATTTCGAACCATCCATTTCAGACTAGCATACAATAATCACACAGTATAAAAATCAGCAAGTATAACAAATATATGAAATATTACAATCATACCGTATAGATGCAATATAAAAGACATGGGATATAAAAATCAGAGTATAACAAACAGATGAAATATTACAAATCAGAGTATAACAAAACAGATGAAATATTACAAATCATAGCGTATAGATGACCTAAAAGGCATGAGATATAAAAATCAGAGTATAACACTTGAGATATAAAAACATGCATGCAATATTACACAACACAATAACGTATAAAAATCAATACATAATGGTTTTGAATTTCAGACTAGCATACAATATTCACACAGTATAAAACACAAAAATAGGAATTACAAATATAAAATCATGCATGAACTCATAGCGTATAAATGGAATTTAGAGGAGTATAAAAATCAATACATGGAATTTAGAAGAGTATAAAAAATCAATACATAATGATTTTGAATTTCTGACTAGTATACAATATTCACACAGTATAAAACACACAAAATAGGAATTACAAATATAAAAACATGCATGAACTAATGACGTATAAATGGAATTTAGAAGAGTATAAAAAAATCAATGCTATGGACCTACAATGTAATACAAATAGATAAACTCATCTATGAGCTTTCGTCAATGATGGTTAGAATCAGATGGTGAAAAGCGAGCATTATCTCACTATGCTGACCGCTTAGCATGCGAAAGTTTCTAGCAAAATCGGCACGGGTCTCTGTTTGCATAATATGAATACGTCGGAATATTTCATCGACCACATCCTGAATAAAGCGATCCTGGACATCCAATCTGCTATGTGTCTCTAGCTGTGAGGACCTTAGCTCGTTGTGAAATGCAACTAATCTGCTAGTGTTTTCGATTTGAGCTTCATGTATAGAATTCATTTTGTTGTTTACATCACGAAACTGTTCCCCCACTGTATCTAATGAATTAATGAGTCTACTGATCAGTGCGCTGTCGACGGGTGCTGCATCGACGGGGTGAGGCGTTGCCGCAACTTCTTCAACATCGATCTCTTCCTCCGACGACGACGACGATTGCGGAGAAGAATATGGCGTTTGACCAGCGCTTGCGGCAGTCACCTGTCCGGGTTCACTCGTCCATGAACTCTGCTCCCATGCGTTGAGTCTTTGGGTGTCCCAGCTAGCTACATCGCTCGCTGCATCATCGTCGTGTCCATCGTCCTCTGCTGTGTAGAGATATAATACATATAAATGATATGACATAATCTCAGTTTTAATACTAATAATGTTGATAGACTTACCATGAAACAGCTCGGTCTCAGTGCTGGTCGGGGGGCTGCGGAACTCAGTTTTTCTAATCTTTCTCGGTGGTTCGTCGCATGGCTCAGGACCGGAGTCTAAAGCCAAAACTCTAGGGCCTGTTTGATTGCTGGCCTCTCCCAATGTAGAATCTGGTACAATGGTCGGGGGTGGTGATTGTTCGTCCTCGCTGTCAGTGTCTTGAGTGAGGTCGACAAAACCAGGCGGAGTGACAAATCTTATGAAATCTAAAAAATAAAAAATAATCATAATTAGTTCATTTTCCCATAAGTATTAATACAACATTATGACGAAGATGTTTACCAACAGCTGGGCTGTCTGCATCAAACCCCCGTGCAGTCACTGTGAAATACAAAAAGACAAAATTAAAAATAGATTCATTTTAATTTATAACATATATTAAAAATTGTATAAAGACAAATTTATTTTAATTTATTTTAATTTATAAGATATGATCTTACACGAATTAATGACTTCGAAAGCGCTCAGCTCAACGTTCGAGTCTGTGGAGAGAAATGCCTGTTATGGTTAAAAGACAAATGTGAGCTGTTTTATAGGTGTCTGGTTGATGACGCCACAAAAACACACACACACACACACACACACACACACACACACACACACACACAGACACACAAAGATGCATAACCGATTAAAATTTTTTATTAATCATAAATAAAAATCTATAACATTGAATCCTAAAATTAATTGTTTAAACATATATATATATATATATATATATATATATATATATATATATATATAAATCATAACAACATTTAACATTTAACATTAGGATGAGTAAAATGGTCAATACTGAGTTCTGTCCCCCTTTTCACTGTAAAAATCGCATGCTATGTCATCTCCAGATCGCTAGGGGCAATATTTTCCCGTGTGTATATAACATTCCCATTCCGCCCCACTAGAGGCGCTATTTACCGGAAAAGAAGCAGTTGGACCTCCGGCCCGCTAGAGACGCTATTTAACGGCCAATTGAATGCAGTTTGACCTCCAGATCGATAGAGGGACAATGACGCTTTTTGACATTGCTTAAACATAACCGTTACGGGAAAAAAGCGAGATTAAATCATTAGTATTGCATTATCTGAAAGATATAAATACAAAATCAATCGATATAGAATATGTAACAATGTTTACGAGCACTTACTAGCGATCATAATGTGTTAAGCGCAGTCTAACCGGACGTCCGAGTAATTTCATAATAAAAGTCTATGGGTATAATTTACCCACAAAATAGTTTTACGATGATATTTAGCACCGAAGTCGCTTTCAATAGATAGAATCACAGATATAGTCATATATTGTTATTGCAAAAACCACGTGTCAAAGAATGTTAAGCTAAAACACGAGGTTACAGACCGTTATGTCTAACAGGACGTTCGCGTATTTTCAGAATAAAAGCACGAAATAAACACAGATAAAACCGACATTGTAGATTTTAGTTACATTAGATAAAACAGCATTGTGATCAACCAAACATAGCATAACTTGAAAAATATATATCAACTCATTGGTATATTATAAAAGCACGAAATAAACACAGATAAAACCGACATTGTAGATTTTAGTTACATTAGATAAAACAGCATTGTGATCAACCAAACATAGCATAACTTGAAAAATGTCAACTCATTGGTATATTAATATAGCAATTACAACGATCCAGCGGCTTAATGGAGATAAAAACAGCAATAACATAACATATTTAAATAAAAGAATAATCTATAAACACTATTTTAAATAAAAGAATAATCTATAAACACTATTTTAAATAAAAGAATAATCTATAAACACTATTTTAAATAAAAGAATAATCTATATACACTATTTTAAATAAAAGAATAATCTATATACACTATTTTAAATAAAAGAATAATCTATATGCATTATTTTAAAATAAACCAGCATTGCATAGATAAATAATTATAGAAAAACTTACTTCTAGCCATGGTCTTTTGAGGAGATGTCTGGAGAGGAGAGCTTCAGCTGGATCTTTTGGTCAGGAAATAAATTTGGAAGAAGAATGCCATGGTCTATTTATAAGATTGAAGATTGGAATGTGGACACCTTTTGGCTCTTACAGCCTATTGTGGATACGGCTTTTAAATGACCACAAGATGGAGCCATTGTTCTATGAATGTTTTAGGTTTCACCAAAGACTATGACCAGAACTAAACGGAAGAATTTTCACCTCCTCATGAACTCAGTATATGCCTTATGGCTACGTATTTCATTCACAGACAAGTCACGCTCTTCCATCCGTATCGACCTTTCTAAGTTTTTTATTAGACCCGTGTTTCTATGGTGCAAGTGTGAGCGGTTGTCCTGTTTTGAAGATAGGACAATCGCTGTTATGTTCACCCTTTGTATTTTTCAAAGAGTAATAAAACGCTAATGACATCCGTTTTCTCACGCTCATTACCGGTACATAGACAAGCACACATACACACAAGACCCTAGGTCAAGCGGGGCAGGGGAGTGCGAAATTTAAGGGGAAAAACACATGTTTTTCAACATGATGAAATAGATGATTTTATCTGCTTTATATACTTTTAAATGAGCAATGCTATTTTGATTCAAATGATCAATGATATTTTATCTAACCGTCACACACATACACACACACACACACACAAACACAAGCACACAGAAACACACACACACACACACACACACACACACACACACACACACACACACACACACACACACACACAGACTTTTAAAGATCACATGCTTTTTTCAACTTGAGTCAAATATGTCACGTTCAGAGAGACTGCCAGATGCCTATGTGTGAGAGAGAGAGAATCGGGGGATTTTTACAGCTTAAATATATGTCTTAAGATTTTTTAATGATCAATGTTTTTCAACTTTAGTTATTCAGGGTGTGTGAGGGAGGGAGGGAGGTGTGAGTGAGGGAGGAAGGGAGGGAGGGAGGGATAGTGTGACACACACACACACACACACACACACACACACACACACACACAAACCATACACACTCTGGGATGTTGTTTAGTTAAAAGATATTTATTTGATAAACATTTCATTTATATAGTTTTAAAATATGTTTTTTTCAACTCTAGCTAGTGTGAGACATATTCACCTCACTTTCCCAGCAATGAGCTCAGGAATGTGAAAGCTAACATGTGTCAAACACACTCTGGTTCAGGGACTGTCAGATGCTGGTGAGAGGGAATCTGGGGATTTTTACACCTATGGACCTCTTAGGAGTTTTTCATCTCTCTGAAAAAGTAAGATCATTTTTTATTTATCTAAAACATGTCGTATGATTTTTTATCTCTTTTGTGGTTTTTGAAAATATCTGGGATCGGTAAGATGTGTATTTTAAAGAAGCGGATGGTTTTCAACTTCGGTAATTTAACAAGATTTTTAATGAACAGAATGTTGCTGTCAAATATTTTATAACCATTTCATTTATATACTTTTAAAGATCAATGTTTTTCAACTTTAGTTATTTAGTAAGATATTATATACTTTTAAAGATCAATGTTTTTCAACTTTAGTTATTTAGTAAGATATTATATACTTTTAAAGATCAATGTTTCTCAACTTTAGTTATTTAGGGAGATATTTGAGGGAGTGAGTGAGGGAATGAGTGAGGGAGGGAGCGAGGGCGGGTGGGAGGGATGGATAGTGTGACACACACA
Source organism: Semotilus atromaculatus (assembly GCA_031834385.1). NCBI lineage: Eukaryota > Metazoa > Chordata > Actinopteri > Cypriniformes > Leuciscidae > Semotilus > Semotilus atromaculatus. The sequence continues at coordinate 333,598 of JAULUF010000056.1, read as the reverse complement.
CACACACACACACACACAAACAAATAAATCCTATTTATTTTATACACTTTTAAGAGATATTTGTGGGAGGGATCGTGTCACACGATCTGTGATCTTTTTTAGCATTGTGAGAGTCGGTGGGAGGGAACCCCGGATTTCAAAAAACATCTGCCACCATCAAAGCCAAAACAATGACATATTTATACCCCTCGGTCAATGGGGCAAATCATCCATCAAATCTACCTGTCAAAACTTTCTGTCAACCAAATGATCGATCGCTCATTAGGCCAAAGGTTAATCCATCAATCCCGGAAACGGGAAGGGCTAGGTCAAAGGTTAATCCATCAACCCCGGAAACGGGGAGGGGGAGGTCAAAGGTTAATACATGACCCCGGAAACAGGAAGGGCAGGAGGGGGGGAGAGGGAGGGGCAAGGTCAAAGGTCACCATCAATCATCTTGACATAAGCTGCCCGGTAATAACTACTCGCATACTTTGTGGTTGATATGTGCCCTCGATGCGGACTTTTGCAGAGCCCACACTGATGCAAGCTCTACAGCACACTTCTTTTCGACAGTCAAAGCGGGGTTACGTTTTTGCACGTTGTGCACAATAACCCCAAAGGCACCGGGGTGGCGGTGCCACCGGGCTGTTTATATATATATATATAAATATAGCTGCGAGCAGCGATGAAGGGCCAAAGCCGGTGGAACCGCCACCCCGGTGCCTTTAGGTACTAAAGGCACCGGGGTTGCGGTGCCACCGGCTTGGGCCCGTAATCGCTGCTCGCAGCTATATTTAGGGCCCAAGCCCTGAAAGGGCGAAGAGCCCTATTGTTTTCCTTAGGATTATTAGGGCCCAAGCCCTGAAAGGGCGAAGAGCCCTATTGTTTTCCTTAGGATTATTTTTTTTTTTTTTTTTATTTTTCTAACGACTATTCGGGCACTTTTGGGGCCCTTAACATGCTCGAAAACTCTTGAAACTTTGCACACGGGTCAGAACCCGCGGCCATCAGGGCCGGGCTGAAGCTGGTACCCGGGCGTGGCAGGGGGGCTCGTCAGCGCCCCCTGGAACGTGGTCTGAACACTTGGTCCATAACTCAAACACGCTTGTGTGTAATAATATGAAACTCGGTACACATGTCGATCTCATCGTTTCATCTATACCTCACACTCTTACTTTTTACCCCAGCCCAACAGGAAGTCAGATATTTGCGGATGTTTTTAAAACGCACGCAATGGAATTTAATATACTCCTCCTAGAGCATTCATCCACATACAACGAAACTCGGTCAGCCTGAAGTCAAGACATTGAGGATGAAAAATTGCGAGGGGATTTTTGATATCTCTAACGGTTTGGCCGTGGCGAAGAAACAAATTTATGGCGAGAAACGTGAAACAGGAAGTGTGTTATAACTTCTGCATACATTAACTGATCTTAATGAAACTTCAGCAGTGTGTTCGTTGTAAGAGGACGATCACATGGATGTGACTATTGTGAGTCAAAGTTATAGCGCCACCAACTGGCAGCAGGAAGTGTGTCACTTTCAAAATGCTGTGAAATCACCCTCTTATTTGAACCCAATTTGCTTCAAACTTCATCTGTATAATGTAAACATACGGCAGATGTAGACCTGTGAATGGATTCTTGATATCTTTGATACTGTTGCCGTGGCAACGCATCATACTTTAAAATTCTTTTAGGATGCTTTTGAGACTCTTAGCATGCTTGAAATTGCATGAAACTCGACAGACATGTCATATTTATTAGCCAGTAGACATGTGCAAAGTTTCAGGAACGGACGTGGTGCAGGGGCTCAGTAGCGCCACCTTTTGACAAAAGTGAGAGGGTTAGTTTCATAGTTTTACCTGCAATCATAAAACTCGGTAGGAATATTGTTCAGATCAAGCCGGACAACTTTCTAATTTACAGATTTTGGCTCCGAACAAAATAAAGTCAGATATTTTGGTTTGAATGTGGATGTTTCGGAGTAATCTCTGTCACTCTCTCCCTCTCTCTGCGTACCTCTGTGTCTGTGGGGGAGGGGGATGTGTCTGTTTGAGTGAGAATGCTTTTAATTATTGTTGTTCAAGGTTTCAGGGGCTTTTGGGGCCCTTAACATCCTCTAAAACTCTTGAAACTTTGCACACGGGTCAGAACCCGCGGCCATCAGGGCCGGGTTGAAGCTGGTACCCGGGCGTGGCAGGGCGGCTCGACAGCGCCCCCTGGACTGGGATTCGAACACTTTTCCATAAGTCAAACACACTTGCATGTAATAATATGAAACTCGGTACACTTATAGATCTCATTGGGTTGAACAACTTTCGTGCTCTAAGTTTTACGACAGTCCAACAGGAAGCCGGCTATTATGGTTTGTTTGGAAACGCATACCCCTGAAATTCGATTTAATTCTCCTTGGGAATTGATCGGATTCCAACCAAACTCGGTCAGCATGAAGTCAAGACATTGAGGATGCTAAATTCCAGACGGATTTTTGATATCTCGAACGGTTTGGCCGTGGCGAGGAAATGAATTTTATGACTAAAAAAGGACACATAAAGTGTGTTATAACTTTGCTCGTTTTACCTACAGTTACAAAACTTGCCACGGATATTGTTCTCATAAAGCCGATCAATTTTCTAATTTAAAGTCATTAGCTCTGAGCAACAGAAAGTCAGATATTGTAGTTTGAATGGATTTCTTGTGCCCCCTGCCATTCTCTCTCTGTGTGTGTGCGTGTGTCTGTGTGGGGAGGGGAGCAGAGGGGAGGGGAGGGAGAGAGGGTTGGTGTCTGTGTTTATGTGTGTGTGTGTGTGTGTGGCTGGCTGTATGATTTTTCCTGCATTAAAGGATAAAGAAATCTCTAAGTCCTTGTCTTTTCGCATAACAATTTTTGTATTTTTTTTAAATGACAAAATATGCATATAACCCCCATCTTTTAAATGTATAGTTTGCTTTAAATAAAAGTAAGATTGTTTTGGTAATTGAAGCTGAATGAATTTAAAATCCATGTGCTATATTTCAATATATTTGTTTTCCTTAAAATTTTAAAACACTAACCTCATTCTCATCTGAATTACAAATATTTTTTTTTCTGTATGAAATAATACTCTGACTAAAAACACTTTTGATGTTTCTTTTTTAATCAATGTAGAATGTGTAACTTAAAAATAAACAGATTGAATGCGTTATGTTACGAGTTAGCATAGCATACATAGGCGAATTGCTACAGACAGAGAATAAAATGTGTTGACACTGGGCGTGACTTATAAGTTGTACCAATCAACGTAGACCTAGAGGAAAGGGAACTAAAAAAGTCCTCGCTCTAGACTAGGTACTGAAAGAGTTATAGGAACTACGGTCTGAGGAACTAAAAAATCCCCAACTTAGTCCGGTCGGAACACGCGAAAAAAAAGGTTATAGGAACGTTAGGTTCTAGGAACTGCAAAAGTCCCTCCGGTCGGAAAGCGGCTAATGTGGGGAGGGGGAGAGGGGCTCTTCGAGTGATAGTTTAGTTTAAACACAAAATTATACATAGGGCCATACTGCCCTCTTGTGTCCAAAATTATATTTATATATACATTATACATATATTTGGTATGTGACTGGGGACCGAGAGCTTTTAAATACGGACGTCCACATGAACATTGATAATGGTGGCGCGTGCAGAGCGCTCGAGGGAATTCCTATGGAAGTAGGAATGAACTAAAAAACGTTCTCTCTGTTCTGCCGTGGACGCGCACCGTTATGAATGCCCGTGCAGCCGTCAGTTTCATTTCAAAATTAGCGCCTTTTCTGGGGCCGATTGCTTGAATTGTGAGTTCAATAGCCTATTATTCTTCATGGAAAACACAACAACAAAAGAGTATAAAAGTTTGGTGTGAGCGCGGATATATTGGTGTGAGGCGCGTGCGCGACCGAACTGTGTGTGTGTGTGTGTGTGAGTGAGAGAGGCATGGGCGCGATGGAACCACATGCCGAAGCAGAGTAAACCTATATGTTCATAAAATATGATCTGGTTTTATGTACGGAACAGACTGAATATGAATAAATGCTATTCTTTTCAAATCATTTAATTTATTGATTGTTGATATCCGGTATATATGCAGACATGTTGTCCTCTTGATTTTTAAGTAGCCTATACAAAGCTTATTTAAATAAGCTTTTAAAGGATCTTTTACCATCTTAAAATACCACATGTGAATAAGCTAAACCTGGATCTTCCCTGAAGTTTACAAGAACATGTTATTATTGATTTACTATACTATTGATTGACGTTTATAATTAGCCTAGTGGATGGATCGGATAGTAGATGTTGCCTGGTCTGCCAGAATTGCCTCGAAAATGTGCAACGATTATTTTAAATCCATTTTTTTATTGAAAAAGATAACAGAACAAACACGAATCACCCGTGCTCTGATACATTTAGTGGCGCCAGGTTGAACTGCGACATTGACCATGTAAGGCAATAATGTTCACACAGCTTATATGCAAATGTCTCCTTTTGTATAGAGACAAAAGAATGAGCTTAATCTCTGTCTACCACCGACTCTAGTTATTATTATTAGGGCCCAAGCCTTGAAAAGGCGAAGGCCCTATTGTTTTCCTAAGGATTATTATTAGGGCCCAAGCCTGAAAAGGCGAAGGCCCTATTGTTTTCCTAAGGATTATTATTTAGGATTATTATTATTATTTTACTACCTTTTGGGCACTTTTGGGGGCCTTAACGTGCTCGAAAACTCTTGAAACTTTGCACAAATCTCAGAACCCGCGGCCATCAGGGCCGGGCTGAAGCTGGTACCCGGGCGTGGCAGGGGGGCTCGACAGCGCCCCCTGGAACGGGGTTTGAACACTTGGTCCATAAATCAAACACGCTTGCATGTAATAATATGAAACTCAGTACACATATAGATCTCATCGGTTCATATATACTTCATGCTCTTACTTTTTACCCCAGCCCAACAGGAAGTCGGCTATTAAGGGTTGTTTGGAAAACGCATGCAATGGAATGTGAAATACTCCTCCTAGAGAATTCAAACACACGGCACGAAACTCGGTCAGCATGAAGTCAAGACACTGAGGATGAAAAGTTGCCAGGGGATTTTTGATATCTCGAACGGTTTGGCCGTGGCGAGGAAACAAAATTATGGCGAGAAACGTGAGAATTTTCTCTCCCTCTCTCTCTGTCTCTGTGTGTGAGGGATTTGTCTATTGCTTTTAATGGATTTCAAGGTTTCAGGGGCTTTTGGGGCTCTTAACGTGCTCAAAAACTCTTGAAATTTTGCACACAGGTCAGAACCCACGGCCATCAGGGCCGGGCTGAAGCTGGTACCCGGGCGTGGCAGGGGGGCTCAACAGCGCCCTCTTGAACGGGGTCCGACAATTTGGTCCATAGATCCAACACGCTTGCATGAATTAATATGAAACTCAGTACACATATAGATCTCATCGGGCCGAACATCTTACCCCCGGTCAAGTTTTACGCCAGCCCAACAGGAAGTCGGCTATTATGGGTTGTTTGGAAAACGCTTGCTGTGGAATTTGAAGTACTACTCCTAGGCAATTCATTCAATCATCGCCAAACTCGGTGTGCATGATGTCAAGACTTTGAGGATGCTAAATTGCGGACGGACTTTTGATATCTCGAACGGTTTGGCCGTGGCGAGGAAATGAATTTTCATGGCTTAATAAGGACATATAAAGTGTGTTATAACTTAGTTAGTTTTACCTACAGTTACAAAACTCAGCGTGTATATTCTTCTCCTCAAGCCGAACAACTTTCTAATTTACAGTTATTAGCTCCGAACAACAGAAAGTCAGATATTTTGGTTTGAATATGGTCATTTTCTCTCTCTCTCTCTCTGAGCCAATATGGCAAGCCGTCTTAACATTTAATCATTTTAACCTACTAGTCTCTATTTTCATGCTACTAGTACTTATTTTTTAGATACTAGTATCTATTCCATTAAGTACTAGTACTTATTCATTAGCGACTAGTGCTTATTCTTTAGGTACTAGTGCCTATTCTTTAGATACTAGTGCTTATTCCTTAGGGACTAGTACCTTTTAAAAGATACTAGTACTTATTCATTAGATACTATATTAGTATCTAAAAATACTAGTATCTAAAAAATAAGTACTAGTAGCATGAAAATAGAGACTAGTGGGTTTAAATGATTAAATGTTAAAACGGCTTGCCATAAGCCTACGTCTCTGTGTCTGTGCCTGTCTGTGTGTGTGTGTGTGTGTGTGTGTGTGTAGGGGGAGGAGGGCTAGATTAACCATTTCACTGCTGTGTGGTTTGGCCTGCATTAAAAAGGAAAATACATGTCTTAATGTTTATTAATAAAGTAAAGGAATCACAGACTGTTTTTAAATGGGGTTGGATAAATATTTTTTTGTTTTTAAACTGTGTGTGCGTGCGTGCGTGCATGTGTGTGATTGTGCCTTGGTGTCTGTTACAGTTACAAGAGTTTAATCCTTGTTCAAATTTAAGTTTAAGGCCTTGTCTTTTTGAATCCATTTGCAGCTTTTTATTAAGAATGGTCAAGACAGGCAGGGTGAACAATGGCAAACAGGGCAGAACAGAAAAGGCAGAGACAAACCAGGTTGACAGGCAAAGGACAAAGACCTCCAGATAAATACTAGGCTTCTGGATTTACACATTTAAGTGCTACAAAACATATTGACATATGACATCCTATGCCATTAAAAATGATTCTAAATTTAAATTATCTCATATATGTGGCTATTGTGGTTCACGATCATAGGCCCTGTCCCAAATGGCACACTTCATATGAATTTTCGGTCTTGTGTACTTATTTCATGTGTCCGTTAAATCCATGAGACCGTAGGGTGTCTCATTTTTCATTTTAGGTTTCAGAAGATTGCTCACGCATACTTTGTGGTTGATATGTGCCCTCGATGCGCACTTTTGCAGAGCCCACACTGATGCAAGCTCTACAGCACACTTCTTTTCGACAGTCAAAGTGGGGTTACGTTTTTGCACGTCGTGCACAATAACCCCAAAGGCACCGGGGTGGCGGTGCCACCGGGCCGTTTATATATATATATATATATATATATATATATATATATATATATATATATATATAAATATAGCTGCGAGCAGCGATGAAGGGCCAAAGCTGGCGGAACCGCCACCCCGGTGCCTTTAGGTACTAAAGGCACCGGGGTTGCGGTGCCACCGGCTTGGGCCCGTAATCGCTGCTCGCAGCTATATTTTTTTTTTATTTTTATTTTTTTCTAACGACTATTCAGGCACTTTTGGGGCCCTTAACATGCTCGAAAACTCTTGAAACTTTGCACACGGGTCAGAACCCGCGGCCATCAGGGCCGGGCTGAAGCTGGTACCCGGGCGTGGCAGGGGGGCTCGTCAGCGCCCCCTGGAACGTGGTCTGAACACTTGGTCCATAACTCAAACACGCTTGTGTGTAATAATATGAAACTCGGTACACATGTCGATCTCATCGTTTCATCTATACCTCACACTCTTACTTTTTACCCCAGCCCAACAGGAAGTCAGATATTTGCGGATGTTTTTAAAACGCACGCAATGGAATTTAATATACTCCTCCTAGAGCATTCATCCACATACAACGAAACTCGGTCAGCCTGAAGTCAAGACATTGAGGATGAAAAATTGCGAGGGGATTTTTGATATCTCTAACGGTTTGGCCGTGGCGAAGAAACAAATTTATGGCGAGAAACGTGAAACAGGAAGTGTCTTATAACTTCAGCATACATTAACTGATCTTGATGAAACTTCAGAAGTGTGTTCGTTGTAAGAGCCCGATCACATGGATGTGACTATTGTGAGTCAAAGTTATAGCGCCACCAACTGGCAGCAGGAAGTGTGTCACTTTCAAAATGCTTTGAAATCACCCTCTTATTTTTACCCGATTTGCTTCAAACTTCATGTGCATAATGTAGACACACGCCAGATGTAGACCTGTGAAAGGATTATTGATATCTTTGATACTGTTGCCATGGCAATGCATCAAACATTAATATTCCTTTTTTTAAGCTTTTTCATGCTTTTTTATGCTTTCGGGCACTTTTGGGGTTCTTAACGTGCTCGAAAACTCTTGAAACTTTGCACACGGGACAAAACCCACGGCCATCAGGGCCAGGCTGAAGCTGGTACCCGGGCGTGGCAGGGGGGCTCGACAGCGCCCCCTTGAATGGGTCCGACAATTTGGTCCATATATCCAACACGCTTTACCCTATTTGCTTCAAACTTGATGTGTATAATGTAGACTCAAGCCAGATGTAGACCTGTGAAAGGATTGTTGATATCTTAGATGCTGTTGCCGTGACAACGCATCAAACTTTAATATTCTTTTTGGATACTTTTGAGATTCTTAGCGCACTTTTGGGGCCCTTAACATGCTCAAAAACTCTTGAAACTTTGCACACGGGTCAGAACCGGCGGCCATCAGGGCCGGGCTGAAGCTGGTACCCGGGCGTGGCAGGGGGGTTTGACAGCGCCCCCTGGAACGGGGTCCAAAAACTTGGTTCATAAATCAAACACGCTTGCATGTAATAATATGAAACTCGGTACACATATAGATCTCATCGGTTCATATATCCTTTGTACTTTTACTTTTTACCCCAGCCCAACAGGAAGTCGGCTATTAAGGCTTGTTTGGAAAACGCATGCAATGGAATTCGATATACTCCTCCTAGAGAATTCAACCAATCGCCACGAAACTCGGTCAGCATGAAGTCAAGAGATTGGCGATGAAAAGTTGCCAGGGGATTTTTGATATCTCGAACGGTTTGGCCGTGGCGAGGAAACGAATTTATGGCGAATAATGGAAACAGGAAGTGTGTTATAACTTCTGCATACATTAACTGATCTTGATGAAACTTCAGCAGTGTGTTCGTTGTAAGAGTCCGATCACATGGATGTGACTATTGTGAGTCAATGTTATAGCGCCACCAACTGGCAGCAGGAAGTGTGTCACTTTCAAAATGCTTTGAAATCACCCTCTTATTTTTACCCGATTTGCTTCAAACTTTATGTGTATAATGTAAACACACGCCAGATGTAGACTTGTGAAAGGATTATTGATATCTAAGATACTGTTGCCGTGACAACGCATCAAACGCATCAAACTTTAATATTCTTTTTGGATGCTTTTGAGACTCTTAGCATGCCTGAAATTGCTTAAAATTGCATGAAACTCGACAGACAGATCACATTTATTAGCCAGTAGACATGTGCAAAGTTTCAGAAACGGGCATGGTGCAGGGGCTCAGTAGCGCCACCTTTTGACAAAAGTGGGGGTGTTAGTTATATAGTTTTACCTACAATCATAAAACTCGGTACGCATATTGTTCAGATCAAGCCGGACAACTTTCTAGTTAAGTGTCATTAGCTCCAAACAACAGCAAGTCAGATATTTAAGTTTGAATGTGGATGTATCTGAGAATTTTCTCTCCCTCTCTCTCTGTCTCTGTGTGTGAGGGATTTGTCTATTGCTTTTAATGGATTTCAAGGTTTCAGGGGCTTTTGGGGCTCTTAACATGCTCAAAAACTCTTGAAATTTTGCACACAGGTCAGAACCCACGGCCATCAGGGCCGGGCTGAAGCTGGTACCCGGGCGTGGCAGGGGGGCTCAACAGCGCCCTCTTGAACGGGGTCCGACAATTTGGTCCATATATCCAACACGCTTGCATGAATTAATATGAAACTCAGTACACATATAGATCTCATCGGGCCGAACATCTTACCCCCGGTCAAGTTTTACGCCAGCCCAACAGGAAGTCGGCTATTATGGGTTGTTTGGAAAACGCTTGCTGTGGAATTTGAAGTACTACTCCTAGGCAATTCATTCAATCATCGCCAAACTCGGTGTGCATGATGTCAGTACTTTGAGGATGCTAAATTGCGGACGGACTTTTGATATCTCGAACGGTTTGGCCGTGGCGAGGAAATGAATTTTCATGGCTTAATAAGGACATATAAAGTGTGTTATAACTTAGTTAGTTTTACCTACAGTTACAAAACTCAGCGTGTATATTCTTCTCCTCAAGCCGAACAACTTTCTAATTTACAGTTATTAGCTCCGAACAACAGAAAGTCAGATATTTTGGTTTGAATATGGTCATTTTCTCTCTCTCTCTCTCTCTGAGCCAATATGGCAAGCCGTCTTAACATTTAATCATTTTAACCTACTAGTCTCTATTTTCATGCTACTAGTACTTATTTTTTAGATACTAGTATCTATTCCATTAAGTACTAGTACTTATTCATTAGCGACTAGTGCTTATTCTTTAGGTACTAGTGCCTATTCTTTAGATACTAGTGCTTATTCCTTAGGGACTAGTACCTTTTAAAAGATACTAGTACTTATTCATTAGATACTATATTAGTATCTAAAAATACTAGTATCTAAAAAATAAGTACTAGTAGCATGAAAATAGAGACTAGTGGGTTTAAATGATTAAATGTTAAAACGGCTTGCCATAAGCCTACGTCTCTGTGTCTGTGCCTGTCTGTGTGTGTGTGTGTGTGTGTGTGTAGGGGGAGGAGGGCTAGATTAACCATTTCACTGCTGTGTGGTTTGGCCTGCATTAAAAAGGAAAATAAATGTCTTAAGCCTTGTATTTTTTAAATAAGTTTTATTAATAAAGTAAAGGAATCACAGACTGTTTTTAAATGGGGTTGGATAAATATTTTTTTGTTTTTAAACTGTGTGTGCGTGCGTGCGTGCATGTGTGTGATTGTGCCTTGGTGTCTGTTACAGTTACAAGAGTTTAATCCTTGTTCAAGTTTAAGTTTAAGGCCTTGTCTTTTTGAATCCATTTGCAGCTTTTTATTAAGAATGGTCAAGACAGGCAGGGTGAACAATGGCAAACAGGGCAGAACAGAAAAGGCAGAGACAAACCAGGTTGACAGGCAAAGGACAAAGACCTCCAGATAAATACTAGGCTTCTGGATTTACACATTTAAGTGCTACAAAACATATTGACATATGACATCCTATGACATTAAAAATGATTCTAAATTTAAATTATCTCATATATGTGGCTATTGTGGTTCACGATCATAGGCCCTGTCCCAAATGGCACACTTCATATGAATTTTCGGTCTTGTGTACTTATTTCATGTGTCCGTTAAATCCATGAGACCGTAGGGTATCTCATTTTTCATTTTAGTTTTCAGAAGGTTGCTCACGCATACTTTGTGGTTGATATGTGCCCTCGATGCACACTTTTGCAGAGCCCACACTGATGCAAGCTCTACAGTACACTTCTTTTCGACAGTCAAAGCGGAGTTACGTTTTTGCACGTCATGCACAATAACCCTAAAGGCACCAGGGTGGCGGTGCCACCGGCTTTATATATATATATATATATATATATATATATATATATATATATATATATAAATATAGCTGCGAGCAGCGATGAAGGGCCAAAGCCGGCGGTACCGCCACCCCGGTGCCTTTAGGTAACTAAAGGAACGGGGTTGCGGTGCCACCGGCTTGGGCCCGCAATCGCTGCTCGCAGCTATATTTATATATATATATATATATATATATATATATATATATATATTTTATTAGGGCCCAAGCCTGAAAAGGCGAAGGCCCTATTGTTTTCCTAAGGATTATTTATTATTCTTTTTATTATTATTCTTCTTATTATTTTACTACCTTTTTGGCACTTTTGGGGCCCTTAACGTGCTCGAAAACTCTGGAAACTTTGCACACAGATCAGAACCTGCGGCCATCAGGGCCGGGCTGAAGCTGGTACCCGGGCGTGGCAGGGGGGCTCGACAGCGCCCCCTGGAACGGGTTTTGAACACTTGTCCATATATCAAACACGCTTGCATGTAATAATCTGAAACTCGGTACACTTATAGATCTCATCGGGCCGAACAACTTTCGCGCTCTAAGTTTTACGTCAGCCCAACAGGAAGTCGGTTATTATGGGTTTGGAAAGTCATTTTCTATATTTTTCTTACGACTATTTGGGCAATTTTGGGGCCCTTAACATGCTCAAAAACTCTTGAAACTTTGCACATGGGTCAGAACCCGTGGCCATCAGGGCTGGGCTGAAGCTGGTACCTGGGCGTGGCAGGGGGGCTCGACAGCGCCCCCTGGAACGGGGTCCGAAAACTTGGTCCATAAATCAAACACGCTTGCATGTAATAATATGAAACTCGGTACACATATAGATCTCATCGGTTCATATATCCTTTGTACTTTTACTTTTTACCCCAGCCCAACAGGAAGTCGTCTATTAAGGGTTGTTTGGAAAACGCATGCAATGGAATTCGATATACTCCTCCTAGAGAATTCAACCAATCGCCACGAAACTCGGTCAGCATGAAGTCAAGAGATTGACGATGAAAAGTTGCGAGGGGATTTTTGATATCTCGAACGGTTTGGCCGTGGCGAGGAAACGAATTTATGGCGAATAATGGAAACAGGAAGTGTGTTATAACTTCTGCATACATTAACTGATCTTGATGAAACTTCAGCAGTGTGTTTGTTGTAAGAGTCCGATCACATGGATGTGACTATTGTGAGTCAATGTTATAGCGCCACCAACTGGCAGCAGGAAGTGTGTCACTTTCAAAATGCTTTGAAATCACCCTCTTATTTTTACCCGATTTGCTTCAAACTTTATGTGTATAATGTAAACACACGCCAGATGTAGACTTGTGAAAGGATTATTGATATGGATGTTTCTGAGAATTTTCTCTCCCTCTCTCTCTGTCTCTGTGTGTGAGGGATTTGTCTATTGCTTTTAATGGATTTCAAGGTTTCAAGGGCTTTTGGGGCTCTTAACGTGCTCAAAAACGCTTGAAATTTTGCACACAGGTCAGAACCCACGGCCATCAGGGCCGGGCTGAAGCTGGTACCCGGGCGTGGCAGGGGGGCTCAACAGCGCCCCCTTGAACGGGGTCCGACAATTTGGTCCATATATCCAACACGCTTGCATGAATTAATATGAAACTCAGTACACATATAGATCTCATCGGGTTGAACATCTTACCCCCGGTCAAGTTTTACGCCAGTCCAACAGGAAGTCGGCTATTATGGGTTGTTTGGAAAACGCTTGCTGTGGAATGTGAAGTACTACTCCTAGGCAATTCATTCAATCATCGCCAAACTCGGTGTGCATGAAGTCAAGACATTGAGGATGCTAAATTGCGGACGGATTTTTGATATCTCGAACGGTTTGGCCGTGGCGAGGAAATGAATTTTCATGACTAAAAAAGGACATATAAAGTGTGTTATAACTTAGTTAGTTTCACCTACAGTTACAAAACTCAGCGTGTATATTCTTCTCTTCAAGCCAAACAACTTTCTAATTTAAAGTCATTATCTCCGACCCTCAGAAAGTCAGATATTGTGGTTTGAATGTGGATTTCTTGAAATGGTATCTCTCTCTGTCTCTCTCTGACAGAGAGAGGGCCTCCTCCCATTCTGTGTGTGTGTGTGTGTGTGTGCGTGGCTGTCTGTGTGGGGAGGGAGGGAGGGAGGGAGGGGGAGGGAGGGGTGGTGTCTTTGTTTATGTGTGTGTGTATGTGTGTGGCTGTCTGTCTGTTACAGTGACAAGAGATTAAGCCTTTCATTGCTGTGTGATTTTTCCTGCATTAAAGGATAAATAAATCTCTAAGGCCTTGTCTTTTTGCATAACAATTTTGTATTTTTTTAAATGACAAAATATGCATAGAACCCAGATCTTTTAAATGTATAGTTTGCTTTAAATACAATTAAGGTTGTATTGGTAATTGAAGCTGAATGAATTTTAAATGAATGTGCTATATTTCAGAACAATATATTTGTTTTCCTTAAAAATGTAAAACACTAACTTTATTCTCATCTGAATTACAAATAATTTATTTCTGTATAAAAAAATACTATGACTAAAAACATATTTGATGTTTCTTTTTTAATCAATGTAGAATGTGTAACTTTTATAAATAGATTAGTGTTCTGTTTGAGGACAATAAATTAAAACCAATGCAATATGATGAATGATGTTTTGCAAATCCAGCCTCTACATTTGTACTTACTCCTTTTAAGTGGTTTATTTAATTCCCACCAGACTTTTTCAACATGATGAAAATACATTAAAGATGCTATATTGTGAACGGAAATTGAATATCTCAAATTGTTTTGCTATGGCGAGGGATTAAAAATCATGTCAAAAAAGGAAACACTAAACTAAACCCATTTTATTCTTGTTTTCAATTTAAAAATAATGTACAAGTTTTAAAACAGCCAGAATGCGCTATTCAGTCAAAAAATAAATACATCAAGTAATACATAGGGCTATACTGCCCTCTTGTGTTCAAAATCAGGTAAGCCAATTGTATTTATATATAAATATATTAGGTATGCCCGTGCAGAGGTGAGCATTTTCGTTTAATTTTAAATTTCGGAGGCGGATTGCTTGAATTTACTTTACAAAAGCACAATGTTGTGCTTTGTTGCGAGTGTCCACAAATATAATTAAACACTTTGCAGTTTGAATTATGTCCTCTATGAACAAAATGACGGAGTAGCCTATGTTCTGTGTGTGTGTGTGTGTGTGTGTGTGTGTGTGTGTGTGTGGCTGTCTGTGTGGGGAGGGAGGGGGAGGGAGGGCTGGTGTCTGTGTTTATGTGTGTGTGTGTGTGTGTGGCTGGCTGGCTGTCTGTTACAGTGACAAGAGATTAAGCCTTTCATTGCTGTGTGATTTTTCCTATATTAAAGGATAAAGAAATCTCTAAGGCCTTGTCTTTTTGCATAACAATTTTGTATTTTTATAAATTACAAAATATGCATAGAACCCAGATCTTTTAAATGTATAGTTTGCTTTAAATACAATTAAGATTGTATTGGTAATTGAAGCTGAATGAATTTAAAATGAATGTGCTATATTTCAGAACAATATATTTGTTTTCCTTAAAATTGTAAAACACTAACTTTATTCTCATCTGAATTACAAATAATTTATTTCTGTATAAAATAATACTATGACTCAAAACACATTTGATGTTTCTTTTTTAATAAATGTAGAATGTTTAACTTAAAAATAAACAGATTAGTGCTCTGTTTGAGGACAAGAAATGAAAACCAATGCAATATGATGAATGTCCAAAAGATGGCACTCACAGACTGTTTTTAAATGAGGTTGGATAAATATTTTTTTGTTTTTAAACTGCGTGCGTGTGTGTGTGTGTGTGTGTGTGTGTGTGTGTGTGTGTGTGTGTGTGTGTGTGTGATTGTGCCTTGGTGTCTGTTACAGTTACAAGAGTTTAATCCTTGTTCAAGTTTAAGGCCTTGTCTTTTTGAATCCATTTGCAGCTTTTTATTAAGAATGGTCAAGACAGGCAGGGTGAACAATGGCAAACAGGGCAGAACAGAAAAGGCAGAGACAAATCAGGTTGACAGGCAAAGGACAAAGACTTCCTGATAAATACTAGGCTTCTGGATTTACACATTTAAGTGCTACAAAACATATTGACATATGACATCCTATGACATTAAAAAATATTCTAAATTTAAATTATCTCATATATGTGGCTATTGTGGTTCACAATCATAGGCCCTGTCCCAAATGGCACACTTCATATGAATTTTCGGTCTTGTGTACTTATTTCATGTGTCTGTTAAATCCATGAGACCGTAGGGTGTCTCATTTTTCATTTTAGGTTTCAGAAGGTTGCTCACGCATACTTTGTGGTTGATATGTGCCCTCGATGCGGACTTTTGCAGAGCCCACACTGATGCAAGCTCTACAGCACACTTCTTTTCGACAGTCAAAGCGGGGTTACGTTTTTGCACGTTGTGCACAATAACCCCAAAGGCACCGGGGTGGCGGTGCCACCGGGCTGTTTATATATATATATATATATATATATAAATATAGCTGCGAGCAGCGATGAAGGGCCAAAGCCGGTGGAACCGCCACCCCGGTGCCTTTAGGTACTAAAGGCACCGGGGTTGCGGTGCCACCGGCTTGGGCCCGTAATCGCTGCTCGCAGCTATATTTATTCTTTTTATTATTATTCTTCTTATTATTTTACTACCTTTTTGGCACTTTTGGGGCCCTTAACGTGCTCGAAAACTCTGGAAACTTTGCACACAGATCAGAACCCGCGGCCATCAGGGCCGGGCTGAAGCTGGTACCCGGGCGTGGCAGGGGGGCTCGACAGCGCCCCCTGGAACGGGTTTTGAACACTTGTCCATATATCAAACACGCTTGCATGTAATAATCTGAAACTCGGTACACTTATAGATCTCATCGGGCCGAACAACTTTCGCGCTCTAAGTTTTACGTCAGCCCAACAGGAAGTCGGTTATTATGGGTTTGGAAAGTCATTTTCTATATTTTTCTTACGACTATTTGGGCAATTTTGGGGCCCTTAACATGCTCAAAAACTCTTGAAACTTTGCACATGGGTCAGAACCCGTGGCCATCAGGGCTGGGCTGAAGCTGGTACCTGGGCGTGGCAGGGGGGCTCGACAGCGCCCCCTGGAACGGGGTCCGAAAACTTGGTCCATAAATCAAACACGCTTGCATGTAATAATATGAAACTCGGTACACATATAGATCTCATCGGTTCATATATCCTTTGTACTTTTACTTTTTACCCCAGCCCAACAGGAAGTCGTCTATTAAGGGTTGTTTGGAAAACGCATGCAATGGAATTCGATATACTCCTCCTAGAGAATTCAACCAATCGCCACGAAACTCGGTCAGCATGAAGTCAAGAGATTGACGATGAAAAGTTGCGAGGGGATTTTTGATATCTCGAACGGTTTGGCCGTGGCGAGGAAACGAATTTATGGCGAATAATGGAAACAGGAAGTGTGTTATAACTTCTGCATACATTAACTGATCTTGATGAAACTTCAGCAGTGTGTTTGTTGTAAGAGTCCGATCACATGGATGTGACTATTGTGAGTCAATGTTATAGCGCCACCAACTGGCAGCAGGAAGTGTGTCACTTTCAAAATGCTTTGAAATCACCCTCTTATTTTTACCCGATTTGCTTCAAACTTTATGTGTATAATGTAAACACACGCCAGATGTAGACTTGTGAAAGGATTATTGATATGGATGTTTCTGAGAATTTTCTCTCCCTCTCTCTCTGTCTCTGTGTGTGAGGGATTTGTCTATTGCTTTTAATGGATTTCAAGGTTTCAAGGGCTTTTGGGGCTCTTAACGTGCTCAAAAACGCTTGAAATTTTGCACACAGGTCAGAACCCACGGCCATCAGGGCCGGGCTGAAGCTGGTACCCGGGCGTGGCAGGGGGGCTCAACAGCGCCCCCTTGAACGGGGTCCGACAATTTGGTCCATATATCCAACACGCTTGCATGAATTAATATGAAACTCAGTACACATATAGATCTCATCGGGCCGAACATCTTAACCCCGGTCAAGTTTTACGCCAGCCCAACAGGAAGTCGGCTATTATAGGTTGTTTGGAAAACGCTTGCTGTGGAATGTGAAGTACTACTCCTAGGCAATTCATTCAATCATCGCCAAACTCGGTGTGCGTGAAGTCAAGACATTGAGGATGCTAAATTGCGGACGGATTTTTGATATCTCGAACGGTTTGGCCGTGGCGAGGAAATTAATTTTCATGACTAAAAAAGGACATATAAAGTGTGTTGTAACTTAGTTAGTTTTACCTACAGTTACAAAACTCAGCGTGTATATTCTTCTTTTCAAGCCGAACAACTTTCTAATTTAAAGTCATTATCTCCGACCCTCAGAACGTCAGATATTGTGGTTTGAATGTGGATTTCTTGAAATGGTATCTCTCTGTCTCTCTCTGACAGAGAGAGGGCCCCCTCCCCATTCTGTGTGTGTGTGTGTGTGTGGCTGTCTGTGTGGGGAGGGAGGGGGAGGGAGGGCTGGTGTCTGTGTTTATGTGTGTGTGTGTGTGTGTGTGTGTGTGTGTGTGTGTGTGTGTGTGTGGCTGGCTGTCTGTACAGTGACAAGAGATTAAGCCTTTCATTGCTGTGTGATTTTTCCTGCATTAAAGGATAAATAAATCTCTAAGGCCTTGTCTTTTTGCATAACAATTTTTTATTTTTTTAAATGACAAAATATGCATAGAACCCAGATCTTTTAAATGTATAGTTTGCTTTAAATACAATTAAGGTTGTATTGGTAATTGAAGCTGAATGAATTTTAAATGAATGTGCTATATTTCAGAACAATATATTTGTTTTCCTTAAAAATGTAAAACACTAACTTTATTCTCATCTGAATTACAAATAATTTATTTCTGTATAAAAAAATACTATGACTAAAAACATATTTGATGTTTCTTTTTTAATCAATGTAGAATGTGTAACTTTTATAAATAGATTAGTGTTCTGTTTGAGGACAATAAATTAAAACCAATGCAATATGATGAATGATGTTTTGCAAATCCAGCCTCTACATTTGTACTTACTCCTTTTAAGTGGTTTATTTAATTCCCACCAGACTTTTTCAACATGATGAAAATACATTAAAGATGCTATATTGTGAACGGAAATTGAATATCTCAAATTGTTTTGCTATGGCGAGGGATTAAAGTCATGTCAAAAAAGGAAACACTAAACTAAACCCATTTTATTCTTGTTTTCAATTTAAAAATAATGTACAAGTTTTAAAACAGCCAGAATGCGCTATTCAGTCAAAAAATAAATACATCAAGTAATACATAGGGCTATACTGCCCTCTTGTGTTCAAAATCAGGTAAGCCAATTGTATTTATATATAAATATATTAGGTATGCCCGTGCAGAGGTGAGCATTTTCGTTTAATTTTAAATTTCGGAGGCGGATTGCTTGAATTTACTTTACAAAAGCACAATGTTGTGCTTTGTTGCGAGTGTCCACAAATATAATTAAACACTTTGCAGTTTGAATTATGTCCTCTATGAACAAAATGACGGAGTAGCCTATGTTCTGTGTGTGTGTGTGTGTGTGTGTGTGTGTGTGTGTGTGTGTGTGTGTGTGTGTGTGTGGCTGTCTGTGTGGGGAGGGAGGGGGAGGGAGGGCTGGTGTCTGTGTTTATGTGTGTGTGTGTGTGTGGCTGGCTGTCTGTTACAGTGACAAGAGATTAAGCCTTTCATTGCTGTGTGATTTTTCCTATATTAAAGGATAAAGAAATCTCTAAGGCCTTGTCTTTTTGCATAACAATTTTGTATTTTTATAAATTACAAAATATGCATAGAACCCAGATCTTTTAAATGTATAGTTTGCTTTAAATACAATTAAGATTGTATTGGTAATTGAAGCTGAATGAATTTAAAATGAATGTGCTATATTTCAGAACAATATATTTGTTTTCCTTAAAATTGTAAAACACTAACTTTATTCTCATCTGAATTACAAATAATTTATTTCTGTATAAAATAATACTATGACTCAAAACACATTTGATGTTTCTTTTTTAATAAATGTAGAATGTTTAACTTAAAAATAAACAGATTAGTGCTCTGTTTGAGGACAAGAAATGAAAACCAATGCAATATGATGAATGTCCAAAAGATGGCACTCACAGACTGTTTTTAAATGAGGTTGGATAAATATTTTTTTGTTTTTAAACTGCGTGCGTGTGTGTGTGTGTGTGTGTGTGATTGTGCCTTGGTGTCTGTTACAGTTACAAGAGTTTAATCCTTGTTCAAGTTTAAGGCCTTGTCTTTTTGAATCCATTTGCAGCTTTTTATTAAGAATGGTCAAGACAGGCAGGGTGAACAATGGCAAACAGGGCAGAACAGAAAAGGCAGAGACAAATCAGGTTGACAGGCAAAGGACAAAGACTTCCTGATAAATACTAGGCTTCTGGATTTACACATTTAAGTGCTACAAAACATATTGACATATGACATCCTATGACATTAAAAAATATTCTAAATTTAAATTATCTCATATATGTGGCTATTGTGGTTCACAATCATAGGCCCTGTCCCAAATGGCACACTTCATATGAATTTTCGGTCTTGTGTACTTATTTCATGTGTCTGTTAAATCCATGAGACCGTAGGGTGTCTCATTTTTCATTTTAGGTTTCAGAAGGTTGCTCACGCATACTTTGTGGTTGATATGTGCCCTCGATGCGGACTTTTGCAGAGCCCACACTGATGCAAGCTCTACAGCACACTTCTTTTCGACAGTCAAAGCGGGGTTACGTTTTTGCACGTTGTGCACAATAACCCCAAAGGCACCGGGGTGGCGGTGCCACCGGGCTGTTTATATATATATATATATATAAATATAGCTGCGAGCAGCGATGAAGGGCCAAAGCCGGTGGAACCGCCACCCCGGTGCCTTTAGGTACTAAAGGCACCGGGGTTGCGGTGCCACCGGCTTGGGCCCGTAATCGCTGCTCGCAGCTATATTTATTTATTATTATTATTAGGGCCCAAGCCTGAAAAGGCGAAGGCCCTATTGTTTTCCTAAGGATTATTATTTAGGATTATTATTATTATTATTTTACTACCTTTTGGGCACTTTTGGGGGCCTTAACGTGCTCGAAAACTCTTGAAACTTTGCACACATCTCAGAACCCGCGGCCATCAGGGCCGGGCTGAAGCTGGTACCCGGGCGTGGCAGGGGGGCTCGACAGCGCCCCCTGGAACGGGGTTTGAACACTTGGTCCATAAATCAAACACGCTTGCTTGTAATAATATGAAACTCAGTACACATATAGATCTCATCGGTTCATATATACTTCATGCTCTTACTTTTTACCCCAGCCCAACAGGAAGTCGGCTATTAAGGCTTGTTTGGAAAACGCATGCAATGGAATGTGAAATACTCCTCCTAGAGAATTCAAACACACGGCACGAAACTCGGTCAGCATGAAGTCAAGACACTGAGGATGAAAAGTTGCCAGGGGATTTTTGATATCTCGAACGGTTTGGCCGTGGCGAGGAAACGAAATTATGGCGAGAAACATGAAACAGGAAGTGTGTTATAACTACTGCATACATTAACTGATCTTGATGAAACTTCAGCAGTGTGTTCGTTGTAAGAGCCCGATCACATGGATGTGACTATTGTGAGTCAAAGTTATAGCGCCACCAACTGGCAGCAGGAAGTGTGTCACTTTCAAAATGCTTTTAAATCACCCTCTTATTTTTACCCGATTTGCTTCAAACTTCATGTGCATAATGTAGACACACGCCAGATGTAGACCTGTGAAAGGATTATTGATATCTTTGATACTGTTGCCGTGACAATGCATCAAACATTAATATTCCTTTTTTTAAGCTTTTTCATGCTTTTTTATGCTTTCAGGCACTTTTGGGGTTCTTAACGTGCTCGAAAACTCTTGAAACTTTGCACACGGGACAAAACCCACGGCCATCAGGGCCGGGCTGAAGCTGGTACCCGGGCGTGGCAGGGGGGCTCGACAGCGCCCCCTTGAACGGGTCCGACAATTTGGTCCATATATCCAACACGCTTTACCCTATTTGCTTCAAACTTGATGTGTATAATGTAGACACAAGCCAGATGTAGACCTGTGAAAGGATTGTTGATATCTTAGATGCTGTTGCCGTGACAACGCATCAAACTTTAATATTCTTTTTGGATACTTTTGAGATTCTTAGCGCACTTTTGGGGCCCTTAACATGCTCAAAAACTCTTGAAACTTTGCACACGGGTCAGAAACCGCGGCCATCAGGGCCGGGCTGAAGCTGGTACCCGGGCGTGGCAGGGGGGCTCGACAGCGCCCCCTGGAACGGGGTCCAAAAACTTGGTCCATAAATCAAACAGGCTTTACCCGATTTGCTTCAAACTTGATGTGTATAATGTAGACACACGCCAGATGTAGACCTGTGAAAGGATTGTTGATATCTTAGATGCTGTTGCCGTGACAACGCATCAAACTTTAATATTCTTTTTGGATACTTTTGAGACTCTCAGCGCACTTTTGGGGCCCTTAACATGCTCAAAAACTCTTGAAACTTTGCACACGCGTCAGAACCCGCGGCCATCAGGGCCGGGCTAAAGCTGGTACCCGGGCGTGGCAGGGGGGCTCGACAGCGCCCCCTGGAACAGGGTCGGAAAACTTGGTCCATAAATCAAACACGCTTGAATGTAATAATATGAAACTTGGTACACATATAGATCTCATCGATTCATATATCTTTTGTACTTTTACTTTTTACCCCAGCCCAACAGGAAGTCGGCTATTATGGTTTGTTTGGAAGCATATGCCCCTGGAATTCGATATACTCCTCCTAGAGAATTCAACCAATCGCCACGAAACTTGGTCAGCATGAAGTCAAGACACTGAGGATGAAAAGTTGCCAGGGGATTTTTGATATCTCGAACGGTTTGGCCGTGGTGAGGAAACGAATTTATGGCGAATAATGGAAACAGGAAGTGTGTTATAACTAGGGTTGGGTACCGAAACTCGGTTCCAATAGGGAACCGGTTCCGACGTAAACGGTAGTAACCAGACCGAATAAGAACGACAATTTCGGTGCCTGATTTCGGTGCCTGTAAAACATCTCGCGGCACGAATGATCCAATACATATAAATAAAACATCTCTAGTTAACCAGCAGAGCATTCATTTCGTTCGTTTGTTAAATAAGAGGCGATCTAGCACTGAAATGTGTTTTTTAAATCAAGTGATCAAAGTGCTCTTTGCCTCTGCGATCAGTGGCGCGGATGGCTCGCGCACCCAGCATTGTCTTCACTCGGACGCGCGCTTCAATCGAGACTCTCTATTCGTTCCAGTGAACTCACAAAATATAATTCACAAAAACGTGTCCCTGCTTGATATACAACCACTGATGAGCATAATTGGTTTTGATGAGAACAAAAAAAGAAAAGAAAAAAACTGTACGAATAATGCGGATTACAACTCAGATCCTCTGACACGCTTGACGAAAGTTCAAGTTCAGCAGCTGCCAGTGTCTCTATAGCACGCAGTGTGTTTATCGTGCAATTTATATGCGAAAATTAGATTTTATGTGCATATGATAGGCTACGAGGTTTTCGCGTGCATTTGATGCGCACTTCATTGCGTGTAATACACACGCATCCCACACCACTAATTCTACCCAAAGCCAAATGTATTATACACACGCACCCCACACCACTACTAAACATATAACCAACCCATGCGTATCCTATGCACGTAAAAACTAATTTTCGCGTATAAATTACACGATAAACACACTGCGTGCTTAAGAGACGATCTAGTAGTGTGATCGGGTTGCGACATCACAGACGATGATAACAGCAGCCGTTCCTCTTCGGACAAGTCTATTAGGCCTATTTTAATGCCAACTGCAAACCTTGCATATCAAGTAGGCTAGCAAACACAGTTGCCATTAAACAGCGAGTGTGACAACGTGTGCAAAATGTTTTAACAAAGTTCCAACACTTCTTTATACGAGGCTATAGGCTACTGTGTGTGTTAAATATTTCTGCTCAGTGTCAGATATTTCTCTGCTTGAAGTAGTCATAATATGTGAAGACAAAATGTTGATCTTAACTTAAGTATTTTACATCAGTAGCCTATTAAACGGCGCAATTTTTCATTTAATCAGAAAATCTTTAAATAGCCTATTTAAGTTAATATTGTGTCCAGTTTGGCCCTGTAAATAAAAGGGTATTATTTTTTGACAAAGTGTGTGCGGTTTCGTTTTCTTAAGTATCGGAACAAGAACCGTTTAAGCACCGGAACCGTTTAAAAAATACCGAGTAGGTACTGGTATCGGATAAAACCCAACCGATACCCAACCCTAGTTATAACTTCTGCAAACATTAACTGATCTTGATGAAACTTCAGCAGTGTGTTCGCTGTAAGAGTCCAATAACATGGATGTGACTATTGTGAGTCAAAGTTATAGCGCCACCAACTGGCAGCAGGAAGTGTGTCACTTCCTAAAGGCTTTGAAATCACCCTCTTATTTTTACCCGATTTGCTTCAAACTTGATGTGTATAATGTAAACACACAGCAGATGTAGACCTGTGAAAGGATTATTGATATCTTAGATACTGTTGCCGTGACAACGCATCAAACTTTTATATTCTTTTTGGATGCTTTTGAGACTCTTAACGCACCTTTGGGGCCCTTAACGTGCTCAAAAACTCTTGAAACTTTGCACACGGGTCAGAACCTGGGGCCATTAGGGCTGGGCTGAAGCTGGTACCTGGGCGTGGCAGGGGGGCTCGACAGCGCCCCCTGGAACGGGGTCCGAAAACTTGGTCCATAAATCAAACAGGCTTTACCCGATTTGCTTCAAACTTGATGTGTATAATGTAGACACACGCCAGATTTAGACCTGTGAAAGGATTGTTGATATCTTAGATGCTGTTGCCGTGACAACGCATCAAACTTTAATATTCTTTTTGGATACTTTTGAGACTCTCAACGCACTTTGGGGGCCCTTAACGTGCTCAAAAACTCTTGAAACTTTGCACACGCGTCAGAACCCGCGGCCATCAGGGCCGGGCTAAAGCTGGTACCCGGGCGTGGCAGGGGGGCTCGACAGCGCCCCCTGGAACGGGGTCCGAAAACTTGGTCCATAAATCAAACACGCTTGCATGTAATAATATGAAACTCAGTACACATATAGATCTCATCGGTTCATATATCCTTTGTACTTTTACTTTTTACCCCAGCCCAACAGGAAGTCGGCTATTATGGTTTGTTTGGAAGCGTATGCCCCTGGACTTCGATATACTCCTCCTAGAGAATTCAACCAATCGCCACGAAACTCGGTCAGCATGAAGTCAAGACATTGAGGATGAAAAATTGACAGGGGATTTTTGATATCTCGAACGGTTTGGCCGTGGCGAGGAAACGAAATTATGGCAAAAAAACGTGAAGCAGGAAGTGTGTTATAACTTAGTTCGTTTGACCTACAGTCACAAAACTCTATATTTATATTCTTCTCCTAGAGCCGAACAACTTTCTAATTTACAGTCATTAGCTTCGACCAAGAGAAAGTCAGATATTGTGGTTTGAATGTGGATTCTATGAATTTTTTCTCCCTCTCTCTCTGCGTCTGTCTGTATGTGTGTGTGTGTGAGGGGGAGGGGCGGGCTCTGTGGGTGATAAACACTGAATCATACATAGAGCTATACTGCCCTCTTGTGTCCAAAATTAAATTTATGAATGAAATCGCTGTGTACGTGCATCGTGATGAATGCACGTGCAGCCGTTAGTTTCATTTTAAAATGCTTGAATTGTGAGTTCAATAGCCTGTTATTCTTCATGGAAAACACAACAACAAAACAGTATAATGACAGATTCTCTTAAATAGCTGCTTTTACACACAATATTCCTTCATCATCTATTCAGTCAGCTCTTTACTCTCGTGTTTTATGAAATTTGACTACTGTTGCTGATCTTTGCTGGGACTCACACACACACACACACACACACACACACACACACCAAATTATATATTTAAATCTGCATATTGTAATATCTGCAGGGCATCCTCTAGTCTAGTTTTATTAAATATATAGTTCATCTTTCATTTTTTATTTCTAAATTTTATCAATATTTTGAATAATAAGACACTATAGGGCTGCTAATTGTCCTAGGTAGGGCTGATCAAATTAAATATTTTACACTGAAAAAGTACAATGCATTATATAATGTTATGAGATTGTTTTAAATATAAGTTTGTTGACTATCGTTGGAAAGAATGATACTTTTAAACACTAAACCACCATTAGGTGTCGCCAGGCGACCGTCTTAATGAGCGAGTCATTAATTCATTCGTTCAAACGATTCGCTCACATGCTCATGAAGTGACTCTCAGAGTGAATTGAATCATGAATCATGTCATCATATCGTGAGGCAGCAGAGACTGAAAACAGCGCGAGTGCTGCTCATGCTTCAGTGTGTGTGTGTGTGTGTGTGAGAGAGAGAGAGAGGTAGCTAACGTTAAATGAAACCGTGCGTCTGCGCCATTCATTCACACAAAGACAAGCAGTGTTAATATTTAAATAGTATTTTTGCAGTTTAATATACACAGACACTATTTTGTGCTTTATATAGGCTACAGTGCTCCTAGTAAAAAAGTTAGTCTGGAGCCCCGCGCTTAGATAAACACAGAAGTGACTGAAAGCAACTCCTATTAGTGGGTACCGAATATACCCGGTAGCAATGTATTGTTTGCTTTAAATAAAATTAAGATTGTATGTTTTGTGATTAAAGCTGAATGAATTTAAAATTAATGTGCTATATATATATATATATATATATATATATATATATTAGATCAATATGTTATCCTTAAAAATGTTATCAACACTAACTTTATTCTTGTCTGATTTATAAACAACTTATTTCTGTATAAAATAAAAAATCCCGAATAATCCAGACCAACCAGAGCGCACTATTCTTATAACATCATCAGTGCTGAAGCGGAACTACCAGAGCTGTTCGGCAGATAGCGAGCAGATGCAGCATATGTGTTGTAATGAGGCAGGGTCAGGCTAGGGGAATCCATTTGTAGCTTTTTATTAAGAATGGTCAAGACAGGCAGGGTGAACAATGGCAAACAGGGCAGAACAGAAAAGGCAGAGACAAACCAGGTTGACAGGTGCTGCAAAACATATTGACCTATGACATTAAAAATTATTCTAAATTTAAATGATCTCATATATGTGGCTATTGTGGTTCACGATCATAGGCCCTGTCCCAGATGGCACACTTCATATGAATTTTCGGTCTTGTGTACTTATTTCATGTGTCCGTTAAATCCATGAGACCGTAGGGTGTTTTATTTTTCATTTTAGGTTTCAGAAGGTTGCTCACGCATACTTTGTGGTTGATATGTGCCCTTGATGCACACTTTTGCAGAGCCCACACTGATGCAAGCTCTACAGCACACTTCTTTTCGACAGTCAAAGCGGGGTAACGTTTTTGCACGTCGTGCACAATAACCCTAAAGGCACCAGGGTGGCGGTGCCACCGGGCCGTTTTTATATATATATATATATATATATATATATATATATATATATATATATATATAAATATAGCTGCGAGCAGCGATGAAGGGCCAAAGCCGGCGGTACCGCCACCCCGGTGCCTTTAGGTAACTAAAGGCACCGGGGTTGCGGTGCCACCGGCTTGGGCCCGTAATCGCTGCTCGCAGCTATATTTATTATTATTTTACTACCTTTTGGGCACTTTTGGGGGCCTTAACGTGCTCGAAAACTCTTGAAACTTTGCACACATCTCAGAACCCGCGGCCATCAGGGCCGGGCTGAAGCTGGTACCCGGGCGTGGCAGGGGGGCTCGACAGCGCCCCCTGGAACGGGGTTTGAACACTTGGTCCATAAATCAAACACGCTTGCATGTAATAATATGAAACTCAGTACACATATAGATCTCATCGGTTCATATGTACTTCATGCTCTTACTTTTTACCCCAGCCCAACAGGAAGTCGGCTATTAAGGCTTGTTTGGAAAACGCATGCAATGGAATGTGAAATACTCCTCCTAGAGAATTCAAACACACGGCACGAAACTCGGTCAGCATGAAGTCAAGACACTGAGGATGAAAAGTTGCCAGGGGATTTTTGATATCTCGAACGGTTTGGCCGTGGCGAGGAAACGAAATTATGGTGAGAAACGTGAAACAGGAAGTGTGTTATAACTACTGCATACATTAACTGATCTTGATGAAACTTCAGCAGTGTGTTCGTTGTAAGAGCCCGATCACATGGATGTGACTATTGTGAGTCAAAGTTATAGCGCCACCAACTGGCAGCAGGAAGTGTGTCACTTTCAAAATGCTTTTAAATCACCCTCTTATTTTTACCCGATTTGCTTCAAACTTCATGTGCATAATGTAGACACACGCCAGATGTAGACCTGTGAAAGGATTATTGATATCTTTGATACTGTTGCCATGGCAATGCATCAAACATTAATATTCCTTTTTTTAAGCTTTTTCATGCTTTTTTATGCTTTCGGGCACTTTTGGGGTTCTTAACGTGCTCGAAAACTCTTGAAACTTTGCACACGGGACAAAACCCACGGCCGTCAGGGCCAGGCTGAAGCTGGTACCCGGGCGTGGCAGGGGGGCTCGACAGCGCCCCCTTGAACGGGTCCGACAATTTGGTCCATATATCCAACACGCTTTACCCTATTTGCTTCAAACTTGATGTGTATAATGTAGACACAAGCCAGATGTAGACCTGTGAAAGGATTGTTGATATCTTAGATGCTGTTGCCGTGACAACGCATCAAACTTTAATATTCTTTTTGGATGCTTTTGAGACTCTCAGCGCACTTTTGGGGCCCTTAACATGCTCAAAAACTCTTGAAACTTTGCACACGGGTCAGAAACCGCGGCCATCAGGGCCGGGCTGAAGCTGGTACCCGGGCGTGGCAGGGGGGCTCGACAGCGCCCCCTGGAACGGGGTCCGAAAACTTGGTCCATAAATCAAACAGGCTTTACCCGATTTGCTTCAAACTTGATGTGTATAATGTAGACACACGCCAGATGTAGACCTGTGAAAGGATTGTTGATATCTTAGATGCTGTTGCCGTGACAATGCATCAAACTTTAATATTCTTTTTGGATGCTTTTGAGACTCTCAGCGCACTTTTGGGCCCCTTAACGTGCTCAAAAACTCTTGAAACTTTGCACACGGGTCAGAACCGGCGGCCATCAGGGCCGGGCTGAAGCTGGTACCCGGGCGTGGCAGGGGGGTTTGACAGCGCCCCCTGGAACGGGGTCCAAAAACTTGGTTCATAAATCAAACACGCTTGCATGTAATAATATGAAACTCGGTACACATATAGATCTCATCGGTTCATATATCCTTTGTACTTTTACTTTTTACCCCAGCCCAACAGGAAGTCGGCTATTAAGGCTTGTTTGGAAAACGCATGCAATGGAATTCGATATACTCCTCCTAGAGAATTCAACCAATCGCCACGAAACTCGGTCAGCATGAAGTCAAGAGATTGACGATGAAAAGTTGCCAGGGGATTTTTGATATCTCGAACGGTTTGGCCGTGGCGAGGAAACGAATTTATGGCGAATAATGGAAACAGGAAGTGTGTTATAACTTCTGCATACATTAACTGATCTTGATGAAACTTCAGCAGTGTGTTCGTTGTAAGAGTCCGATCACATGGATGTGACTATTGTGAGTCAATGTTATAGCGCCACCAACTGGCAGCAGGAAGTGTGTCACTTTCAAAATGCTTTGAAATCACCCTCTTATTTTTACCCGATTTGCTTCAAACTTTATGTGTATAATGTAAACACACGCCAGATATAGACTTGTGAAAGGATTATTGATATCTAAGATACTGTTGCCGTGACAACGCATCAAACGCATCAAACTTTAATATTCTTTTTGGATGCTTTTGAGACTCTTAGCATGCCTGAAATTGCTTAAAATTGCATGAAACTTGATAGACAGATCACATTTATTAGCCAGTAGACATGTGCAAAGTTTCAGAAACGGGCGTGGTGCAGGGGCTCAGTAGCGCCACCTTTTGACAAAAGTGGGGGTGTTAGTTATATAGTTTTACCTACAATCATAAAACTCGGTACGCATATTGTTCAGATCAAGCCGGACAACTTTCTAATTAACTGTCATTAGCTCCAAACAACAGCAAGTCAGATATTTAAGTTTGAATGTGGATGTATCTGAGAATTTTCTCTCCCTCTCTCTCTGTCTCTGTGTGTGAGGGATTTGTCTATTGCTTTTAATGGATTTCAAGGTTTCAGGGGCTTTTGGGGCTCTTAACGTGCTCAAAAACTCTTGAAATTTTGCACACAGGTCAGAACCCACGGCCATCAGGGCCGGGCTGAAGCTGGTACCCGGGCGTGGCAGGGGGGCTCAACAGCGCCCTCTTGAACGGGGTCCGACAATTTGGTCCATATATCCAACACGCTTGCATGAATTAATATGAAACTCAGTACACATATAGATCTCATCGGGCCGAACATCTTACCCCCGGTCAAGTTTTACGCCAGCCCAACAGGAAGTCGGCTATTATGGGTTGTTTGGAAAACGCTTGCTGTGGAATTTGAAGTACTACTCCTAGGCAATTCATTCAATCATCGCCAAACTCGGTGTGCATGATGTCAAGACTTTGAGGATGCTAAATTGCGGACGGACTTTTGATATCTCGAACGGTTTGGCCGTGGCGAGGAAATGAATTTTCATGGCTTAATAAGGACATATAAAGTGTGTTATAACTTAGTTAGTTTTACCTACAGTTACAAAACTCAGCGTGTATATTCTTCTCCTCAAGCCGAACAACTTTCTAATTTACAGTTATTAGCTCCGAACAACAGAAAGTCAGATATTTTGGTTTGAATATGGTCATTTTCTCTCTCTCTCTCTCTGAGCCAATATGGCAAGCCGTCTTAACATTTAATCATTTTAACCTACTAGTCTCTATTTTCATGCTACTAGTACTTATTTTTTAGATACTAGTATCTATTCCATTAAGTACTAGTACTTATTCATTAGCGACTAGTGCTTATTCTTTAGGTACTAGTGCCTATTCTTTAGATACTAGTGCTTATTCCTTAGGGACTAGTACCTTTTAAAAGATACTAGTACTTATTCATTAGATACTATATTAGTATCTAAAAATACTAGTATCTAAAAAATAAGTACTAGTAGCATGAAAATAGAGACTAGTGGGTTTAAATGATTAAATGTTAAAACGGCTTGCCATAAGCCTACGTCTCTGTGTCTGTGCCTGTCTGTGTGTGTGTGTGTGTGTGTGTAGGGGGAGGAGGGCTAGATTAACCATTTCACTGCTGTGTGGTTTGGCCTGCATTAAAAAGGAAAATAAATGTCTTAAGCCTTGTATTTTTTAAATAAGTTTTATTAATAAAGTAAAGGAATCACAGACTGTTTTTAAATGGGGTTGGATAAATATTTTTTTGTTTTTAAACTGTGTGTGCGAGCGTGCGTGCATGTGTGTGATTGTGCCTTGGTGTCTGTTACAGTTACAAGAGTTTAATCCTTGTTCAAGTTTAAGTTGAAGGCCTTGTCTTTTTGAATCCATTTGCAGCTTTTTATTAAGAATGGTCAAGACAGGCAGGGTGAACAATGGCAAACAGGGCAGAACAGAAAAGGCAGAGACAAACCAGGTTGACAGGCAAAGGACAAAGACCTCCAGATAAATACTAGGCTTCTGGATTTACACATTTAAGTGCTACAAAACATATTGACATATGACATCCTATGACATTAAAAATGATTCTAAATTTAAATTATCTCATATATGTGGCTATTGTGGTTCACGATCATAGGCCCTGTCCCAAATGGCACACTTCATATGAATTTTCGGTCTTGTGTACTTATTTCATGTGTCCGTTAAATCCATGAGACCGTAGGGTGTCTCATTTTACATTTTAGGTTTCAGAAGGTTGCTCACGCATACTTTTTGGTTGATATGTGCCCTCGATGCGCACTTTTGCAGAGCCCACACTGATGCAAGCTCTACAGCACACTTCTTTTCGACAGTCAAAGCGGGGTTACGTTTTTGCACGTCGTGCACAATAACCCCAAAGGCACCGGGGTGGCGGTGCCACCGGGCCGTTTATATATATATATATATATATATATATATATATATATATAAATATAGCTGCGAGCAGCGATGAAGGGCCAAAGCTGGCGGAACCGCCACCCCGGTGCCTTTAGGTACTAAAGGCACCGGGGTTGCGGTGCCACCGGCTTGGGCCCGTAATCGCTGCTCGCAGCTATATTTATTATTATTATTATTATTATTATTATTATTTTACTACCTTTTGGGCACTTTTGGGGGCCTTAACGTGCTCGAAAACTCTTGAAACTTTGCACACATCTCAGAACCCGCGGCCATCAGGGCCGGGCTGAAGCTGGTACCCGGGCGTGGCAGGGGGGCTCGACAGCGCCCCCTGGAACGGGGTTTGAACACTTGGTCCATAAATCAAACACGCTTGCATGTAATAATATGAAACTCAGTACACATATAGATCTCATCGGTTCATATATACTTCATGCTCTTACTTTTTACCCCAGCCCAACAGGAAGTCGGCTATTAAGGCTTGTTTGGAAAACGCATGCAATGGAATGTGAAATACTCCTCCTAGAGAATTCAAACACACGGCACGAAACTCGGTCAGCATGAAGTCAAGACACTGAGGATGAAAAGTTGCCAGGGGATTTTTGATATCTCGAACGGTTTGGCCGTGGCGAGGAAACGAAATTATGGCGAGAAACATGAAACAGGAAGTGTGTTATAACTACTGCATACATTAACTGATCTTGATGAAACTTCAGCAGTGTGTTCGTTGTAAGAGCCCGATCACATGGATGTGACTATTGTGAGTCAAAGTTATAGCGCCACCAACTGGCAGCAGGAAGTGTGTCACTTTCAAAATGCTTTTAAATCACCCTCTTATTTTTACCCGATTTGCTTCAAACTTCATGTGCATAATGTAGACACACGCCAGATGTAGACCTGTGAAAGGATTATTGATATCTTTGATACTGTTGCCATGGCAATGCATCAAACATTAACATTCCTTTTTTTAAGCTTTTTCATGCTTTTTTATGCTTTCGGGCACTTTTGGGGTTCTTA
This sequence comes from Semotilus atromaculatus, assembly GCA_031834385.1. Taxonomy (NCBI): domain Eukaryota; kingdom Metazoa; phylum Chordata; class Actinopteri; order Cypriniformes; family Leuciscidae; genus Semotilus; species Semotilus atromaculatus. The sequence continues at coordinate 301,036 of JAULUF010000056.1, read as the reverse complement.
ACGTGCTCGAAAACTCTTGAAACTTTTCACACGGGACAAAACCCACGGCCATCAGGGCCAGGCTGAAGCTGGTACCCGGGCGTGGCAGGGGGGCTCGACAGCGCCCCCTTGAACGGGTCCGACAATTTGGTCCATGTATCCAAAACGCTTTACCCTATTTGCTTCAAACTTGATGTGTATAATGTAGACACAAGCCAGATGTAGACCTGTGAAAGGATTGTTGATATCTTATATGCTGTTGCCGTGACAACGCATCAAACTTTAATATTCTTTTTGGATACTTTTGAGATTCTTAGCGCACTTTTGGGGCCCTTAACATGCTCAAAAACTCTTGAAACTTTGCACACGGGTCAGAAACCGCGGCCATCAGGGCCGGGCTGAAGCTGGTACCCGGGCGTGGCAGGGGGGCTCGACAGCGCCCCCTGGAACGGGGTCCGAAAACTTGGTCCATAAATCAAACAGGCTTTACCCGATTTGCTTCAAACTTGATGTGTATAATGTAGACACACGCCAGATGTAGACCTGTGAAAGGATTGTTGATATCTTAGATGCTGTTGCCGTGACAATGCATCAAACTTTAATATTCTTTTTGGATACTTTTGAGACTCTCAGCGCACTTTTGGGCCCCTTAACGTGCTCAAAAACTCTTGAAACTTTGCACACGGGTCAGAACCGGCGGCCATCAGGGCCGGGCTGAAGCTGGTACCCGGGCGTGGCAGGGGGGTTTGACAGCGCCCCCTGGAACGGGGTCCAAAAACTTGGTTCATAAATCAAACACGCTTGCATGTAATAATATGAAACTCTGTACACATAAAGATCTCATCGGTTCATATATCCTTTGTACTTTTACTTTTTACCCCAACCCAACAGGAAGTCGGCTATTAAGGCTTGTTTGGAAAACGCATGCAAAGGAATTCGATATACTCCTCCTAGAGAATTCAACCAATCGCCACGAAACTCGGTCAGCATGAAGTCAAGAGATTGACGATGAAAAGTTGCCAGGGGATTTTTGATATCTCGAACGGTTTTGGCCGTGGCGAGGAAACGAATTTATGGCGAATAATGGAAACTGGAAGTGTGTTATAACTTCTGCATACATTAACTGATCTTGATGAAACTTCAGCAGTGTGTTCGTTGTAAAAGTCCGATCACATGGATGTGACTATTGTGAGTCAACGTTATAGCGCCACCAACTGGCAGCAGGAAGTGTGTCACTTTCAAAATGCTTTGAAATCACCCTCTTATTTTTACCCGATTTGCTTCAAACTTTATGTGTATAATGTAAACACACGCTAGATGTAGACTTGTGAAAGGATTATTGATATCTAAGATACTGTTGCCGTGACAACGCATCAAATGCATCAAACTTTAATATTCTTTTTGGATGCTTTTGAGACTCTTAGCATGCCTGAAATTGCTTAAAATTGCATGAAACTCGACAGACAGATCACATTTATTAGCCAGTAGACATGTGCAAAGTTTCAGAAACGGGCGTGGTGCAGGGGCTCAGTAGCGCCACCTTTTGACAAAAGTGGGGGTGTTAGTTATATAGTTTTACCTACAATCATAAAACTCGGTACGCATTTTGTTCAGATCAAGCCGGACAACTTTCTAATTAACTGTCATTATAATAATAATAATAATAATAATAAACTTTATTTTATATAGCGCCTATAAAAAGTATCTCAAAGCGCTTCACAAATATAAAAACATAATAAAACATACAATTAAACAAAACAATGCATTAGTAATACAATTATCTAAAAGCTACCCTAAACAAATAAGTTTTAAGTGATGATTTAAAAACACTAAGTGATTCTGCTTGCCTAATCTCAATAGGCAGGGAATTCCAGAGTTTTGGAGCATTTGACGAAAAGGCCCTATCACCCATCGATTTTAGTCGGGTATGCGGAACAATTAAGAGGCCAGCTTCCGAAGAACGGAGATCACGTGCTGGTGTGTAGAGTGTTAAAAGTTCAGTTAGATACTGAGGTGTCAGTCCATGCAAGGCCTTATAAGTAAGCATTAAGATTTTAAAATCAATACGGAATCTGACAGGGAGCCAGTGTAAAGATTCCAGTACCGGAGTAATGTGATCCCTTGTCCTGTTTCCAGCCAGAATTCGAGCGGCAGAATTTTGTACCAACTGTAGTTTGTTAAGGGTAGCTTTTGAAACCCCAGCTAACAAAGCATTACAGTAATCGATACGAGAAAATACAAAGATGTTGATTAGCTTTTCAGCCACTGGGAGAGACAACATGGGACGCAATCTGGCTATATTTTTGAGATGAAAGAATGATGTCCTGACAGTGCTCTGAACATGAGGAACAAATGTCAAATTATTATCAAATATCACCCCCAGATTTTTTAATTTAGTCTGAAATTGAAGTGTAGAGCCTTCTACACTAAAAGTGGGGGAACCAGCCTTCCGTAGCTGGTGAGGTGAACCAATGAGCATTACCTCCGTCTTGTCACTGTTCAGGCATAAAAAATTTCTAGACATCCATTCTTTTATCTCAGAAATACAAAAGGAAAGATGAGACACAGCCACATCTACATCAGGTTTTGAATGTATATAAACCTGGGTGTCATCTGCATAAAAGTGAAAACTGAGTCCAAGTGATTTTAAAAGTTGGCCAAGAGGATAAACGTATATGTTAAAAAGTATAGGGCCCAGGATAGAACCTTGAGGGACACCAGAATGCACTACACCAATAGCAGACCTGAAACCACCCATAGCAACAAACTGCTTTCTATCAGAAAGATAGGACTTAAACCAGCTTAGTGCAGTATCAGAAACACCAAAAACAGATTCTAACCGAGCAAGTAAAATATTATGATCAACAGTGTCGAAAGCGGCACTAAGATCAAGAAGAATAAAAATAGAGAGACTGCCGGAATCAGAAGCGATTAACAAGTCATTAGTAACCTTAACTAATGCTGTCTCAGTGCTGTGTAGTTTACGGAATCCTGATTGAAGGGGCTCATAGAGATTATTTGCAGCTAGATGGAAGTGCAATTGAATAACAACAATTCGCTCTAAAAGTTTGGCAAGAAAAGGAAGATTGGAAATGGGGCGGAAATTATTTAGATTGTCAACGTTTGTGTCTTTTTTTTTTGGTACAGGAGTCAAAGCAGCAGTTTTAAATGTTGTTGGCACCACACCAGTGCACAGAGAATCATTTACAATATTCAGTACAATAGGACATAAACTAGCAAAACATGATTGGAACAGACAAGTTGGTACAGGATCAACTATGGAAGTGGCAGCTTTCATTTTTGAAACCTCATTACAAAGAGACTGAAGGTCCAATATGGAAAAATTTGATAGGGGGGTACCAGAAAATTCAGGAGTGATTGTGAGAGAAAAAGGTGAAGGAAGAGTAGAAATGATACATTTACGGAGGTTTTCAATCTTTGAGCCAAAAAAATTAAGAAACCTATTACAGAGGTGAGTCGAAGCTGGAGCAGTTGAATAACTGTTGCATTTAAGGAGTTTGTTAATAGAGTTGAACAATTGTCTTGGGTGGTTCTGATTGTTATCAATTATCTGTGCAAAATAAGCAGACCTGGCCGATGCAATTTGGGTCTTATATTCAAGTAATTGATCTTTCCAAGCCTGGTAAAAAACAGTCAAGCCAGACATACGCCACCTACGCTCCATTGTACGACAGGATGTCTTCATAGCACGCAGGTTTTCATTGTACCAAGGAGAGGGTCGCCCAAAGGAAACCAGACGTGATTTCAAAGGCGCAAATAAGTCCAGGCCAGATGAGAGAACAGAATTTAACATGAGAACTTTGTCCTCCAGGGCATCAGATGAAGAAAATGCGCTCAAGGAAGAACCAATAAAATCTGAGAAATCAGAGGGTTCAATCAATCTCCATTTGCGATAGTTAATAATGCGAGAAGAGGTAGTGTTTATATCAGGCAGTTCCATATTAAAAAAGATAGACAGATGATCAGACAGCCCCAAGTCAGAAGTGTACAACTGTGACACAAATGAGCCGTTTAAAATCACCAAATCAAGAGTATGGCCTTTATTATGTGTAGGACAGTCCACGAGCTGGTTCAGATCGAAGCACTCCAATAGAGATAAAAACTCTTTTGTTGTTATGGAATCTTTTTTGTCCATATGGATGTTAAAGTCCCCCAAGATTAAAGTTCTCTCAAATTTGAGGCATAGCAAGGACAACATATCTGCAAATTCAGATATAAAGTCTTTATTTTTCTTCGGAGGCCTGTAGACTGTAGCTATGGCAGTGGAAATGTGGGCAGGTACACTCAAAACAAGACATTCAAATGAGTTAAACTGTGGAACAACCACAGGACTCAAGCTGAGTTGGTTATTATATAGCACAATAATGCCCCCACCTCTTCCAGAGGAACGCGGGAGATCAAATAAGCCATATCCAGCAGGAGTAAGTTCATTAAAGAGAACACCATCTGACTCTTTGTGCCAAGTTTCAGTTAAACACACAAGATCCAGTTTACGTTCTGTAATAATGTCAGATAGTATCACAGCCTTGTTATTGACAGATCGTGTATTGAAAAGCGCAGAGTTTACCAGACGGGGAGCAGTTGAAACCAGAGAAGCAACCTCGCGCTTGGGAAACGACAAGTTGTTGGAATTAACCCCCCTAGGTCTACCCAACAGCGTTTGAGATTTACGCAGAAATGCAGGACAAGCAACGGAGGATGCAACAGTGGATGTAACAGATGAGAAGGAAAAGCTGCGTCTTGAAGAGCGATGTATATAACGCGTCGGTCGTAGTATTCCAGCATGACTGCAAAGAGTGTATGTGTCATTCGCCAGATAAAAGTTACCCTTAAGGTTCGACAGTTGGCGAACAGTGTACCTTAGGGCCATGTTTGAGAAGTCCACACCAGCCGGGATTTCACAGTGGTGTAAATCCTGGGAGGGACAGCAGAAAAGGCGATTCCAGCGAAGAACAGTCAGTGATAAAAGCAGTAATCCAAAGAGTGAGACGTAATTCCACATCATAGAAGCAGTAATCCAACGGGTGTAGCGTAAATCCTCCTCACGATAAACTAGGCAATCTTCACATACTCCAAAACTCTTTATGAAGGCTCATCAATAAAATAATAAAAATAATAAAAACAAACAAAACGGATGAAAGGAGCGGCAGCCAAAACGCGCCAGCGTACCCTTACAATCGGAACCGGAAAAAAAGCTCATTAGCTCCAAACAACAGCAAGTCAGATATTTAAGTTTGAATGTGGATGTATCTGAGAATTTTCTCTCCCTCTCTCTCTGTCTCTGTGTGTGAGGGATTTGTCTATTGCTTTTAATGGATTTCAAGGTTTCAGGGGCTTTTGGGGCTCTTAACGTGCTCAAAAACTCTTGAAATTTTTTGAAGCCATTTGCAGCTTTTTATTAAGAATGGTCAAGACAGGCAGGGTGAACAATGGCAAACAGGGCAGAACAGAAAAGGCAGAGACAAACCAGGTTGACAGGCAAAGGACAAAGACCTCCAGATAAATACTAGGCTTCTGGATTTACACATTTAAGTGCTACAAAACATATTGACATATGACATCCTATGACATTAAAAATGATTCTAAATTTAAATTATCTCATATATGTGGCTATTGTGGTTCACGATCATAGGCCCGTCCCAAATGGCACACTTCATATGAATTTTCGGTCTTGTGTACTTATTTCATGTGTCCGTTAAATCCATGAGACCGTAGGGTGTCTCATTTTTCATTTTAGGTTTCAGAAGGTTGCTCACGCATACTTTGTGGTTGATATGTGCCCTCGATGCGCACTTTTGCAGAGCCCACACTGATTCAAGCTCTACAGCACACTTCTTTTCGACAGTCAAAGCGGGGTTACGTTTTTGCACGTCGTGCACAATAACCCCAAAGGCACCGGGGTGGCGGTGCCACCGGGCCATTTATATATATATATAAATATAGCTGCGAGCAGCGATGAAGGGCCAAAGCTGGCGGAACCGCCACCGCCACTTTAGTACCTAAAGGCACCGGGGTTGCGGTGCCACCGGCTTGGGCCCGTAATCGCTGCTCGCAGCTATATTTAGGGCCCAAGCCTGAAAAGGCGAAGGCCCTATTGTTTTCCTAAGGATTATTATTTAGGATTATTATTAGGGCCCAAGCCTGAAAAGGCGAAGGCCCTATTGTTTTCCTAAGGATTATTATTTAGGATTATTATTATTATTATTATTATTATTATTATTATTATTTTACTACCTTTTGGGCACTTTTGGGGGCCTTAACGTGCTCGAAAACTCTTGAAACTTTGCACACATCTCAGAACCCACGGCCATCAGGGCCGGGCTGAAGCTGGTACCCGGGCGTGGCAGGGGGGCTCAACAGCGCCCCCTGGAACGGGGTTTGAACACTTGGTCCATAAATCAAACACGCTTGCATGTAATAATATGAAACTCAGTACACATATAGATCTCATCGGTTCATATATACTTCATGCTCTTACTTTTTACCCCAGCCCAACAGGAAGTCGGCTATTAAGGGTTGTTTGGAAAACGCATGCAATGGAATGTGAAATACTCCTCCTAGAGAATTCAAACACACGGCACGAAACTCGGTCAGCATGAAGTCAAGACACTGAGGATGAAAAGTTGCCAGGGGATTTTTGATATCTCGAACGGTTTGGCCGTGGCGAGGAAACAAAATTATGGCGAGAAACGTGAAACAGGAAGTGTGTTATAACTACTGCATACATTAACTAATCTTGATGAAACTTCAGCAGTGTGTTCGTTGTAAGAGCCCGATCACATGGATGTGACTATTGTGAGTCAAAGTTATAGCGCCACCAACTGGCAGCAGGAAGTGTGTCACTTTCAAAATGCTTTTAAATCACCCTCTTATTTCTACCCGATTTGCTTCAAACTTCATGTGCATAATGTAGACACGCCAGATGTAGACCTGTGAAAGGATTATTGATATCTTAGATACTGTTGCCATGGCAATGCATCAAACATTAATATTCCTTTTTTTAAGCTTTTTCATGCTTTTTTATGCTTTCGGGCACTTTTGGGGTTCTTAACGTGCTCGAAAACTCTTGAAACTTTGCACACGGGACAAAACCCACGGCCATCAGGGCCAGGCTGAAGCTGGTACCCGGGCGTGGCAGGGGGGCTCGACAGCGCCCCCTTGAACGGGTCCGACAATTTGGTCCATATATCCAACACGCTTTACCCTATTTGCTTCAAACTTGATGTGTATAATGTAGACACAAGCCAGATGTAGACCTGTGAAAGGATTGTTGATATCTTAGATGCTGTTGCCGTGACAACGCATCAAACTTTAATATTCTTTTTGGATACTTTTGAGATTCTTAGCGCACTTTTGGGGCCCTTAACATGCTCAAAAACTCTTGAAACTTTGCACACGGGTCAGAAACCGCGGCCATCAGGGCCGGGCTGAAGCTGGTACCCGGGCGTGGCAGGGGGGCTCGACAGCGCCCCCTGGAACGGGGTCCGAAAACTTGGTCCATAAATCAAACAGGCTTTACCCGATTTGCTTCAAACTTGATGTGTATAATGTAGACACACGCCAGATGTAGACCTGTGAAAGGATTGTTGATATTGTTTTATGATGCTAGATCCAACCCTACTGCCTATATTAGATCTTAACACCTTCTACCTTATTTTGTTTAAAATCTCAGGCAAGGTAAAGTATAAGTCAAATTCCCTTACTAGATAATAAGTATTCAAGTGTATACTTACTGTGTCTAGAAGAAAAAGACCCCTCCGTGGTTTTTATGTTCTTTTAAGAGGTAGAGACTTGCAGCAGGCAAATTTATTATAATAATTGTAAGTTATTTATTATATTTTCTTTTTAGTTATACAAAGTTTTCCATACAATTAGTTGATTCAGTATAATAGTAAAGCAGTTCACAAGTATCACCAATAGATGTCAGGCTTGGATCATCAAACAAAGGAGAGACTGGCTTCCCATCACCAGAATCTGCCCATACATTACATACAGTGCTTTTTATAATTCATATTACATATCACACCCCTTAATACATATTCAATCACAGATACACAGTTCACCCAATCCTAGATCTTGTACAATGGTTAACTCCTTCAATTTTTTCAAAACTTTCTTATAAAAAGCTCTGCACTTCTTTGTCCTTCTCCTTCGAGCTCGATTTCTCAGTCTCCTTCTCCTTCTCGTCTGGAACACAATGCTTCAGGTAATATACATTTACCTATTTATATTCAAACTGAATATTCATTTCTTAATAAAGATAATATTGCACTTTTATTCTTTGCTTTAATAAACAGTACTTATATTGATTATATTCTTACTATCATTCCTACAAATGAAAGACTCTTATAAAGTCTTATAAACCACTTATAATAAAAAGACTACTCTTATAAAGTCTTTACAATAAAAGTGGTATCAATCCTATACATGAAAGACTCTTATAAAGTCTTATAAACCACTTATAATAAAAAGACTACTCTTATAAAGTCTTTACAATAAAAGTGGTATCAATCCTATACATGAAAGACTCTTATAAAGTCTTATAAACCACTTATAATAAAAAGACTACTCTTATAAAGTCTTTACAATAAAAGTGGTATCATTCCTATAAATGAAAGACTCTTATAAAGTCTTATAAACCACTTATAATAAAAAGACTACTCTTATAAAGTCTTTACAATAAAAGTGGTATCAATCCTATACATAAAAGACTCTTATAAAGTCTTATAAACCACTTATAATAAAAAGACTATTCTTATAAAGTCTTTACAATAAAAGTGGTATCATTCCTATAAATGAAAGACTCTTATAAAGTCTTATAGTTACATTGGGAATTACTGAATAAATTGCATGCTTTTTATAACATGCCCCCTATGCAATTTTTATTCTTTTATTTCCAAATTCAGATAAGTTTTGTAAGTTCCTCTCATTTTGTCGTACTTAGCCAATTGAACATAAATTTGCCCTGTTTCTGTATACACATTTTTCTGAAATACATTCATACTCTTCTCCACCCATGGTCGTTTATTTTTTGGTTTCATTAACTTAGTTTCAATGATTTTTCCCTTTATTTGGGTTCCAGAAGGCCAGATTTCTGTACTTTGCTTTATTATAATCAAATAACTCCCAAATGTACTACGCATCCATTTACCATTAGTTACTTCATGCAGACATGCCCCAATCAACTGTCCAGCAGGTGTTTCACACATAAAGGTGCGGCTCCGTCCTTCATTAGAACATACTCGACACATCCCAAATGTCGGAACTAGGACTGTTGGTATGTATACCTTGTCCTGAGCCGCTTTCCTGGACCTCTGGTGAACCAGTTGGAGTGGGCGTGTCTGCCTCGTTTTCACTTGGAGATCCATTCTCCTTCTGAGCTATGAAATAAAATATGCCATTATGCTTAATTACTTTCAAATTCTTCCCCATTTGTTTTGCTTGCAATATATGTACAAATAACTGATCTTCTTTCCTCCAAACTTTATGGGCCGACAAATCACTATATGTTTCTTTGATTTCAGAGTGGAGCACATTGAACATGTACTTAAATTTATCCATGATTTTCACATTGATTTGTTCCACAAGTTCAAAAACGTTAATACAGTACTCAATCAAATTTTTTCCGCTGTACCAAATTATCATATTGGTCTTTTCAATGCAGTTGTTACATAGATTTCCCATGACTAACACAACAATGTTTCGTTCCCACAGCATCTTGTGGCATTTCATACACTCCTCCTCTCTAACTAATATCCAGTAGTCCCGTTTCTTTGACAACACCAGGCCAGTAGAGGTCCTCCTTAACTCCTATAAACAAATTACACCTCAATGCATATTCTACAACTCAATGCATATTCGTCATTGCTTTCATTCCTTTTACAATATCTTATCATATATCTTCTTACTACTTTGTTATTATACTCCGTTATTATGATAAGTGTATATCTACCAGATGTCCGAAATCATCAAGTCTGTCCAATTCATGTTCTGATTCTTCATCGAAGTTCAATCTGCTGCTAGCCATAATGTGTCCTTTTGCTTTCCAAGTCTCTTCCAGAATGTCTATTAACTATACATAGCTTCCAGGATTACGTTGTGACACACCTCCAGATGACGTTCTGATGTTATGTATGTCCAGTCTGTTAGAATTAGCCTCTCCTCTTTCACAGCATTTGACATACTTGCATAATCTCCAAATCACAGAAATACATGTTCTAAACATTCTTCCTAATCCTGTACATTCAATCAGAATTAATATAAACAAAATCGTCACCATTATCAGTATTAATCTGAAATTATTAACCACCCACTTTATTGTGTTAAATGCATTACTTCCAATCCCTGCCATTTTCATTATTTTCCTCTGCACCTCTTCATTCATTGATGACCACTTGTTTTTGATTGTTTCCTCAATATTTCCAATTGCTTTTCGTGGTTCTATTTCTAGCTCTTCTTCAAAAAATTGTTTTCTTGCTACCATGAAATAAAATGGAAATGGTGGCATACACCTACTATTCTCTTGCGTACTAAAGTCTGCTATTGTATCTGCATAAATGGTTTTCTCAGTCATTATTGGTTCAGAAACCACTCTGCATATTCCTTGATTTATCTCATTTCTTTTCCAATTTCCATCTATTCTCATATCTGCACATGTCCATCCTGAATACATCCAAGGCTGCTCACCTCCAATTAACAACACTGACCAAAATTGTTTATAATCATACATATCTTCCTCTTTTGGTAGCTTACGATAATAATCCCAGGACATTTTGTAAATTGGTTCAGGGATATCTCCTTTTCCATGATATTCACTTATTTCTTGTGGAATCCTCCACCATATAAAATCAGGATCATTCTTATACCGTATTCTAACTATAGGTATTGGATAATATTTATTCAATCTATTATTACTATACTGGATACTTACTCCCTGATGCTTTAGCTCTGTAATTTTGGTTGGAAATACTTTTCCCTCTTTTCCTGTAACTACATCTTCTAATAGATCAAACAATCTAAACTGGATTATCATTTGATCTGTTACCGTATTATTCTCTGTTATTATGTCTATCCATAATTGAGTTTGTCTCAACATTGTTGCCAGTTTTACACCTTGACTCTTCACTCCATTTTTATTCTTAAATATTAACCAAGGAGTTCTATCTCTATTCTCCTCTTGTTTTGTTTTCTCACTGTAATCAACTTCACATTTCCACTGATCTATGCACATGCAGCCAATCCAATTCATCTCATTTGCTTTGCAATTTTGTTTATTAAATTTCTCAACCAATTTCTCTTTCACTTTATCTCTCCAGAGATTGTGCAGCTTCCAATTATATCTAATTTCAGAGCATCTCTGTATATCAATATCACCACATTCTTCCCAGAATTTATCAGTTCTAATACTTATTTGAAAAACCTGTTCCTTTTTTTCTTTATATTTATTTCTCCCTACAGCAATTTCAGCCATTCTAGTTGTCTCACTATACCATTTTAAATCGGGAATGGGGTTACTTAATTTCCTCAATGTCTCATATAGTGTATATTTTTCCTGTGTGAATTCTTCCTTACACTCTTTTGCTATGTATCTGTTCTCTAAATCTTTTGTCTTTTCTCCACTAGTCTCTATTGATTTCTCACTTTGTTTCTCACTTTGTTTCTCACTTTGTCTTTTTAGATCAATCACTTTATCTATTCGAAAAGCTGTATCCATCTCATAATTCGGATCTATATATTCCATGTATATCCCTTTATCCTCATCTAGTTCTTTCTCCTCTTCATTTACAGTATTATTTAACTTCATCCATAATACCAATATTATGACTCCAATTGTCACTAAGGCTCCCACAAATATGGGTCTCTGTAAACAGATCTGTTTCCACTTTTGTGTCCCTCTGGCTTCCTTTGACCTCGCAGGCCTTCTCTGGTTTTCAGTCTCCATGTTCTGTAAGATAACAAGCTCTCCTTGGTCATTAATCTTTCATCACCAACACAGCTTCTTAAATCTTTTCCACTTATGTTTTTCATCTTCTATCTTTCTTCTTTTATTATTTCATTCTCTGTCTTTATATATGTTGAATAGATTCTTAATGCTTTGTTCTCACTAAATTCCCCTTCTTAAGATCTATCAACATATATTCCCCTTCATGTGACAAGGTCTATACTTACATTGTTTGATGTCCAGCCATACTTGTATTTGAACAGTTCAGCAGCTGTCATACTTATTCACTTATAAGTATTTTATGTTTGCCAACTGCAATCCCAACCTCCAATGCTCATTTTATGCCACTTATGTATCTTTCTAATAGATACTACTTTTAGTTGTGTTCTAAAATTTCTTGTTCCATCCAGAAAACCTCAATTTCATCAAACCAAATTACCCTTAATATTTATGAACAGTCTCTTGTGTACTGCTCTTTAAGTTTCTGACCTTTTCACCTATGTCATAGGAGTAGGTACTTAGTTTACGATCATTTAATTAGAATCAGATTTCTTTTACTCCATACTCCATTATTCTCAAGCAGGACACTATGTGTATCTATAAGCTTTATCACTCGATCCTTCTTTGTAATCAAATCTTTAAATGGTTTATCTGGACTTTTATTTTGTAATCTAATCCATACAAAATCTCCCACTTGACATTTGTCGTTTGGCTGGGGTTTGTCTACCTTAGCTTCTCTGTCTCCTGTATTCATATTTACAAAATATAATGCTTCTTCTATATGTTGATCCCATTCTGTATTATTATAATTAGCTCTAAAAAAGCTCTTTAGGCTACCAATAGATCTTTCACTTAATCCGTTACTTTCTGGTTGATAACGGATAGACTTTATTAAGCTAATGTGTTTTTCAGCCAACCAATTCTCAAACTGCCCCCCAACAAAGTAAGATCCATTATCAACTCTTATGGTCTCTGGTCTACCCCAAGCTGACATTAATTCTTGCATTGCTTTAATTATATTTTTTGCACTAGGATCTTTCAAAGGCTTGGCCCATATTTTATTTAAATATGCCTCTACTGCAACTATAATATATTTATTCCCTAATTTTGTACGAGGATTCAATGGACCAGCTATATCTAAATCCCATTCTAAGTTAAATCTATCTGGTAATATTCGTCCATAATCTGCTCTGATAGTTTTATTATATCCCTTCTTCATGCAGTTTTCGCATTTCATTTTTATTTCTCTATATTTTTTCCTCCAATTTGGAATATTGATATTATTATCTGCTAATATTTTACCCATCAGGTTCATGCCAGGATGTTTTAAATGATCATGCAGAGTTTTAATCGCTTCTGCACCTTCCTCTTTGATGATAACAATTCTCCTCAGCCTAGCTAATTTATCTGCATCATCATTCCCTCGGGACAGTTCAGTTTTCTCCTTAGAATGTCCTTTCTGATGAATTACAACTAATTCCAGATCCTGCACAAGATCATCAATCTCTTTCCACATTCTTTCATGTTCAATAGGCTTATTGTTACATTTAGTGAAGTCATTCTGTCTCCAAACACTCAAGTTTTCGTTCAGACTCGTCTCGACATATTTGCTATCGGTTACTATTAATATTTGTTTAGCATTTATTTCTTTTGCTTTTCTCAATGCCTGTACCACTGCCATAACTTCTGCACTTTGAGCAGTTCCAGGTATCGATCCTTTTCCTGTAATTTCACAGTTTTTTTTCTTTCTAATGATATAAGCCCAATGAGCTTCCTGATCTGTCAGAGTTTTTGATCCATCTGTAAATATCACAGTTCCTTTGAATACTGGTAAGTTTATTTTCTGACATTTTTTCCGCTCTTTATTTAATATGGTTATGCATGGATCTAATAATATGTTCTGCCATCTCTGCCACCGATTATTCTGTGCTCTAGCATCTTTGATTTTATTTTTAGTAAGGTGAGCCATTACACTTTCATCTGCATTAATCGTAATTTGTTGACCTCTGGCTAACCCTTTGATTTCTGAATATCTTTTGCTAATTGCTACTAATTTTTGTTCAACTGGCAGAAATTTTTTCTCTGGATTTTCCCATGTTCCAGTCATTATACGTATTGGCATATTACTTTTCGCATTTCTCACTACCATTTGATAACCTTTACAATCTGTGTCTAAATCCACTTCTAAATCTTTCTCGTCATCTCTCCCCTCTAATTGTCCTGAGTTTAAGATAGCTTGCTTTAGGTCACAGAGTGCTTTGTCAGCTTCTTCAGTCCATTCTAACCGATTACCTTTTATAGTTGTATATATTGGTTTTGCCATTTGACTAAATTTTGGGATTACATCTCTTACATAATTCAGTAATCCCATGATCTGTTGAACATTTTTAACACTCTCTGGTTTCTTCAATTCTATAATTCTTTCCTTCATACTCTGTGTTATTCCTCTATTTCCTGCTGACACCCAGAATCCTAGGAATTCTACCATATTCGTCATCACTTCACTCTTTTTTATATTTATTTTCAACCCTGACTTTGCTATTCGTTTTAGTACTTCTTTTACTGTTTCTACATGTTCTTTTTCATCTGTACTCACTATTAAAATATCATCAATATAGATTTCTACTGGCAAATCTTTTAGTATTTCCATTATTACACTTTGAAATACTACTGATGCATTTATATAACCTTGTGGTAAACGTTTATATACATAATGTTTATTATTTACAGTAAATGCAGTTTTTTCTTGGCTATTTTCAGTTAGTGGAATAGCCCAAAATCCATTAATTAAATCTAATTTTGTAAGGAATTCTCCATCTTTTAATCTTTCAATCGTATCTCTAGCATGAATTAGGTAACGTCGATCTGGTTTTGTCAGACGATTAAGGGCTTTAAAATTTGTTACTAAACGGAATCCTTGATTTCCAGGTTTCGGAACTAATTGAATTGGACTATTAGTAATAGCTGAAGCTACTTCCTTAATAACCCCTTGTTCCAATAATTCCTGTATTGTCTGATTTAATTCTTCCTTTCCTAATTTATTAATAGGATATTGTCTCTGTGGTTTATGTATTCCACCTATAATTTCATGCGCAAAATCATCACTTACTTTTCCACAATGATTTTTAAATCTTCCACATGGAGTTTCTCTTAATGCTTGTATTAATTCATCTTTTGATTCTGTACTACCAATCATTTTTTGTCTGATTCGATTCAATTCATTTTCTATGTTCACTTCTTTCAATCTTAACACTTTTTTAAGATCTCTACCCGCCAGTAAATTTTCTTCTCCCGTTATCATTTTTATTCCAAATTTTTCTCCCATCGGTTCTTCTTCTATTCTTCCATTATATGTTTGAACTAATATTTTATCTGTGTATTTTATTGGCTCTGTTGTTGATGATAATTCAGCTCCTGTATCTAAAATAAATTCGATTCCTTCTATATTTACAAATAGTTCTTCATCTCTTTCTATTACTCTCTCATCATTAATGTTTTTCTTCAACAGGCCAACCTCATTTCATTGTTTACTTTGTTCTAATTTCTCTGTTTTATCAGGCTTCTCATTTATTACTACAGCTGCTTGTATCTCTTCACTAGAAACCACTTTATTTCTTCCAAACCTCTTCACATTAGAATTCGTGGTTTTACGTTTCTGTATTATTAGATTTTTCTGCTCTGGTGTCATTTTCTCCCATTTATCATTTGAAATATAACTGGACTTAAATGCAGAGCCTTTCTGTCCATTCTTGAATGTGCTCGTGTCGCCCTTATTCTTCTGCCAGGTTGCTCTCTTTTGATTCCATGCTTTTGATGTACCTGACCTATTTCTTTCACTCTGTCTGGCTTGAAATCGGGTATTATAGGGCTTTCTGTCTTCTATTTGAACTTTTGACTGTTTCCTTATGTCTTCTCTCGGTTGCTTTTGAGATTTTTTATTATTTTGTGGTATTTTTTTCTTCACAAATTGAGTGTTTAAATCATACTCAGCTAATCGCTCCTCGATTTGTTTCCTTGTCGTTGTATTTAGTATTGTTACTAACTTATAACCACCTGGTATTTTACTTCCTACATCTCTTAGTAGTCTCACTTTATCTGACATCGGTATTTCATCTTCCATGGATACCCAAACACTCAATAATGGTACTTGATCTTTATTGGCATTAATTAACATTTCTCGCCATTGTGCATATTTATCCTCTGTCCCAGTCAGATCTCTAACTTTATCTAGCGCTTCTGCTGATATCGCATGTCCAGTGCATGTTTGTACCAGTCGAGTTATCGCTTCTGAGCCTAAACCCGCTTGTGTTGCAGATTTAATTATACGATCTGTATAATTACTGTAATTTTCTCCTAATTTTTTGGCTCCTACTTGCTTTCTAACTACGTTTGTCAATTTCAGTTCTAACAATTTAGCTTGTACATCTTGTTCAGTATTTCTCTGAGGAGTACTAAATTGTAGTTTTTTGACTGGAGTCTCACTTTCCATAGGGGTCACAGGTCTTCTTACTTCATCCTGATTTATTTCTACCTCACTTTCGTACTCCCAGACTTCATCACTCTCTCTGTTCAAATTATCTATTGCCCTTAGACCTTTTGTATTCTCAAAGTCCCTGCGCAGTTTTTTGTTTTCATTTTTTAATATTTTGATTACGTTCTCCATTTCAATCACCATTCTTCGTTGAAATCCGTATCCTTCCTGAAATAAGGTCTGTTTACCTGATTTTGACCACCCTTCTTGGTCAGCTATTTGTTTTTCAGAAGGGGATCTACTCGCTGTTTTTATCTGACCATAAGTCAAATCCCTTTCTGGTATCACTTTTTTATCCCATTTATTCAATAATTCTTGATCTCTTTTCTCACTACTTGGATTTCTATATACATATCCTTTAAATTCCACCTCCGGCCATTCATTTTGTATCTGTTTCGTTACTCTTTTTAATTCTATTTTACCACCCCTTTTGTGTTTCAGTCTTACTTCTTTCTTTAATATATGTTCGTCTTCACTAACTTCATATTCAGAACTTATTCTTGTGGAATTTAATCCATCATCTCCCCTATCTCCATCCAGGCTTTCCTCCTCAGAGCTCTCGGAGTCTGTTTCTATCTCTTCTCGTAGTTCCGTCGCCTTGATAGGAGTTTTATTAGTAGACATTATTCCTTTCTGCTTAACCCCCATCATCTTTTCATATTCTTGTCTGAACTCTTCTCTTTCTCTACTTGTCATAAGCAGGTTTATTTTCAAAAGTTTCTTTTCTGAATTCTCAATTATTCCTGATAAAATTCCTTTTATTATTGCAGTTACAGAATGTTTAAATTGTCCAGTTCCTATTAGATTCATGTGTAATTCCATTATTCGATTTTCATTCGCTATGTTTATTAGTGAAGACATAATCGTCTCCATTTCTTTTTCTGATCTAGTTATGGTACATAACTTCTTTCTGCAGTCCGTCATTATTGCATGGGCTATTAACTGCCAGTGTGGAGCTCCAGACGTTAATCTCACAGATCCCACTGACTTCAACTGCAGTTTTTGTTTAACGCCTTCAATTTCTTTTAAGGTTTGTGAATCTAACTTAGTTTTTATATCTTGTATTTCCTCATTGTCTTCTGTACCATTCAGGACTATTATTCCTCCTCTGGTATTTTGTATTAATCCATCATAAATTATTATTTCAATATCTCCAATTTTTATCTTTTGTCTATTCACTTCGTCACCGACTAACACTTCCTCCATTTTCTGATTTGTAACTTCTTCAGTTTGTATAGTATTTTTTCCTTCCTCAAACTGAACTACTTTTTCTTTATCAGATTCTTCTGCCGACATTATTTTATTTTATGATGGATTTTAATTTCTTATTACTGTTTGTTTTATAGGACTTTTTCAACAATTATTCGTTATTTTCTGATATCCTTCTTTTTGCTTGATCGTTTTCTGGATGGAAACTAATGTATTAATAGATTGAAATTGATCTATTAATTTTCTATCTTTTCTTTTTCTTTCTCCTAGGACTATTTCATTATTATATATCCTAGTATGGGTTTTATTTCATACTGTAATCTCCATTTAACGATGTGCACTTCGTTAAATAGTTCCTACAGTTTCTACTAAATCCTTATACTTCAGATTTAGCTAATCTCTATTATCTCTCTTGAATTTCTTCTAACCTTTTAGAATACTCTTCTTTGTTTAATAGGTTTAACTTTTCCTCGTTTCTCCTATTTTATTTCGTCTTTCATTCAATAGAGATTCTAGTAGTGTCTTGCATGCATTTATATAACCCTGACCAGGTTATTTTTAATAATTCTTTGGTGAATTATTTTGTCTATAAGATTTCTCTTTTCAGACTTCTCTCAGCTTTCTGAGATTTTATCACTACTATTTACCTAACAATTCTTTTTAGGTTGTACATTTTTGTTTATTTACTGTATTTTTTATACAATAATTTTTTATTTTTCATGAGCATTTAATCATTGATTTTGGCCAGAAATCAATAATTAAAAAGCCCCACGTTGGGCGCCATGTTTTATGATGCTAGATCCAACCCTACTGCCTATATTAGATCTTAACACCTTCTACCTTATTTTGTTTAAAATCTCAGGCAAGGTAAAGTATAAGTCAAATTCCCTTACTAGATAATAAGTATTCAAGTGTATACTTACTGTGTCTAGAAGAAAAAGACCCCTCCGTGGTTTTTATGTTCTTTTAAGAGGTAGAGACTTGCAGCAGGCAAATTTATTATAATAATTGTAAGTTATTTATTATATTTTCTTTTTAGTTATACAAAGTTTTCCATACAATTAGTTGATTCAGTATAATAGTAAAGCAGTTCACAAGTATCACCAATAGATGTCAGGCTTGGATCATCAAACAAAGGAGAGACTGGCTTCCCATCACCAGAATCTGCCCATACATTACATACAGTGCTTTTTATAATTCATATTACATATCACACCCCTTAATACATATTCAATCACAGATACACAGTTCACCCAATCCTAGATCTTGTACAATGGTTAACTCCTTCAATTTTTTCAAAACTTTCTTATAAAAAGCTCTGCACTTCTTTGTCCTTCTCCTTCGAGCTCGATTTCTCAGTCTCCTTCTCCTTCTCGTCTGGAACACAATGCTTCAGGTAATATACATTTACCTATTTATATTCAAACTGAATATTCATTTCTTAATAAAGATAATATTGCACTTTTATTCTTTGCTTTAATAAACAGTACTTATATTGATTATATTCTTACTATCATTCCTACAAATGAAAGACTCTTATAAAGTCTTATAAACCACTTATAATAAAAAGACTACTCTTATAAAGTCTTTACAATAAAAGTGGTATCAATCCTATACATGAAAGACTCTTATAAAGTCTTATAAACCACTTATAATAAAAAGACTACTCTTATAAAGTCTTTACAATAAAAGTGGTATCAATCCTATACATGAAAGACTCTTATAAAGTCTTATAAACCACTTATAATAAAAAGACTACTCTTATAAAGTCTTTACAATAAAAGTGGTATCATTCCTATAAATGAAAGACTCTTATAAAGTCTTATAAACCACTTATAATAAAAAGACTACTCTTATAAAGTCTTTACAATAAAAGTGGTATCAATCCTATACATAAAAGACTCTTATAAAGTCTTATAAACCACTTATAATAAAAAGACTATTCTTATAAAGTCTTTACAATAAAAGTGGTATCATTCCTATAAATGAAAGACTCTTATAAAGTCTTATAGTTACATTGGGAATTACTGAATAAATTGCATGCTTTTTATAACAATATCTTAGATGCTGTTGCCGTGACAATGCATCAAACTTTAATATTCTTTTTGGATGCTTTTGAGACTCTCAGCGCACTTTTGGGCCCCTTAACGTGCTCAAAAACTCTTGAAACTTTGCACACGGGTCAGAACCGGCGGCCATCAGGGCCGGGCTGAAGCTGGTACCCGGGCGTGGCAGGGGGTTTGACAGCGCCCCCTGGAACGGGGTCCAAAAACTTGGTTCATAAATCAAACACGCTTGCATGTAATAATATGAAACTCGGTACACATATAGATCTCATCGGTTCATATATCCTTTGTACTTTTACTTTTTACCCCAGCCCAACAGGAAGTCGGCTATTAAGGCTTGTTTGGAAAACGCATGCAATGGAATTCGATATACTCCTCCTAGAGAATTCAACCAATCGCCACGAAACTCGGTCAGCATGAAGTCAAGATATTGACGATGAAAAGTTGCCAGGGGATTTTTGATATCTCGAACGGTTTGGCCGTGGCGAGGAAACGAATTTATGGCGAATAATGGAAACAGGAAGTGTGTTATAACTTCTGCATACATTAACTGATCTTGATGAAACTTCAGCAGTGTGTTCGTTGTAAGAGTCCGATCACATGGATGGGACTATTGTGAGTCAATGTTATAGCGCCACCAACTGGCAGCAGGAAGTGTGTCACTTTCAAAATGCTTTGAAATCACCCTCTTATTTTTACCCGATTTGCTTCAAACTTTATGTGTATAATGTAAACACACGCCAGAAGTAGACTTGTGAAAGGATTATTGATATCTAAGATACTGTTGCCGTGACAACGCATCAAACGCATCAAAGTTTAATATTCTTTTTGGATGCTTTTGAGACTCTTAGCATGCCTGAAATTGCTTAAAATTGCATGAAACTCGACAGACAGATCACATTTATTAGCCAGTAGACATGTGCAAAGTTTCAGAAACGGGCGTGGTGCAGGGGCTCAGTAGCGCCACCTTTTGACAAAAGTGGGGGTGTTAGTTATATAGTTTTACCTACAATCATAAAACTCGGTACGCATATTGTTCAGATCAAGCCGGACAACTTTCTAATTAACTGTCATTAGCTCCAAACAACAGCAAGTCAGATATTTAAGTTTGAATGTGGATGTATCTGAGAATTTTCTCTCCCTCTCTCTCTGTCTCTGTGTGTGAGGGATTTGTCTATTGCTTTTAATGGATTTCAAGGTTTCAGGGGCTTTTGGGGCTCTTAACGTGCTCAAAAACTCTTGAAATTTTGCACACAGGTCAGAACCCACGGCCATCAGGGCCGGGCTGAAGCTGGTACCCGGGCGTGGCAGGGGGGCTCAACAGCGCCCTCTTGAACGGGGTCCGACAATTTGGTCCATATATCCAACACGCTTGCATGAATTAATATGAAACTCAGTACACATATAGATCTCATCGGGCCGAACATCTTACCCCCGGTCAAGTTTTACGCCAGCCCAACAGGAAGTCGGCTATTATGGGTTGTTTGGAAAACGCTTGCTGTGGAATTTGAAGTACTACTCCTAGGCAATTCATTCAATCATCGCCAAACTCGGTGTGCATGATGTCAAGACTTTGAGGATGCTAAATTGCGGACGGACTTTTGATATCTCGAACGGTTTGGCCGTGGCGAGGAAATGAATTTTCATGGCTTAATAAGGACATATAAAGTGTGTTATAACTTAGTTAGTTTTACCTACAGTTACAAAACTCAGCGTGTATATTCTTCTCCTCAAGCCGAACAACTTTCTAATTTACAGTTATTAGCTCCGAACAACAGAAAGTCAGATATTTTGGTTTGAATATGGTCATTTTCTCTCTCTCTCTCTCTGAGCCAATATGGCAAGCCGTCTTAACATTTAATCATTTTAACCTACTAGTCTCTATTTTCATGCTACTAGTACTTATTTTTTAGATACTAGTATCTATTCCATTAAGTACTAGTACTTATTCATTAGCGACTAGTGCTTATTCTTTAGGTACTAGTGCCTATTCTTTAGATACTAGTGCTTATTCCTTAGGGACTAGTACCTTTTAAAAGATACTAGTACTTATTCATTAGATACTATATTAGTATCTAAAAATACTAGTATCTAAAAAATAAGTACTAGTAGCATGAAAATAGAGACTAGTGGGTTTAAATGATTAAATGTTAAAACGGCTTGCCATAAGCCTACGTCTCTGTGTCTGTGCCTGTCTGTGTGTGTGTGTGTGTGTGTGTGGGTAGGGGGAGGAGGGCTAGATTAACCATTTCACTGCTGTGTGGTTTGGCCTGCATTAAAAAGGAAAATAAATGTCTTAAGCCTTGTATTTTTTAAATAAGTTTTATTAATAAAGTAAAGGAATCACAGACTGTTTTTAAATGGGGTTGGATAAATATTTTTTTGTTTTTAAACTGTGTGTGCGTGCGTGCGTGCATGTGTGTGATTGTGCCTTGGTGTCTGTTACAGTTACAAGAGTTTAATCCTTGTTCAAGTTTAAGTTTAAGGCCTTGTCTTTTTGAATCCATTTGCAGCTTTTTATTAAGAATGGTCAAGACAGGCAGGGTGAACAATGGCAAACAGGGCAGAACAGAAAAGGCAAAGACAAACCAGGTTGACAGGCAAAGGACAAAGACCTCCAGATAAATACTAGGCTTCTGGATTTACACATTTAAGTGCAACAAAACATGTTGACATATGACATCCTATGACATTAAAAATGATTCTAAATTTAAATGATCTCATATATGTGGCTATTGTGGTTCACGATCATAGGCCCTGTCCCAAATGGCACACTTCGATGAATTTGGCACACAATATGAATTTTCGGTCTTGTGTACTTATTTCATGTGTCCGTTAAATCCATGAGACCGTAGGGTGTCTCATTTTTCATTTTAGGTTTCAGAAGGTTGCTCACGCATACTTTTTGGTTGATATGTGCCCTCGATGCGCACTTTTGCAGAGCCCACACTGATGCAAGCTCTACAGCACACTTCTTTTCGACAGTCAAAGCGGGGTTACGTTTTTGCACGTCGTGCACAATAACCCCAAAGGCACCGGGGTGGCGGTGCCACCGGGCCGTTTATATATATATATATATATATATAAATATAGCTGCGAGCAGCGATGAAGGGCCAAAGCTGGCGGAACCGCCACCCCGGTGCCTTTAGGTACTAAAGGCACCGGGGTTGCGGTGCCACCGGCTTGGGCCCGTAATCGCTGCTCGCAGCTATATTTATTATTATTATTATTATTCTCCGCAATGAATCGCATTTTTGAGGGCCTAAACATGCACGAAAACTCACGAAAATTTGCACACGCGTCAGAACTGGCGAAAATTTACATCTGATATGCGTTTCAGAATTGAGCGGGGCAAAATGGCTCGATAGCGCCACCTATAAAGGTTCAACGGAGTGCGCCTCCCGCTACGTTTCACGTACGTGTACGAAATTCGGTACATACATGTAATGGCCCAATACCTACAAAAAAGTCTCTTGGAGCATAGCCCTAAACCCAACAGGAAGTCAGCCATTTTGAACTTCCTCTCAGATTTTTGTGCAGTTTTTGCCATTTTCAGGCCTCGTACTTTAACGAACTCCTCCTACAGTTTTAATCTGATCATCTTCAAATTTGGTGAGTCTAATCTTAAGGCCTTTGCGACGTTAAATTGCGAAGACCTTGAGTTTTCGTCGGAGGGCGTGTCCTCAGCGGCCTGACAAATTTCGATGTTTCGCGATGAAACAGGAAGTTGCTGTAACTCAGGCAAACAATGTCCAATCTGCCCCAAACTTCACACGTTTGATAAGAGTCCTGCCCTGAACACATGTCCATGCTCAAATTCAGTTACAGTCATAGCGCCACCTGCTGGTAACAGGAAGTGGCATGTTTAACACTGTTGAGGACTCCTAATAATATATAAAAAAGTGCCAGCAAGTGCTAAACTTGCTAGCAACATACTAGAAACATGCTAAAACATGCTAGCAAACACTTAGCTAAGTGCTAAAGCATGCTATTACTAAAATTAAATAGGAATTTGCTGTAACTCAGGTATGGAATATCAAATCTGCCCCAAACTTCACACGTTTGATAAGAGTCTTGGCCTGAACACATCTACATGAGAATATTCAGTTATAGTAATAGCGCCACCTACTGGCAACAGGAAGTGACATGTTTAACACTGTGATGCAGTACTAGCAACATATTAATTATGCCAATGAGTTATAAACATGTTAGAAACATGTTAAAACATGCTAGCAATTCTTAGCTAAGTGCTAAAGCATGCTAATACAATGAAACAGGAAGTTTTTGTTACTAAGGAAGGCAATGTCCAATCTGCCCCAAACTTCACACGTTTGATAAGAGTCCTGCCCTGAACACATGTCCATGCTCATATTCAGTTACAGTCATAGCACCAGCTGCTGGCAACAGGAAGTGACATGTTTAACACTGTTGAGGACTCCTAATAATATATAAAAAAGTGCCAGCAAGTGCTAAACATGCTAACCTCATACTAGAAACATGTTAAAACATGCTAGCAAAAACTTAGCTAAGTGCTAAAGTATGCTATTACTGCAATTAAATAGGAATTTGCTGTAATAGCGCTGCCTACTGTCAACAGGAAGTGACATGTTTTACACTGTGATGCAGTACTAGCAACATATTAAATATGCCATTGAGTTCCAAACATGCTAGAAAAATGCTAAAGCATGATAGCAACACTTCCTCTTAGATTTTTGTGCAGTTTTTGCCATTTTCAAGCCTCGTACTTTGACAAACTCCTCCTACAGTTTTAATCTGATCATCTTCAAATTTGGTGAGTCTAACCTTAAGGCCTTCGCGACAGTAAATTGCGAAGATCTTGAGTTTTCGTCAAAGGGCGTGTCCTCGGCGGCCTGACAAATTTCGATGTTTCGCCATGAAACAGGAAGTTGCTGTAACTCAGGCAAACAATGTCCAATCTGCCTCAAACTTCACACGTTTCATAAGAGTTCTGTCCTGAACACATGTCCATGCTCAAATTCAGTTACAGTCATAGCGCCACCTGCTGGCAACAGGAAGTGACATGTTTAACACTGTTGTGGACTCCTAATAATAGATAAAAAAGTGCCAGCAAGTGTTAAACATGCTATCAACATACTAGAAACATGCTAAAACATGCTAGCAAACACTTAGCTAAATGTTAAATTATGTTATTACTGCAATTAAATAGGAATTTGCTGTAACTCAGGCATGGAATGTCAAATCTGCCCCAAACTTCACACATTTGATAAGAGTCATGGCCTGAACACATCTACGTGACAATTTTCAGTTATAGTAATAGCGCCACCTACTAGCAACAGGAAGTGTCATGTTTAACACTGTGATGCAATACTGGCAACACATTAAATATGCCATTGAGTTATAAACATGTTATAAACATGTTAAAACATGCTAGCAATTCTTAGCTAAGTGCTAAAGCATGTTAATACAATGAAACAGGAAGTTGCTGTTACTCAAGAAGGCAATGTCCAATCTGCCCCAAACTTCACACGTTTCATAAGAGTTCTGTCCTGAACACATGTCCATGCTCAAATTCAGTTACAGTCATAGAGCCACCTGCTGGCAACAGGAAGTGACATGTTTAACACTGTTGTGGACTCCTAATAATAGATAAAAAAGTGCCAGCAAGTGTTAAACATGCTATCAACATACTAGAAACATGCTAAAACATGCTAGCAAACACTTAGCTAAATGTTAAATTATGTTATTACTGCAATTAAATAGGAATTTGCTGTAACTCAGGCATGGAATGTCAAATCTGCCCCAAACTTCACACATTTGATAAGAGTCATGGCCTGAACACATCTACGTGACAATTTTCAGTTATAGTAATAGCGCCACCTACTAGCAACAGGAAGTGTCATGTTTAACACTGTGATGCAATACTGGCAACACATTAAATATGCCATTGAGTTATAAACATGTTATAAACATGTTAAAACATGCTAGCAATTCTTAGCTAAGTGCTAAAGCATGTTAATACAATGAAACAGGAAGTTGCTGTTACTCAAGAAGGCAATGTCCAATCTGCCCCAAACTTCACACGTTTCATAAGAGTTCTGTCCTGAACACATGTCCATGCTCAAATTCAGTTACAGTCATAGCGCCACCTGCTGGCAACAGGAAGTGACATGTTTAACACTGTTGTGGACTCCTAATAATAGATAAAAAAGTGCCAGCAAGTGTTAAACATGCTATCAACATACTAGAAACATGCTAAAACATGCTAGCAAACACTTAGCTAAATGTTAAATTATGTTATTACTGCAATTAAATAGGAATTTGCTGTAACTCAGGCATGGAATGTCAAATCTGCCCCAAACTTCACACATTTGATAAGAGTCATGGCCTGAACACATCTACGTGACAATTTTCAGTTATAGTAATAGCGCCACCTACTAGCAACAGGAAGTGTCATGTTTAACACTGTGATGCAATACTGGCAACACATTAAATATGCCATTGAGTTATAAACATGTTATAAACATGTTAAAACATGCTAGCAATTCTTAGCTAAGTGCTAAAGCATGTTAATGCAATGAAACAGGAAGTTGTTGTTACTCAAGAAGGCAATGTCCAATCTGCCCCAAACTTCACACATTTGATAAGAGTTCTGCCCTGAACACATGTCCATGACAATTTTCAGTTATAGTAATAGCGCCACCTACTGTCGACAGGAAGTGACATGTTTTACATTGTGATGCAGTACTAGCAACATATTAATTAAATATGCCATTGAGTTCTAAACATGCTAGAAACATGCTAAAACATGCTAGCAACACTTATCTGAGTGATAACGCATGCTACTATCCCCATAATAAAGGACATTTTTGTAACTGACTTTGACATACTCCTCCTATATTTACCTACTTAAATGCACATTGCCCACCGTGCTCTGTCTTCCTGAAGCCACCGGGTGGCAGTGGCACGGGTGCGAGGGCCCTTTCATCGCTGCTTGCAGCTTTAATTGAATGTTTTGATTCCTTTTGTCTGTTTGTAATAGTTAAGTGTTTTTTTTTCTTTTGATTATTTTTTCCTGAGATAAAGGGAGGGATTCTTCTCCTGTATCTGAAGATCGAGTATTGTCATTTATTATCTTATTTTTTGCGCTTTTTGTATTTAACTTTGTTAATATTATTTGGAAATTTATTTAGTTATTAATGGGTCTTGGGTTGTGGAAGCCCAGATAACTGTCTCCCCTTGACCACATTTATTGTTGTATTGATTTCACAAGGTGTGTGAATTAATTTGTTTGCATTTGGATTAATTTCTTTTGTGTATTCATGCAGGAGCTGAAGGCCACTTGCGTGGGTGCCCTGGGGCTGTAGTAGTGGGATCTTCTGTTCACTTGAGAGTGCTGTATTTCACCAGTGTGGTGTGGTGGTGTGTGACTTGAATGAGCTTTTGTTGCTTTCCTTGTAGATTCACTTCCAGCAGGGGTGCCTAACGTGGATGTCCTTCAGCCCTGCATGGTTGTGTTGCTGAATGTGTTCGACCTCAGTTAGAGTCAATGTTTCTTTTTTTCTTTTGATGTGTTTATTTTTTTTGATTTGCCGTTGCTGTAATTTAGACACCAATAGACTTCAATTCATCTCATTAATTCCTTTTGTGCATGTTTGAATTGAGTGCTTAGTCCAACGCTCTATTGGGGTGGGGGGTGTTTTATGAGTGCCTGAAGTTTTATTGTAATAAAAAGAGCTATTTTTGTAGAGCCCACAAATCTGCCCATTTCTTTCGCTGATGCTGAACCTGTGTGCTTGAGTATGAAAAGCCGGTGGCTTGGTTAATTCTTAGGGTGTAAGTCCGTGGGTGGCGTAGTCGACAAAGAAAACTATATTTGAAATTGCCTTTTTAAATTAGGCTGATTACTAGCCTGGGAAAACCCAGACAACTTCCGGCAAATTTAGATTTGCTCTGCAAGTGAGTCTGGCAAAGAACTCATTCAAGCCCATTTCTAATCCGTCGAAATCGAGGCACCAATCAGAAACGTTGGGGCGGGCTATACACGATGACGACAGCGCAGGGACGGTGAAGCAGATTTTGTACATTACAAAGATGGATGCCGCCGTGGAACATCACTCGTTCGAATCAGCTATCGCGTCTGTTTTAAGCGATTAAAATTTTCCTTTTCGTTAAAACCCGAGCAAGGAACAACACTCAGTCTAAAAAAGATGTTATGGCTGTCTTACCGACTGGATTCGGCAAAAGTCTGATATAGTGTGGGAACAGGACGAGGCCGAGGGACGTGAGAGAACGGCGTGAGTGATAATGAATGACACCTGTGAGACGCACCGGTCTCTCTCACGGAGGAGCGACAACGGTGAAGATCGAGAGAGGACAGGCCTGAATTTTATTTGATGTTTTGTTTTATTTTGTGTGGCGGCAGTCGACCGTGAGGGACTGCCGTCTTTACTTTCGTTTTTGTATTCGTTTTATTTTGTCATAAAAATGTGTGAATGTTTCCGCCTCCTTCTTCCCATAACAACGAACGCCCGTTACAACCATAGATTACAACCATAGACTGTAAAAAATTATTACAACCAGCTTGCCCGTTGGTGGCTAAACGAATGGGTGGGTCTTAGCGAGAGCCCTCTGCATACGTCATCTCCTTCATCGCTCTGATTGGTTTTAGGTCTATCCAATTGCGCCAAAAGGCATTTGAGCGACGTCCGTTGGTGACGCCCCTGTGGAAATGATTTGTCTATGGAGCTTTGCCAGACCCTAACTCAGTTACAACTGAGAATGGTCTGGTTTTAACCAGGCTAGCTGATTACTGTTTTGCCGGTAACCGTTCGGTCACACTTGGTTTAACAAATCATGCACACAGATTAATTGAACATAACCACGAGTTCATAATCCACGCTCTCAGATTTTGTAATCTCCACAAATTCATAAACCAACCGTGCCCACGCTTTCGCAATCCGTTCCCACGGGTTTGTAAACTCTATTCACTGATTTGTAGCGCCTCTGTGCCAACCAGGACACATGTTTAGGTGCGGGATGCATTTCATTGTGTTTAAACTTAATTTTTTTAACTGGATAATTTCTTGAATTTTCTAAAAAACGACATTTAGGCTACTTGTATCTTTAAAGTCCATTTTTTGGGAGGAAAAAGCTCAGTATAATAGAATAAGCAAAAAAAGACTTCACATATAAAAAAAATATATAACACAAACACAAAGGTTATATAAAAATAAAACATTCATAAATTATTTTATGATTAACATATTACTGTCT
Organism: Semotilus atromaculatus; assembly: GCA_031834385.1. Classification (NCBI taxonomy): domain Eukaryota; kingdom Metazoa; phylum Chordata; class Actinopteri; order Cypriniformes; family Leuciscidae; genus Semotilus; species Semotilus atromaculatus. Next base: position 272,034 of record JAULUF010000056.1, on the reverse strand, counting down.
TCAGTGAACTCATTTATAGTTATAAACCCAAATGATAATAATAAGTATCATTATTATTATTACATTTAGGCTATTTAGAAGACACTTTTATCCAAAAAAGGAACAAAGCAATTCGTCAAATGTCAGTCATAATACAGGTTAGACAATAATAATACAGGGCTAAGATTATCACAAATAAACACAAGATTTTGATCCATGTCTGTTTGTGGGAGAGTGAGCGCGCACTGCATGACACGGAGGCACCGGCGCGAACACTTGCGTTTTCCTATCAACAGTGGAAACAACTTAAAATACTCTATCATTTCTGGTCATACAGAAAAGAATAATACATTATTCGCAACCAGTGGCGGCTCCAGACAATTTTGATTGGGGGGTCTCATGAAAACCAACAAAAAATACAGTGGACACGGCTAATAACTAGGGCTGGGCGATATGGCCAAAAAATCATATCTCTATTTTTGGTTAAATGGCGATATACGATATAGCCTTTATCTCGATACTTTCAAAATTTTTCTATTTGGATAAAGAAAATATGTATTTAATTGTTTTTTTTTTTTCACATCCTGCCCAATGATATCCTACAAACAATGTTGATATTGAAGGATATGGAAACAAATCTAGTAAATGTAATGTAGGCTATGCAATATTATGTGCAAAAAGGTGGTTTAAATCACATTACATTATAACATTGTAACATTACAATCTAAAAACAAAAAAACAAAAAAAAGATATTTTTTTCTCTAAAGGCGCAAACTAATTAGCACAAACTAATTAGCCTGCATTCGATTACCCCTTTATAATGGTCACTTTCATAAAAATATACTTGTAGGTTTAAAATTCCACATATGGCACATTATTGTCTCCAACAAAAGATATTTTAGCAATTTGTATATTTTAGTCAGAATTATTGTGTTTGGCGTGCATGCGCGCGGCGGCGCTCGTTCACGCAAACTTGAATTTCAGCGGAGATTCACTTGCAGAAGCTCGTCCTCTCATGACAGTGAAATGGACATATTTGTTTGACTTTCTAACATTTACATATGGAGAATATACCTTATGTTGAGTAAGTTAAGCACTGAGGAAAGCACCACATCTCAAACGCATTAAACAGCGCAAGTATTTATGTCAGAGCATCTGACAGGGCAAGCTGCTTTAAACTTGTTAACTATCTTAACAGTTATTTTGAAGCCCTTAATATAAGCTTGTCATATTTAGGACAAATTGTAGGCTACTATGTACTTTCACTGCAGCAGCTTCACGCGTCCTCCGCTATTTTTCAGATGTGCTCATATCAAACTTGCGCCTTGAACGCAACGGCGCAAGGCGCAGCGACGTTCATGGGGCGTCGCAGTGATGTTTATGTTTTTTTATATGTCAAATAAATTATTAATTATTATTGTTCTGCGTAGTTTGAAGAGAAACATTTTTAAATATTTATCCCGGATATATATATAATTTTTTTTTTATCAGGAAGGGGATGGAGGGTCAAATGGGGGGTCAAAGCGTTTTTTGGGAGGGTCTTGAGACCCCCCAAGACCCCCCCTGGCGCCGCCGGTGTTCACAATAACTCACAATAACAAGAAAACGTTGTGATTTTGTAAAATAAAATAAAACAATCAGGCGCACTTTCATGATCTCCGTGAACTGGAGCGCGTCTCAAATGAACTGAAACAAAATATAGCCTACCTATATAAAGCTTGAAATGTCCACTTTTAAACGAACAATTAAAATGCCTCGTTATTTTTCAGACATGTTTATTATATCATTAGCCTATAAATCAGATCTCTGTATGGTTCCAGAGACATATGTCTCTTCTCATTCAGCACTGTAGGGAAAATATCATTTCCAGGTTGTAATTTGGCTTTAGAAAACCAGTAAAATCTAATTTTTTTCCATATTAATTTGTGAATATTTTAAATGTTTAATAAAGGGGCAAAAAGTCATTGCGCAGCATTTGGTGTGTAGCCTACAGTTCAAATTCAAATTTTGGTGATCAACTTTGCGTTTTAAAAATACAACAACCGTTAATTTTTCAGCCTTTTTTGTTTTTCAATTACGGGTTAAAAAAAGAAAAATGAATGGACGCAAAAAGTACACGAACCTTATATTATTAAATATTTCAAATAATGTATTTGTATAGTCTTGGCGCGCAATGTCTTATGGGGTAGGATCGGGTAGGATCAAGGGGGTAATCCATCGACCGGAAGTTGAAGCCGGCCGCGTGCCGCTATCTTGTAGCAGAACTTCACTTGCGTTAGCATTCCATTGACTCCCATTCATTTTGGCGTCACTTTGACTGCGAATAACTTTACATCTGAGGCATTTAAAGACTCCATTTGTCCATTATTTATTTCTAAAGAAACACGACAATGTATAAAGGGCTCCATTACCTTCTACGTTACATTATGTCACGGTGATAAAGAACAGACGTAGATTCAATTGCAAGTGAACAGGTGTTTATTTAAACACAGAGAGAGAGCAGTTGTCTCGGACGAATATGCCGGCAGGATGATGAAAACCAGACTCGATAGCGCAGGTCTCCGTGGGCAGACAGATCAGGACCAGAAGATAACCACTGTGCTGGAACGAATCCGAGGAACAGGTACAGACGGTAGTCAGGCCGCGAAAACTCAGAACAGGACGGTATCCACCGTTGGTCAGGGACAGTCAATAAGGCAGAAGAACTCCAAACCGAATAATATCCAAAGCACAGGAACAAACACTAGATCGAGGAGAAACACAAGTGAACTCCGAGAACCTCAACAACCATCTGACAAAGACAGGACGATATGACACACAATATATAGGACATTCTCATTCAACACAGCTGGCGCTTAATCAGCTCATCAGCGAGGCTAACGAGAAATGCTGACGAGCCGCGCCCATTCGTACTACAAACACACACATAGCGAGGGCGAGTCACTGAATCCATGAACCGTGACAGTACCCCCCCTCCTAAGAACGCCGCCTGGCGTTCTCAGACCCCCTTACCTGCCGATTGTAATCATCGATAAGGGAGTGATCCAAGATGTCCCTAGCCGGAACCCAACTTCTCTCCTCCGGACCGTAACCTTCCCAGTCCACCAAATACTGGAATCCGCGTCCCCTCCGTCTAGAATCCAGTATACGATTAACCGAATAAGTTGGTTCCCCATTTACGAGTCGCGGCGGGGGAGGAACCGGGGCAGGCGGATTAATGGTAGAATGGTCTCACGGGCTCTGGTCCATGTGCGCTGACACCTCTGGATAAAGGCGTAAGCGGAGAGAACCGCGACCTCGGATTCCAGACTGGGAAAAATTGGTGGCTGGTATCCTACACTACATTCAAACGGAGAAAGACCCGTGGACGACACTGGCAACGTGTTGTGTGCGTACTCCACCATAGAAAGTTGTTGACTCCAGGACGAAGGATTCTTAGAGACTAAACATCGTAACGTCCTTTCCAGATCTTGGTTGGCTCTCTCGGTTTGACCATTGCTCTGGGGGTGAAACCCTGAGGACAGACTAACAGTCGCTCCCAGTAATTTACAAAACTCTCTCCAAAATTTGGACACAAACTGGGGACCTCTGTCGGAAACCACGTCTGTCGGGAGGCCATGTAAACGAAATACGTGATCTACGACGGCCAACGCTGTCTCCTTGGCTGAGGGTAATTTGGGCAAGGAAATGAAATGGGCCGCCTTCGAGAACCGGTCCACCACAGTCAAAACGACCGTGTTACCCTGGGAGGGTGGGAGCCCGGTGATAAAATCTAGCGCTATGTGTGACCAGGGTCTCGAAGGGACAGGCAGCGGTTGGAGTAACCCATCTGGGGGTTGGTTGGAAGTCTTACCAATGGCACAAACCGAGCAAGCCAAAACAAAACTGTGGACGTCACGAGCCATGCGAGGCCACCAGAATCGTTGCTCGACTAAGAAACTAGTGCGATTGACTCCTGGATGACAAGCCACGTTGGAACAATGCCCCCACTGAATGACGTCAGACCGTAATCCCTCCGGCACAAATAATCGGTTCGGTTGACACCCGGGCGGAGGCGTTACCCCTTCTAAGGCCGACTTGACCTTCGATTCGACCTCCCATGTGAGTGTGGAGACAATTAGGGTCTCGGGAAAAATGCACTCGGGAGTAGACGGGCGTTCGGAGCGGTCAAAAATACGAGATAAAGAGTCGGGTTTGATGTTTTTGGAACCCGGGCGGTACGAGAGAACAAAATCAAAACGTCCGAAAAAAAGTGCCCACCGAGCCTGCCTGGAGTTCAATCTTTTGGCAGTTCTAATGTATTCTAAGTTCTTGTGATCGGTCCAGACGATAAAAGGTACCCCCGACCCCTCTAACCAATGACGCCATTCCTCCAACGCTAACTTGACCGCCTACCCCCACCTCTGACGCGTCGACCTCCACCACAAACTGGCGTGATGAATCAGGGGCTATAAGGATAGGGGCTGAAACGAAGCGGCCCTTCAGTTTGGCAAACACAGCCTCAGCTGTGTTTGACCACCTGAACGCCGTTTTGGGGGAGGTCAAGGCAGTCAGAGGCGCGGCTAGTTGGCTGAAGTTGCGAATGAAACGCCGGTAGAAGTTGGCGAACCCCAGAAACCTCTGTAGGGCCTTACGGGAATCTGGGCTTGGCCACTCCACCACAGCCTTAACCTTCTCAGGGTCCATCCGCACTCCCTCAGACGAAATGATGTACCCTAAAAAAGGAACAGACTGTGCATGAAACGCGCATTTCTCCGCCTTGACAAAAAGCCCATTCTCTAGCAGCCTCTGAAGCACTCGCCTGACGTGTTGACAGTGTTCCTGGAGAGACGAAGAAAAAATCAATATGTCATCCAGGTAAACATATATGAACTGGTCTACCATGTCTCTCAACACGTCATTGACGAGTGCCTGGAAGACGGCTGGGGAGTTGGAAAGCCCGAACGGCATAACCAAATATTCAAAGTGCCCCCTGGGGGTGTTAAACGCGGTCTTCCATTCATCCCCCTTCCTGATGCGAACCAAATGATAAGCATTACGTAAATCCAATTTCGTGAAGATGGATGCTCCTTGCAACCTCTCGAAGGCTGAAGCCATCAACGGTAAAGGATAAGTATTCTTTACCGTAATGTTGTTCAACCCCCGGTAATCAATACAAGGTCGCAACGACTGTTGTGGTTTCAATCTTTTCGGTTCAATGATTTCTCAGGGATCCATGATAACAGAAAATAATTAGACTTTATTCAATTGAACAAAGCCGAATGACTCTTGCATCAGAATCACTCCCGAGCTCTGCTCAGCTCCACACATATATCCCATCCAACCTTCCAAAAAAGGTCATACATACATATAGATATTTTGAGAAATACTTTTGTACCATGTGACATACTGAAATAGCACTCTCTGTTGTCTCAGCATTCAAGGTCTTGTTACAGCACACACAGAGGAAATAATTGTGTATTCTTATATAGCTAAATTACTTGTTTTCTAAATAATAAAATCTTCAACACGACCCATCCTTCTTCCCCACGAAAAAGAATCCCGACCCCGCTGGAGAAGAGGAAGGACGAATGAACCCCGCTGCCAGAGAATCAGAAATATATTTCTCCATAGCCTCCCTTTCTGGAACAGAAAGTGAATATAACTTGCCCTTAGGCGGAGACATACCTGGTAATAAATCTATAGCACAGTCATAGGGACGATGCGGAGGAAGAGAAGCAGCCCGGGACTTACTGAACACTTCCTTCAGGTCGAGATACTCCGGTGGCACGTTAGACAGATTCACCGGCTCCTCCTGCAACATAGAACGAGAAACAGACGGAACAGCAGACGAAAGACACGAGGCATAACATTGTTCACTCCAACTGGACACTGAGTTCTGTCCCCACTCTATCCGGGGCCTGTGTCTCACCAACCACGGATGACCCAGGACAATTGGGGCGTGAGGTGACTGGGTGAGATAGAGTGAGATCCTCTCAGTGTGGTTACCCGAAGTGACGAGTGTGATAACCCCAGTGGTGTGAGTGACTCCCGGGAGCTCCTGTCCGTTGAGTGCGTGGATGTGGATGGGGTGGTTCAGGGTCGTGATGGGGAGGTGAAGTCTTCTGGCCAGTGAAGAGTCAATCAGGTTCCCCTCCGCTCCAGAATCCACCAGTGCCTCGCCGTTGAAGGATCCGTCTGCCCACTGGAGTCTCACCGGGAGAAGGGTGGCGCTCGAGGGTCTGGTCCAGGATAATCCGCCCGACAGTAGCCTCCATCCTACCGCCGGGCTTGGCCTTTTAAAGGACAGGTGGAAACAAAGTGGCCGGCCTCCCCGCAGTAGAGACACAGACCTCTCGAGCGACGGTGTTCTCTCTCCTCCCGGGAGAGTCGAGCTCGACCTACCTGCATGGGCTCAGGATCGTTCGAGGGGCTGACCGTGCTCGTGCCTCTGAGACCGGAAAAGTCTCCTCCGTCGACCAAAGGAATTTGGAACTGACGCTTCATTCCTTGTTGTAAACGAGCATCGACACGTAGTGCCAGTTCAATCAGTCCATCAAGAGTCTTCGGTAGTTCCACAGTGTAGATTTCACGTTAAACACGGTCAGCCAGCCCATGCAGGAATAGGTCCCACTGTGCCTCCTCGTTCCATTTGCACTCGGCGGCCAATGTTCGAAACTGGATAGAATAATCGGACACGGAGCTGTTGTTCTGACGAAGGTCGGCCAATTGACGAGCCGCCTCACGTCCGGCCACCGCGCGGTCGAACACGCGCTTCATCTCCTGCTCGAGTGCTTGGAACGAGGAGCAGCACTCGTGTTGGTTTTGCCACACCGCTGTTCCCCACTGAGCCGCGCGTCCAGATAGCAACGTCATTACAAGTGCCACTTTACTCTCCTCCGAAAAAAATGTCACAGGCTGGAGAGAGAAGAAGATTGAGCATTTAGTTAAGAAAGCTCTGCACAAATTAGGTTCACCCGAATACCTCTCTGGCGTGGGAATGCGCGGCTCAGGACGATTGACGTTGGGAGGTGCAAGGGGAACAGGCGGGGGCGGTGCTGGCACAGCGGGACCCCTCAGACGTTGTATTTGAGTGGTGAGCTCAGACACCTGCGCTACCAGAGCCTGGATCGCCCGACCCGAAGCTCCGATCTGTTCGTCTTGACGATCCATGCGGGCGTTGTTGTCGACCACCATCTGCCCGACGTTCTCCGCACTCGCTGAATCCATGAATGGTCAGATGGTTCTGTCACGGTGATAAAGAACAGACGTAGATTCAATTGCAAGTGAACAGGTGTTTATTTAAACACAGAGAGAGAGCAGTTGTCTCGGACGAATATGCCGGCAGGATGATGAAAACCAGACTCGATAGCGCAGGTCTCCGTGGGCAGACAGATCAGGACCAGAAGATAACCACTGTGCTGGAACGAATCCGAGGAACAGGTACAGACGGTAGTCAGGCCGCGAAAACTCAGAACAGGACGGTATCCACCGTTGGTCAGGGACAGTCAATAAGGCAGAAGAACTCCAAACCGAATAATATCCAAAGCACAGGAACAAACACTAGATCGAGGAGAAACACAAGTGAACTCCGAGAACCTCAACAACCATCTGACAAAGACAGGACGATATGACACACAATATATAGGACATTCTCATTCAACACAGCTGGCGCTTAATCAGCTCATCAGCGAGGCTAACGAGAAATGCTGACGAGCCGCGCCCATTCGTACTACAAACACACACATAGCGAGGGCGAGTCACTGAATCCATGAACCGTGACACATTATGGCCCCGTAGAACGGGATCTGCAGGCTTTTTCGGTCGACGAATCGTGCCTAGAGTTCGGGCCGGGCCTTTCTCACGTTGTGTTGAGACCCCGGCTCTGATATGTGCCCAAGGTTCTTACCACTCCCTTCGCGGATCAGGTGGTGAACCTGCAAGCGCTGCCCCAGGAGGAGGCAGACCCAGCCCTACCTTTTCTCTGTCCCGTCCGCGCCCTGCGGGTTTATGTTGACAGAACGCAAAGCTTCAGGACCTCAGATCAGCTCTTTGTCTGTTACGGAGGCCAGCAGAAAGGGGAAGGCTGTCTCCAAGCAGAGGTTAGCCCACTGGTTAGTGGATGCCATCACCCGAGCGTATGAGTCTCTGGGTGAGCCTTGTCCTCCCAGGTTGCGTGCTCACTCCACTAGAGGTGTTGCCGCTTCCTGGGCTTTGGCTCAAGGCGCCTCGCTGACAGACATTTGTAGAGCTGCGGGCTGGGCGACACCGAACACGTTCGCTAGGTTCTATAGCCTACGTGTAGAACCTGTTTCCTCCCGAGTACTCACTACGGCCAGTGGTGCGAGGGAATAGGTTGTGTCGGCTTGCTACGCCACTCCGTGCCTCGGCCGGATACGTGCGTCTTTGCTCCGTTGGCGCCCTACGTTGGTGAGCCTTGTGAGTTCCTCCATCACCCTCCGGTGCCTGGCGTGGCGGACCGCCGGCGCCAGGTCTGCTACCTCTAGTAGGAGTTGCTAGTAGACTGAGTGTTCCAGTGGTCCATGGTGCCACGTGCAGTTCAGCCGTGTCTTCCCTTTGACAGACTCATTCTGTCGTCCCTGTTGAGTACGCTCCCACTTCCCTTGGATTGGGACCACCTCAGGGACTGCCATATGTTTACTATCCCACTGGCTTGTACATATGTGTATTCCTAGCCTTCCTTAGGCTGGCTGGGGCTTCCGCAGCGTTCCCTTCCCTTTTTGCGGGTTAGGGCACGCTTTCCCAGTGTTATTCAATATCCACTGAGCGGGTCTTGCGGAACAGCAGTGTGATTCCCTAGCTAGCTCCCGCAACTTATTCAAGAAACTGCTGCAGGGTAGCTTAGCTGGGCGCTGGAAGGGGCCAGCACCATGGCGTTTTATTAGGAATCCCAATTCGTCAGGGAACTCCCCCGACAACACGTTGGAGTTCCCAGTACGAAAGGGAACGTCTCGGTTACGTATGTAACCCTCGTTCCCTGAGTACAGGGAACGGAAACGTGTCGTCCCTTCGCCATGTTGCTGTACCTTCGCGGAGGACTGGACTCTGTTCGGCTCCTCAGCGAAAAGCATTGCGCAATGTTTACTTCCGCCTTTTATACCCGCGCTGGTAGGCGGGTCGTGGAATGCAAATCTTGCATGCCAATGTCCATTGGCTCGTTTTAATTCTCTCGAAGACAATTGGCTCCCTAGCGTGATCCCAATTCGTCGGGGACGACACGTCTCCGTTCCCTGTACTCAGGGAACGTGGGTTACATACGTAACCGAGACGTTTTCTTTAGTTGTCACGTAACATAACGATCCGACCATGTTGAGGACTCAGCGAAGGAATTCACGTCACCCACCAGCCCCCCCGGTCTCGTGCCCCCACTACGAACGTATTCTTCGTTTTCAGTCGCTAAGTTCCCTCCGCCAACAAGGGGCTGATATGAGAAAGTTCGCGGCCGAATTCCTTAGAGCAGCGGAGGGATTAAAATTGGATGAAGGGCCTCTTAAGGACCTTTTCTTTTATGCTCTCGACAAGCCCATGGACTGGGTGCTCAGGAGGGCGTATGATAGGAGCAGTGTTGCTTTCGTCAACGAAAATTATGACGAAATATCTTTGTCAACAAACCTTTATCATCTGACGAAAACGAGACGAGACGCAACGTAAATGCTGGTCATGGGACGATGAGTAAAATTAAATGTATAATGCAATATTGTTGACGAATAAAAACGAGACTAAATGTGTTTTACAAAATAAAAACTATGCTAAAATGTCTCTTCATTTTCGTTGACCAAAACGAGACGAAATGTAACGTCACGACTCAAGATGAATGAGAGTGTTGTGCGTGAGCCCATAAATTTAAGCTTACTTTGAATTCTGGTTTGCGATCTGGTCACCCGATTATCAGCAAATTTAACAATATTATTCCATTAGTTATTCCATTAAAATGTCTCATTGATATATTTGACACATTCATAATCATTACTTTTGCCGATTCACAGCTGTTAGCCTATGTGCGTTATGGGCAGCGTCACCCTCCGGTTACATGAACGCGTCACCACCGCATCAGCACCGAAAACATGGAGATTTTATTTTAGAGAATAATTGCACAACCTATTCGATATTCTATGATTAAATAAACTAATCGAATATTCAAAAATCGTGACTCATCCCTGCATGGAATCTCTTGTTTCTTTTCCCAAATCTTCACTCACATCTCAATAATTTTCTAAGAGGATTATAAACGTTGCTTCATTGGTTCGCTTTTAATTAGGCCTGTTATATTCGTATTCTTTACTGTGGTAAAGTAGAAAAACGCTGTAGGACAGATAGCGTACATTTGTACTTGCATGTCAAATTCTTTGTCAAAAACAGTTTGTGCTTGTTATTGGACATGGTAAGGTTTAGTCTAAAGCGTGTTTCAAACGCGGGTGATTTTTAGTTTCACTTTCTCTAGCAGCGCAATATCAAACATATCCTAAATGTCTCGCCCCTGTGGAGGATAAAATTCGCTCTTCAGACCATTTTACATCAAGTAGAAAACATGAAGATATCATCAAGTGTCTTTCCTACTTGTGTCCCACATCCACATCCCTCTCAAATAGTGGTAGGCTATATCAGGCGTATTTGTGTGGTACCCTAATATAAAACGATTTTTTTTTTAACAACCCCCCAACCACCGCCAGTAGTTGGTCCATTAACACTAAGGTGGTGAAAAAACTGTCACAGTCACAGCATTAAATATAATAAGATAACCTTGTTTGAAATACTATATTGACTGGGTTAAATAGAATTGAATTACTTAAGAGACTAAAATAAAATTTTCAATGACTAAAACTAGACTAAATGTCATCAGTTTTCGTCGACTAAAACTAGACTAAAATTTCATCAGTTTTCGTCGACTAAAACTTGACTAGACTAAAAAGAGTATGAACGTGACTAAAACTAAAATTACAGCTTGACACAAAGACTAGACTAAAACTCAAATTAAAACAGGCCGTCAAAAACAACACTAATAGCTACGCAATACTCGTTCCCTCTCTCAGGGAACTGAGGTTACGATAGTTAATTACTTACAATGAGAGAGTATGAGATTCTGTAATAGGCAAAAGTGTAATGTTTGGGTGCAGAAACCATTTATACCAGATATTACAGTATTAATATGCAAATAGCTACAAATGTTGTTAACATGTAAAATATACATGTTAAAACAGTGGATGAATTAACAAAGAAAAGTGCATATTATGTGTCATTGTGGGATTGGCAATATGACCAAAATCATAATTCAAAATGAGACATGTTAACAATAACACCTGGTGTGTAAATGCAGTTCTGTTCAGGTTTATTTAAAGTAAACTGGATTATATTACAATAATTGATCACGTGTTTACAGTATGATCAGATGATCAGGGTTTATATATTTCACATTTATTAATACATTCACATTGATCAATTTTACAACAAATAACATGTTTTATTGAATGATACATTTCATTGAAAGGTAATTTTGATTGTAATAATAAAAATGATTTATGTGACACGACAATAAGAACTGAATATAGTTTGAGAAAAGCACAGATACACACCGTCACTCATCGTGACACACACACTGATCTGACTGTCTATATGAGGATTCATTACACACATTTATTCTGATATGATATTTCACTGTGTTATTAATGTAATGAAGAGACAATAAGAGACTCTAGAACATCTCACTGTTACTGATTTATCATGCAGCGCAAAGCATTATGGGTAGAATCTCTCTACAGTTTATTCTCATTAATCAACACAATTTCACTGATGATCCATAACCAACCCAAAACCCAGGATAGAGTGTGTGTGTGAATGTGGTCTGGACTGTGTGTATGAGGATCAGTGTGTCAGAGACTCTGTAGAAGGACAGAGTTCCTGCACTGTGATCCACATACACTCCTATTCTGTGATCCACATACACTCCTGTTCTGAGATCCACACACACTCCTGTTCTCCTGTGATCCACACACACTAATGTAACCATTTGATCCCCACACATTCCTATTTCACTTTGACACCCACACACTGCTGTTCTCCTGCTGATGGGCTTTACAGGGAGTTCAGTCTCTATGTTATTGTGTCTGAATGAGTAACTTAAGGGAGTGCAGGACAAACCCCAGGACTGATCATTACGTCCAAACACACACTCATCACCCGGTCCCTTCCTGCTGATGCTCTTATATGACACTGATATAAACCCACCAGCACTGCACTCGATCTCCCAGTAACAGCGTCCACTCACACTCTCTCTACACAACACCTGCCACACATCAAATCTGTCTGGATGATCAGGATACGACTGAAACTCAGGGAAAGAGCCAGTAATCACTCTGTTCTCCTCAGACAGACAGAGGCGTTCACACACAGTGTTCGGATCCAGAGTGAACAGATGAGAATCTGATGGAGAGAAACACATCAGTGAATTACACACCCTTTATATCTTGAGTCTTACGTTCTAGATATATAATTTCACGAGTTCACACTTACAAATAAGTCAGATAAAATAAATGCGTATTTGGCGTGCTGTCCGAGGAGAGGGCTCCGGGCTCGGTATTCGGCCCGAACCCAGAATACTCCCCCCGTATTGCTGGTTAAGAAGTAACCAGGCGAGTGTGAGGAGACGGGGTGGTGGAGGGATGCTGAAAAACTGTAGAGGAACATTGGTGAGTCAAATGAGTGTATATCCAACAGGTCTCCAACTCAAGCTGATTGGATAGACATGTTGATTACTGATTGTCGACAGCTGGTTCGAATGATGTGATAATTGGATCAATTATTTGAACGTGCTCCTCCCGAACTTTGTTTATAAAACATAATATAATTCTAAAATGTATAGAATATAATATTTCTGTAATCAGGAATTATGAAACTGTCTGATCTTTTACAAAACTCTTCGTACTAATATCACAACATCATCAAAAGTGACATCCCTTTCCCCCAAATATTCCAGCATGTGTTCAACACACACAATCATCATTTTCAATATTTATATATATTATACACTCACCGAAAGGATTATTAGGAACACCTGTTCAATTTCTCATTAATGCAATTATCTAATCAACCAATCACATGGCAGTTGCTTCAATGCATTTAGGGGTGTGGTCCTGGTCAAGACAATCTCCTGAACTCCAAACTGAATGTCAGAATGGGAAAGAAAGGTGATTTTAGAGGTGGGAGGAGAATGGGCCGACTGATTCAAGCTGACAGAAGAGCAACTTTGACTGAAATAACCACTCGTTACAACCGAGGTATGCAGCAAAGCATTTGTGAAGCCACAACACGCACAACCTTGAGGCGGATGGGCTACAACAGCAGAAGAACCACTCAACAACCACTCATCTCCACTACAAATTGGAAAAAGAGGCCACAATTGTTGCCTGGTCTGATGAGTCTCGATTTCTGTTGAGACATTAAGATGGTAGAGTCAGAATTTGGCGTAAACAGAATGAGAACATGGATCCATCATGCCTTGTTACCACTGTGCAGGCTGGTGGTGGTGGTGTAATGGTGTGGGGGATGTTTTCTTGGCACACTTTAGGCCCCTTAGTGCCAATTGGGCATCGTTTAAATGCCACGGCCTACCTGAGCATTGTTTCTGACCATGTCCATCTCTTTATGGCCACCATGTACCCATCCTCTGATGGCTACTTCCAGCAGGATAATGCACCATGTCACAAAGCTCGAATCATTTCAATTTGGTTTCTTGAACATGACAATGAGACAATGAGTTGTGTGTGTGTGTGTGAGAGGCTGTGTGTGTATGTATGTATGTGTGTGAGAGTGTGTGTGTGTGTGTGTGTGTGTGTGTGTGACAAAGAGTGTGTGTGTAGACGTACATTTTCGTAGTCCTGCTGTAATCCTGATCTCTCCTCCATGATCCACACTACAAAACACACACAGTTACAGTTAATCAGTAAACACACTCACACAAACACTCACACGCTCTCTCACACACAAACTCACTCTCATGCGCGTACACACACAAACTGACACTCTCTCACACACACACACACACACACACACACACACACACACACACACTCTCTCTCACACACTCACGCAAATTGACACTCACACACACACACACACTCTCAAACACACACTTACACAAACACACACACACTCACTCTCTCTCTCACACACACACTCATACACGCGCACACACACACACACATTCATAAACACGCAAACTCACTCTCGCGCGCACACACACACAGACATTCTATCTCTCTCACAAACTCTGACACACACAAACTCACTCACGCATGCACACACGCACACACAACCTGACACTCTCTCTCACACACACACACACACACACACACACACACACACACACTCTCTATCTCTCTCTCTCTCTCACACACACACACACACGTGTTTATGAATGTGTGTGTGTGTGTGTGTAAACGTGGATGTTTTTTTCCACTAAGAAACTTTGATTGATACTGTAAAGAACTCTATTTTTGTGAAGTTAGGTGGAAGGCTAGTCCACTACGGAACTCCGGCAAGAAGACAGAAGATCGTTTAACTGTTTATCTCTTCAGATGTGTCAATATACATATCCAGCATTATACAGCATTAGCCAGAATTGAGGTGGTAAAATGTGGTTTAGTCTGATATAAACAAATAAATATAACAGAATATGTCTGAATAAAGTAAATGTAAAGATTCACCTCAGTATATCATCTATACATATGATTAAATTGTCCCCAGCGCGGTAAATGGCGCTAAACATATGCGCGGGAATTACACTGGCATCACTCGACTCAAAACACATTAATCACGATATGAACAGAGTAACAACAATCAGATATACAGCTGCCACATGAACGTGTTAATACACTCACCGGCCACTTTATTAGGTACACCTGTCCAACTGCTCGTTAACACTTAATTTCTAAGCAGCCAATCACATGGCGGCAACTCAGTGCATTTAGGCATGTAGACATGGTCAAGACAATCTCCTGCAGTTCAAACCGAGCATCAGTATGGGGAAGAAAGGTGATTTGAGTGACTTTGAACGTGGCATGATTGTTGGTGCCAGAAGGGCTGGTCTGAGTATTTCAGAAACTGCTAATCTACTGGGATTTTCACGCACAACCATCTCTAGGGTTTACAGAGAATGGTCCGAAAAAGAAAAAACATCCAGTGAGCGGCAGTTCTGTGGGCGGAAATGCCTTGTTGATGCCAGAGGTCAGAGGAGAATGGCCAGACTGGTTCGAGCTGATAGAAGGGCAACAGTGACTCAAATAACCACCCGTTACAACCAAGGTGGGCAGAAGAGCATCTCTGAACGCACAGTACGTCGAACTTTGAGGCAGATGGGCTACAGCAGCAGAAGACCACACCGGGTGCCACTCCTTTCAGCTAAGAACAGGAAACTGAGGCTACAATTTGCACAAGCTCATCAAAATTGGACAATAGAAGATTGGAAAAACGTTGCCTGGTCTGATGAGTCTCGATTTCTGCTGCGACATTCGGATGGTAGGGTAAGAATTTGGCGTCTACAACATGAAAGCATGGATCCATCCTGCCTTGTATCAACGGTTCAGGCTGGTGGTGGTGGTGTCATGGTGTGGGGAATATTTTCTTGGCACTCTTTGGGCCCCTTGGTACCAATTGAGCATCGTTGCAACGCCACAGCCTACCTGAGTATTGTTGCTGACCATGTCCATCCCTTTATGACCACAATGTACCCAACTTCTGATGGCTACTTTCAGCAGGATAATGCGCCATGTCATAAAGCTGGAATCATCTCAGACTGGTTTCTTGAACATGACAATGAGTTCGCTGTACTCAAATGGCCTCCACAGTCACCAGATCTCAATCCAATAGAGCATCTTTGGGATGTGGTGGAACGGGAGGTTCGCATCATGGATGTGCAGCCGACAAATCTGCGGCAACTGTGTGATGCCATCATGTCAATATGGACCAAACTCCCTGAGAAATGCTTCCAGCACCTTGTTGAATCTATGCCACGAAGAATTGAGGCAGTTCTGAGGGCAAAAGGGGGTCCAACCCGTTACTAGCATGGGGTACCTAATAAAGTGGCCGGTGAGTGTATATCACAATATAACAGCTAAATATAAGAATAAATGAACTTACATTCATGCACGCACATTTACCACTCTTAGAAGATGGCGGCAGAGACGAAACTCAAAGTAAACTAAAACCGCTCTGCTGGAATGCGCGTCAGCGCGCTGTACGTGCACAACAGCGTAATACACATTAAAGGGCTACCCATACCATATATGTATAAGGAATTTAGTACAGCCGCCCCCAGATTAGCATAGCTAAAATGTAGAAGATATAAATTCCTTAGTTCTGAACGTCGGTTTCATCATCGTCCGGGAGTGCTGGGAGTTGAACTAGCTTAGCCACAGGTCGAAGATACAGGCGATCCTTTATTCTGACCGTTGCTGAACTAATATGGCCGTCTTCGCTGGGAACCAGACTCTCAACCCTACCAATGGGCCAGTGAGTCTCACACTGCCACTTAAGATGAGTCTGGAGGTTAGGCAAGTAATGCCGGGTATAATGCACCCAAAAGTGATCAACTATAGTCTGGGCATGGCGCCATCGACGCTTAGACAGAGGTTCTGGAGTATAGACCACTTGGGGTAGTGAAGAGTCCCGCCGCCCCATGAGGAGGAAGTTAGGAGTGACTGGGTCTACATCTGCAACGTCAGACGAGACATAACCCAGTAGCTTACTATTCAGGATACCCTCTATCTCCACTAACACAGTGTGCAAGACATCTTCAGGCAGGGATTGATTTCCTACAACGACCTGCAGGGCTGATTTCACAGATTTGATCTCGCGTTCCCATGTGCCACCAAAATGCGGTGACGCAGGAGGATTTATCTTGAAAGTGATCTGATGGTCGGCCAGCCGTTCCTGCAGTTGAGGTTCCATTCTCCTGAAGGCTTCTCTCAGCTCTGTTATGGCACCTCTGAAATTAGTCCCTTGGTCAGAGAGAATTTCCGAGGGAGTACCCCGCCGTGCTATGAAACATCTCAGGGCAAGTATGAAAGCATCGGCATCCAGGCTATTGAGGAGATCGAGGTGTATGCAGCGGGTAGTCAGACATTTAAAGATCACACCCCATGTTTTTTCTGAGCGGCGGCCGATTTTAACAGTGAAGGGCCCGAAACAGTCGACTCCTGACGAGAAGAATGGTGGTTGATGAAGTCGTAGATGAGCCAAGGGTAGATCAGCCATAATGGGTACTGTTGGCTTAGTCCTCCACCTCTGGCATTGAACGCACCCCCTCTATTGTTGCTTCACTGCTTGCCTGCTTCTCAGGACCCAGTAGTAACGACGGAGCTCAGCAAAAACTCTGTCCGGGCCTGGATGAAGTAAGCGTTCATAAAAGTCTTGGATCAGGAGTTTGGTAACAGAATGATGGGGGTCTAAAACTGCTGGATGAGTCTCGGTTGGACTCAGACCTTCCAATCTCCGGAGCCGTCCTCCAACTCGAATTAGACCTAATGCCTGATCGAACTCCGGTGCCAGTGTGTTCAGACAACTAGAAGAGCCCACTAGTTTGCCTGCCTTCAAGGCCTTGAATTCTAGAGGAAAGGACTCAGCCTGAGACCGATTTAACAAAAACGCTTCAGCGCTACGATAATCAGGACAGGAGTTCCTGCATCTGAGTTGGCCACCCCGTAAAGGGACTGGTATGTTGCCTTAACCAAGGCTTTCCAGGAGGTGAATTGAGCTGCATCGGGCATTTGCGGACTCTGGTCATCTACAGTTAATCCACAGAATACAGTCTTTCTGGTTTCTGAGGAATCATCCCGATTCTCCATAGGGGGTGGAGCTGGCCACTGATCTGGTGATTCACGAAGGAAATGAGGTCCCTGATTCCACCGACTGGGATTTGCCAGCTCTACCAGTGTCTTCCCCCGGGTAATGTCGTCTGCTGGGTTATTTGCTGAGTCCACATATCTACATTAATG
Source organism: Semotilus atromaculatus (assembly GCA_031834385.1). Classification (NCBI taxonomy): domain Eukaryota; kingdom Metazoa; phylum Chordata; class Actinopteri; order Cypriniformes; family Leuciscidae; genus Semotilus; species Semotilus atromaculatus. Next base: position 254,068 of record JAULUF010000056.1, on the reverse strand, counting down.
CAGATCAGTCAATTCCTGGATTTCGGCCACTCTAATGCAGACAAAAACTTTATACCGGCAGGACTCAGATTGTATCCAAGTCAAGACGGTAGTAGAGTCAGTCCAGAGTGTCGGCGTCTCAATATGAATGGTCAGCTCTTGCAATAGAAGCTTAGTGAGGCTAGGTTCCAACCTACCACAAAGTTCCACAAAGTTCCAACTACGGCATTGTCAATTGTCGCTTTGGAGCTACCCTTGACCTGGCCATCACGAAGGAAGTGTGGACTTCATACTGTTGCTCGATAAGCAGGTACGCTACTGCTCTGAATGCCAACTCCGATGCATCACAGAAAATGTGCAAGCTGAATCGGGACGCCTCATCCTTGAAATGTGAAGGAATGTAACAACGGGGAAACACAACCATAGCAAGGTTAGGTAACTCGTGTTCCCACGCTCTCCAGCTTTCAAGCAGATCTGTGGGAAGGTTTGGGTCATCCCAACTTCTCAGTTTAGCCCAGAGCTTTTGGACTAAAACTTTAGCCCTGGTGGTGAAGGGGTTGATGAACCCTAAAGGGTCATATTGGGATGCCAGGACTTTGTAGATGTGTCTCATTGTCGGGAGACACTCTGTCGTCGGGCGGTGTCTGTAACCCAGACAATTATTGAGACAGTGCCACATCAGACCTAGAGCTGGCTCCGGAGGGTCAGAATGATTCTTCTGCAGCCATTGCTCTATACTCTGTGATTTAGCATCCGCTGATAAGTGCTCGACCACTGAGGGGACATTGCTGGCCCACTGCCGTATTCCGAACCCCCCAGAGGCAAGAAACGATCTCATCTTGTTGACTAACTGCCTGGCTTGTTCCACAAGACTCTGTAAGCAGTTGTCCACATAGAAGCTCTGTTCTATGGACTGTCTCACTTCTTCGTCACCTGCCTGGTGGTCTCTGACATGCTTCTGCAGTGCGAAGGTCGCACAGCATGGGCTGCAGGTTGTTGCGAAAGGCAAGACTTCCCACTGATAGATATCAGGCTGATCTCCTTTCCGCATGTTTCGCCAGATGAACCTCAGAAGAGGTTTGTCCTCCGGCAGGAGTCTTACTTGATGAAACATAGCGCGTATGTCTCCGCTTATAGCAACTGGATGCTGTCGGAACCGAATGAGGACTCCCAGTAATGAAGCACCAAGGCATGGGCCAGGAAGGAGCTGCTGGTTGAGGGAGAGGCCTTGATGAATGAAGGAGCAGTTGAAAACTAGTCTGTCCTTGCCATTGTGGTGGACAAGATGATGTGGGATGAACCACGATTCCTTATCCATATGTTGAAGTTCTTGCGTGACCTTGATAACATATCCTGCATCCAAGAGCTTCTGGATCTCTGCCTCATAAACCTTAGCCTTCCCTGGATCCCTGCCCAAGCGTTTCTTCGTACCCCTAAGATTGGGTAGAACTGACTCCCTGGTACCCTTCAATGGTGGTGCATTTGGAGTGTGTACGAGAGAGGTAGCATAACGCCAGATTCCATCTACTTCCACACGCTGAGTTCTGCTCTCCAAAAGTTCCATGGCTACTTGGTCCTGTCATGATCGCATTACCAGCTTCTCGTTGCGGCAAGGAAGAATGTCCAACTGCCACAGCCGTTCGACCTCTTGGAGTATAGGATCTCGCACAGATGTAAGGGAAGTGAGCAAACACTGTTGAGACGGTATTTGGTGCGGGAGAAGCCCGTCTGGTCCCTGGAGAACCTAACCAGGCTGCGTATGTACAGCTGCTGGTCCGCCATCTGGGCCTAATCTGGTGGGCTCCTTTGCAGTGATTAGACCTGGGTAATCAGATCCAATTAATAGAAGGGGCTGAATTTTGCTGAATGATGGAAGAGGAATACCCTTTAGGTGACAGTAGCTCCTCTGAAGTCTCTTGCTAGGGTAGGTCTGCTCAGTCAAGGTCAGGAGAGCAATGTTGCCAGCAATGATGCCAGCAATGTTGTACCTCTCTTTTGGCCTGGACTGGGATGAGAGCTGAAAGTGGACTGACTGTCCCTCCAGCTGGGTAATATCATGACGAATGGTACGAAGGGCCATAACTTCCTTCATTCCTTGTAGCCCAAGCTGCTGGACTGCTGCAGGGAGAATAATGCTGCACTGTGCACCATCATCAAGGGTCGCGTAGGTTTGTATAGACTTCTCGCCTTTCCACAGCAACACAGGGGTGACCTTTAGGAAGACCCGTCCTGTATGGCTAGGTGGTGTTACATAGATGCGGTCACTTGAGGTTGTAACTAGCATGATGCTCGGCCCTTGCTGTGCTATGCGGTGAAGAACTCTAAGATGCACGTCCCCACATTCCCCGCATGGTTTCCTCAATGTACACTCATTAAAATTGTGGTTGGTGCGTCCGCATTTCCAGCATCTCTTACCTTCTTTTATCCACTTGATAAGTCGCTCAGGTGGGCATTCAGCGATCTCATTGCACTGAGAGAGGTAGTGCTCTTCACTGTGACAGAATAAAGACAGGCGCTTTGTTCTCTGGACTAGTTGCTGGTTTGAAAGAGCCTCTGTTCAGACATGCTTTACTTCTTTAACCTCCTTGGGCTGATTACTACCATGATAAACGGAGATGGCCCGGGTCTGTGGCTTAATAATAGCTGGACGCTCTCTATGTGGAGCTGGAGTCTTCTCAGTAGCGTTGAGCCATCTTTGATGAAAGCCGTTGGGCTTCGGCCTTGACCTTCAACCACTCTGCAAGATCGTGCAAATTATATGGATTAAGACTGTCGGTATTCAGTCTTCCTCTTAGTTGTAACTGCTCTATGAAACCATCCCTGTAGTGTTTAGGGAGTTTACTAAGCAACCTGTCAACATGACCTGTAATGGGTTAATGGGACATCTGGTAGATTTTTTTCTTTCTAGGGGCATCAGACAAGGCTGCCCAATCTCACCGTTTCTTTTTCTGCTCGTCACACAGGTTCTTTCTTGCTATGTAAATATGAATTTCTTTCAAGGTATTAACGTTTTTGGGAATTGTGTCAGCTAGCTGATGACACAACACTATTTTTAAAAAATGTTGCAGAGGTTAGCAAAGCAATTCGTACCATAAATAATTTCTCTAAAGTATCTGGTCTCAACCTTAATATAAGTAAATGTGAGATTTTTCCACTTAGGGGTGTTGTTAACCTCGAAGAAATTGATGGAATCCCTGTCAAGGAGGTTGTCACATATCTTGGTGTAAAACTTTGCAAAGATGAATCATATCGTGCTTCTCTTAACTTTAATCCGATTATCAACAGTACAAAAAGAACGTTTGACTCTTGGTTGTAGAGAGATTTAGCCATTTATGGTTGTGTCTTATTGTCTAAATCTGAAGGTTTGTCAAGATCTGCGTACATCTCCCAAGCTCTATTTGTACCCAAGACATTTACCAAAGAGTTTGACAAGTTGTTATTTGATTTTGTTTGGGTAAAAAACCCTCATTATTTAAAGAAAAATATATTATGCAATCCATATGATCAGGGTGGTTTGAATGTTGTGGATTTTACAACTTTGAACAGCACTTTTAAAAATAAATTGGCTAAAATGTTTTATTAAAAATAATTGCTCTATGTGGAATATTTTCCCTAACCATTTAATTAATCAACTTGGTGGTATAAATTTTTTCCTTAGATCCAGTTTTGATATCAACAAAATACCTCTTTGTTTATCTAATTTTCACAAGCAAGTCTTTTTGACATGGTGTTTGGCTTTTAAACATAACTTCTCTCCTCATTCCTTTTTTATTTGGAATAATAAGTATATTACACACCGAAGAAAAACATTATTTTTAAGAGATTGGTTTGAATCTGGTATACTATTAGTTAGTCAGCTGTTGAATTCTGATGGTCAGTTTTTGAGTATTACTGAACTATGTCTGAAATTTAAGTGTCATATTTCTGTTAAAGAATATTGTATTGTCATGAATTCTATTTCTGTAAAATGTTATCTCTATTCAGAAACCAGGGCTCTAGGGGTAGTAACACTGCAAGTAAAGTCTCCAAACATTTGTTTTTAGATAAACTTGATTTAATTAATGATAAATGCAGTAACCAACTGATTAGATCTCTTTTTGTCAGTATCTCTTCTCCTCCATCTAAATTTGTTTGGGTTAATATGTTTCCCTCATTTGAGTGGGAACATTTTTGGGGAGTTCTTAGTCGGTATTGTGTATCAAATAAAACCAAAGAAGTGTCTTTTAAAATTGCTCACAGAATATATCCTGTGAAAGACACATTAGAGCGTTTTCATCTGGATATTGATTACAATTGCTGTTTTTGTAATTGTAAAAGAGAGTCTATTGTGCACTTATTTTTTGAATGTCCCTGTTCTTCAATCTTTTGGTATGAGTTGTCTCAATTTCTAGGTGTTAAAATGCAACCTAGTCTTAAATTTGTCCTCTGTCTTGTAAAAATGTATGTTATCGATTTGTTTATATTTGTCACAATTCTGTCACCCTTGTCTGGGTTTTCTCTTGGTTTTGTGACAGAGCTGTGACACTCCCGGTTTGTCATGTGTTTGTGTTAGTCTGGTCTGTTGTGAGCACATGGCTGCCATGTGCTCTCCTGTCAATTGTCAAACCCCGCCCATCTTGTTATCTCGTTATTGTTTAATGTCCCTCACCTGCCTGCCTCGTTACCTTCCTTTGTTTGTTCCCTATTTAGTCTCCTTGTGTTTGCAGTCCTGTGCTGGTTCGTTGTCTATGTTCCCTCGTGTTCTTCTTGATGCCTGCCTGAGTTATCTACTGTTTTCCCCCCCACGGGGTAGTTTTGTTTGTAAGTTTGTTTTGTTTATTTAATAAATTCCTTTTATGCATATGAATCCTCGCTTCCTGTTTTACCCATACCGTGACAGAACGAACCAGCCAAAGATGAGGATTCAGCGGAAGGATTCACACCAGCGACCAGTTCCTCCTATTTTTTGCCCGCAGTACGAGCGCATCGTTAAATTCACCGCCTTGAGTTCCCTTCGTCAAAAGGGAACGAATGTGAGAGACTTTGGACCTCGGAGAACCTGCAGTGGTTCCAGAGGCGGAAGGCTTGGCACCCCCACCTCGCCATCAGACACGGCGGAGGAGGAGGAAGCAGGCGCCAACTAACGCTGTCGTCCCGGAGGCCGTCTTCGAGCAGCCTGCTGTCGTCCCGGAGGTTCCGACTTCGACGGTTCCAAAGCTGTCCACTCTTCCTTTTGCACCACCGAGATCTTGCAAACGGAGGAGAAGGAGAGGGTCGTCGGCGATTCCACAGGGCTTGAAAGCCATCCCCAAACGTCTCCGCCGTGGCCGCCTGAAGGATCGTCTCCGCCCTGGCAGCCCGATGGACTATCTGCTCCACCCTGGCCGCCTGAAGGGTCGTCTCCTCCATGGCCGTCCGAACGGGCTTCACCGCCCTGGCCACCCGATGGACTGTCTGAGCCACCCTGGTCTTCAGCCAGGAATCCAAACCTGCCTTTCCCCCCCTGGCTCAACCCTCCCGTCCCTCCCTGGCTCCCATCCCTCTCTCCCCTCTCTGTGTATGTGTTCTGATCTGCTTGTCTTGTCTGCTCTTTGGTCTTGCACGTTTGATGTTCTTGTCTTGTTTTTGGTGTCCCACCTTGGGAACGCCACGTGGCGTTCCTTTGAGGGGGGGTAGTGTCACAGTTCTGTCACCCTTGTCTGGGTTTTCTCTTGGTTTTGTGACAGAGCTGTGACACTCCCGGTTTGTCATGTGTTTGTGTTAGTCTGGTCTGTTGTGAGCACATGGCTGTCATGTTATTTCCTTGTGCCATGTGCTCTCCTGTCAATTGTCAAACCCCGCCCATCTTGTTATCTCGTTATTGTTTAATGTCCCTCACCTGCCTGCCTCGTTACCTTCCTTTGTTTGTTCCCTATTTAGTCTCCTTGTGTTTGCAGTCCTGTGCTGGTTCATTGTCTATGTTCCCTCGTGTTCTTCTTGATGCCTGCCTGAGTTATCTCCTGTTTTCCCCCCACGGGGTAGTTTTGTTTGTAAGTTTGTTTTGTTTATTTAATAAATTCCTTTTACGCACATGAATCCTCGCTTCCTGTTTTACCCATACCTTGACAATATTATTAGGAAAATTTCATATTCATCAAACTAAATGGAGTAACACAAAACCCAACTTTGCTCATTTTAAAGCAGACTTTAAAATGTACTTTGAGTCTGTAAAGTTTTTAAAAAATCGAAAAGCCCAAAGTTCTGTATCTCTGCTAAATGAGTTTAATATATGTTTGTGATGCCCTTTATCCTTTGTTTGTTTCTATTCTTTTTTTCTTTTCTTTTTGCCAAATTATTGTTGTTTCAAGTTATACTTCCCAATTGTGAAAATGTGTAAAAGAAATGTGTCAAGAACTTGATATCAAATTTTGTAATTTTGAAAATTCAATAATTTTTTTTATTATTTATTATTTTTTTATTATTATTTTTTTTATTACGCTGTCATGTCGACAGCATTGATGTGGCAGCGTTGCGAAACGGAGTTTTGCTCAATCGATCAAAGAGATCTTGAGGTACGCATTGAGGATGAACTTTCAACCTTAGAATCACGAATACAGGGGCTACTGGAGAAACATTCACAGTTATGTGAACGGAAAACTTTGTTGGAAACCTCCCAGGTCATGCATGTCACGGATACATCACGGGATAACTGCTTCGAAGCACCGTCAACACCAACACTGGGGAAATTCATTCTTGAGAGGAATGCACCTCGGATAAAAACGACTCAAGTTTGTTTTACACCTGCTCCATCGTATCATGGGCCTTGGCTATACCAACGCAGGAAATCCCAGTTTAGAGCAGTTGTGGCCTCAACGATCCCGAAGTTTGATCTTACTACCAGTAATCGATTTGAGTCACTCAGATCTCCAACTGCCACAACTATGTCGTCACCTTCCTCACTCGGTAAAACGCTTATCATTGGCGACTTTATCATTCGACATCTAGAAGTTCAGACAAATGATACTAGGCCTCCTGTGCAAAAACATTGCTTTCCTGGAGCTCAGGTACTTCGCATTGCTGCCAAAATCCCAGCGGTTTTAAAACATGACAACAAAGTGGAAAAAGTTGTTCTGCATGCTGGTGTGAATAACATTAGACTCCGTCAATCAGAAATTTAAAAAAAGGATTTTATTGAACTGGTGGAAGTTGTCCGCTATACATCACCTGGAACTAGGATTTTAATCTCCGGACCTCTCCCAACATATAAAAGAGGTAATAAATACTACAGCAGACAATTTGCATTAAATAACTGGCTGGAATCCTTATGTAGGAAGCAGAACTTGGGTTTCATAAACAATTGGGATCTCTTCTGGGAGAGAGCGCGATTTTATTGTGCTGATGGTATGCATCCCAGTAGGACTGGAGCACAATTCTTGTGGAGAAACATTGAAACAGCTTTGGACAAATTGTGACAAGTATGCAGCATCCCTGTAAGAAGCTATACAACTTTGAAATCACTGAATTTAGAGCAGGAATGCAAGCAGATCAATAACATTGAAGTAGTTGTCTCCTCTAGGAATAATATAAATAGACGAAAGAATTATCGGAGGAAATCAAATTTATTGATGGTGAAAAAGGATTTAAATAGCACATGTAGCGCTTCTTTGCTAAATGAAGAAAGACTAAAGGTGGCACTTTTTAATGTGAGATCAATTGCATGGAAAACTTCTCTTATTTATGATATTTTATCGGAGAAAAGGTTAGAATGTATGTTCTTAACTGAAACATGGCTTGATCAGAATGGGGCTATATCCCTTATTGAGGCATGCCCACCAGCTTATACGTTTTTGCACAAGGCTCGCTGTGGCAAGAGGGGTGGCGGAGTAGCCGCTATAGTTCTGCAGTCACTGGCCTATAAAGAGATTGTTTTTGATGATTTTACTACTTTTGAGTATCTAGCAATAGAAATACTAGAAAGCAAATGTTTAGTTGTAATAATATATCGACATCCTAAGAAAGCCCCGTGCTTTATATCTGAGTTTTCTGAACTTTTAACTCTCTGTGTTACCAACCTTGATAAAATCATGATTGTGGGTGATTTTAATATCCATGTTGATAACAAAGTTGATCGTAAAGCAGTTGAGTTTTTAGAGGTTTTAAATTCTTTTGTCAATTCAATTCAATGTCAATGAACCTACACATAATAAAGGACGTACGCTTGATCTTATAATTTCACATGGTATTAATGTAAATTTAAATGAAATAAACCATTTAGCAATCTCAGATCATTTTTATTTTTTATTATAAAATTAATAATACTATACTTCATCATAAAAAAACAATAATTAGAAAACGTTTTTTTAATACATTTACTTCTGAGTCTTTTATTAATGAGATTCTACAAACGCCTTTAGTTTTAAGTGAAATGCCTACTGTACATGACAAGGTTGATAGTTTTAATGCCTCTTTAAAATCAACTCTTGATAAAGTGGCGCCAGAGAAAACTAAAAAAAAGGTCGATATCTAAAAATATGCCATGGAAAAATGAACGCATCTGTCAGCTTAAAGTGTAAATTGCAGGTTAACCACCACAATCAATTAATGCGTAAATAAAGTGCTCAATATGTATATATTTAAATATTTCTGTCTTAAAATGCGTTAAAATAACATTTATTGGGGTTTCTTCAATGGTAGCGTGTTTTTTACCGTAACTGTGATGACGTCATAACAGGGAGTCGCAACCTATACTCTGCTAGATTACCACTGTTTGTGGCTTGACTATGGAGAACGAGGAGGTGGAAAACCGTCAAATTTTTGATGGACCACAACCTTATAATTTTGAACTAGTCAGGCGTGAGAGAGGGGAGGAAATTGCCAGAAATCATGGCCCTCAAAGAGTTATAAATGCTTGGTGTGACGAAAATGAGTGGAGGGTTGGTCAGGTGTCCTGGTGAGTAGCTAGAGCTAGCCTGGAGCTAACCTGGATAACATTAGGGAACAAGCCAAAGTCTTTTCAAAATCTTGCTGTCATGTAGAAAAGCAAGGAGGGACAATGACTGAAGACATTATTTACTTACATGGTGATAGTAACGTTAGTCCTAATCAGAGCTGTAGAGATGCACAGACACAATGGCGCTTTTGCAGGCATCTGCTGACAGAACGCGATATATTGCCTGTGCTAAAACGCTACTAATTAGCGATGCTCATTGTCAGAAAGAAATAGAGACAGGTGTTTGTGTGGGCTATGGATTCAGCAGTCGAGGTGTGCTGCCGTGAGGTGAATGCGTTTGGGAGTTTAGTGGAGCAGCTCGACTCGCGACCGGCAAATCTGACGTGCATCACGCAGCATCCTGGTATTGACGCATGCCCGTTTGTTTTGCGAATAGCTTACTCTCATTTCAGGCAGGATCACGGTCCTCATGAAGCCAGTAAGCTTACAATTAAGTTATTTCATTCATCACTGCTGAATCTAAAGATAAAGCTTGCCGTTAGACGGTAACTCTAGGCTGCTTGCCGCTTGGAGTCCCTGTTATGACGTCACGCCCAGCTTAGCGGAAGGGAAGGGGGAGTGCTAAAAACCACGGTAAAAAGTACCAACTTTTCATATTATATTCAGCATTTTGGTATAAAAAATATACAAAACAATGTTGGGCGGTTCTTATCTTTAAGCACATTGCATTATCTCGTAAAAAATTTTACCTGCAATTTACACTTTAAGAGGGAATGTCGTAAATCAGAGCGTCTATGGAGAAAAACTGAATTAACTGTTCACCGTGAGATTCTTGATTCTTGTTTAACATTTCAGAATATACAAAAACAGTGTGCTCTGAAAGACAACAATTCTATTCTAAAATTATTAACGAAAATAATAAAAATCCCAGAATATTTTTCTCTACTATAGATCGTCTTTTAAATAACAAACCATATAATTGGCTAGACCAGCCCTCGGTAACTATGTGTGAAGATTTTGCCACGTTTTTTAATAATAAAATAATTCAGATCCGATCTGCTATTGATTATACTGATCATTTTCCTATGGATGAATTAGGAAGTTATCCACACCATAAAATGGAAATGCTCAAGATAGTTAATAAAGAAAATCTTCTGCAAATTATTTCTCAGATAAATTCCTCTTCCAGCTATCTTGACCCTATACCAACAGTATTTTTTAAAGAGGTATCGCACTGTTGGATAGACTATGTCCTTGATATAGTTAATTGTTCCCTGGAAACAGGCATTTTTCCTAATGCTTTTAAATGTGCTGTTGTGAAGCCACTTTAAAAAAAAAAGAAACCTTGATTGTTCTCTCCTTAATAACTACAGACCAATTTCTAACATCTCATTTCTGAGTAAGATTCTAGAAAAAGTTGTATTGCAGCAGCTTAATAATTTTTTAGATGAATATAATATTCGAGAGAAATATCAGTCAGGTTTCAGACAAGGTCATAATATGGAAACAGCATTACTAAAGGTAGTAAATGATCTGAGATTAAATGCAGATAAAGGCAATGCCTCAGTTTTAATCCTTTTAGATCTAAGTGCAGCATCCGACATGGTTGATCATTGCATTCTACTCAACAGACTGGAAAAGCTTGTCGGTCTCTCTGGTAATGTTTTAAATTGGCTCAAAACATATATAACAGAAAGGACATTTTTAGTTAATATAGGTGACTGTATTTCAAAATCACATGAGATAAAACAAGGTGTTCCACAAGGATCAATTCTTGGGCCTGTTTTATTTTCATTATATATGCTCCTGTTGGGTAACATAATTAAGGAATACGACATGAATTATCATCTTTATGCTGATGATATACAGTTATACATCTCAGTTGAAGTAGGAGATACTGTTATATTAGAGAGGCTGGCTAATTGTCTGGCCAGCATCATAAAGTGGACGAACAACAATTTGTAAAAAATTGAATGAAGAAAAAACTGAAATTTTGATTGTGGGCCCAAAACATGAGCGGGAGAGGATAGAGGCTGGATTGGGTCCCTTAGCCTCACAATCTAAGAAAAAAGTAAAGAGCTTAGGTGTCACTTTGGACTGCGATCTGAGTTTTAAATTTCATATTAATCAATTGACAAAAACTTGTTTTTATCATCTGAGAAATATAGCCAAGATTCAACCTTTTTTATCCTTGGATGATGCTAAGAAACTCATACATGTTTTTATTTTCTCTCATCTTGATTACTGCAATGCTATGCACACTGGCCTACCGAAGGGTTCTATAGCGAAGCTACAATTGATACAAAATGCTTCAGCCGGAGTACTAATGAAATTAAAAAGGAGAGAACATATTACACCGGTTTTAATGGAATTACACTGGTTACCAGTTCATCAAAGAATCGATTTTAAGGTTCTTTTATTTGTTTATAAAGCTCAGCACAATCTGGCACCTTTATACATTTCAGAATGTCTGTCAAAGTATGTTCCAAATCGTAGATTAAGATCTTCTAATGCTAATCTTCTGGCACATTATAGAGTTACCCATAAACGATCTGGTGGTGCTTCTTTTAGCCATTATGCTCCAAAAATTTGGAATATTCTACCAAATGAAGTGAAAGAGGCTACTAGTATTCAAATTTTTAAAAGGCTGCTTAAGACATATCTTTTTAAAGCTGCTTATCAGCACAATAGTAATATGTGAATGTTGTGTATAAGTCTCTTATTTTATCTGTTATTAATTTTTTAATTATTTTATATTGACATTGTGTGAATTTGTTTTTATGCCTGTAAAGCACTTTGCGTTGCATTCCATGTATGAAAAGTGCTATACAAATAAATATTTATTATTATTATTATTATTATTATTTTAAACAGCGCTTGTTAGAGGCAAAAAAAAAAAAAACACGTTGCATTTCTGCTATGGAACCTCGCTGTCTATGTGCTCGCAACATTGTAACATTGTAGAATTGTAAGAAGCGACAGGGCTGTAGCAACGCTGCGCGACATTCAGCAACTGAGAGACGATGTGACAATTAAAATGTTTAATATGCTAGATATAGATATCCCCATTTAGCATGTTATGTTTTGTGGTTAATTTTTAATTAGTCATATGTTAGATAATTATATACTTTTTAAATATTATATATGGGCCTAACAGTAAATTAATTATAATCAACACCTGCAAGTGTACACTTTGAAGAGTAAAAATTAAATAGAAGGTTAGCTAATAATTAATAATAATAATAGTAATTTAAATTAAAAATATCTAAATTAAAAATATCTAAATAATATCATGTTTTATATATATATATATATATATATATATATATATATATATAGGCCTATATGATCCAAAGTAACTAGTAACTAACTACTTGAGAAGTTTTTTCATTGGATACTTTTTTACTCTTAAACTATTAAGTTTATTACTATAAGTATATTTCTATAAGTAATTGTACTTTTACTTGAGTAAAGTTTTTGGATACTCTACCCACCTCTGCTTGTGTATGAGAGAGAGAGAGTGTGTGTGTGTGTGTGTGTGTGTGTGTGTGTGTGTGTGTGTGTGTGTGTAAAAGTTTGTGTGAGTGTGTGTGTGTGTAAAAGTTTGTGTGAGTGTGTTTACTGATTAACTGTCACTGTGTGTTTTGTAGTGTGGATCATGGAGGAGAGATCTTTTACAACTTTGGAGAAAGTAACCGACGGTGAGAGGTTTAAATAATTGTTACTCATTGTGACTTGGAGCTAAAGTTTTGTCAAATCGGACATTAAAACACAAATCTAAAAATATGCCAGCGGCAGACGACATGAAGGAGTTCAAGCGATCATTAAACTTTATGTTGAGTGAGCTGGCAAAGGTGACGTCGCAACAGGAGCGCCTGCTCAAACTTGTGGACGAAGTGACAACATTGAAAATCATGATGAGAGATAAGGATGCACGGATCTGTACGCTGGAGCAGCGGATTGATGAACTGGAGCAGTATCGGAGGGATGATTTGGTGATTACTGGGATCAAGACTCGACACCGTACCTACGCCAGAGCGACAGCTAACGCGGAGACGACGGAGGACGCTCCGAGGGAAGAGCTACAGTCACTGGAGCAACAGGTGGTGGATTTCCTTAACAGGAACAACATAAACATTCGCAAAGAGGCAATATCTGCTTGCCACACATTGCCCAGTAAGTTCGAGAACTCTGTATCTGCTGTAGTAATTCGATTCATTTGCAGGAAGCACAGGAACGATGTACTAATGCAAGCTAAAAAACTGAAAGGAACGAACGTGTAAACGAACACATCAAGAAGAAAAACGGAGGAATCGCAAGGGAGGCCAGAAAATTACTGGGACATGGACTTGGAATGGAAATGTGTGGGTCAGGGAACAAGATGGTTCAGCGAAGGTCATCAAGACTATGAAGGAACTTGAGAAGTATAAGAATGGACATTTACAGCGGGAGTGATGGAGTCTCCAGCTTGGCCGGACTGACAATGGAGAAATCAGGTTGGATATACTTGGACATATATTGAATAATGGACATAGACACTAACAATGTTACAATTTATGATCTAGGAAATTATATTGAACATGACTTGCTAACCCCTGAAGAAAATGTATGTAATTATTATACTGTACAACAATATAATGTCGAAATCAGCAAGGTGCTTGATGAAGCATTATCTATCATACATTTGAAAGGGGTCATGACATGGTTTTTTGTTTTGTTTTATTATGGTCCCTTAGGTGCAATTATATTATTACTATAGTTTTTTGTAATTTTTTTTTAAAAAAATGTAGTGATTTATGACCTTTTTCCATCCTGTTTCTCCCCCTCTGTTTGAAACAGTCTGTTTTGGGGGTGTTTCCCCTTTAAGAGTTCAGTGTTAACGCCCATTGTTATGATTGGCTAACGTCAGTGCTGCTTATGCATAAATTATTAACGTTAATCATTTTGTATCACATGTAGGCTACACAATGCTCCGCCCCGTGAAACTTCGGTCTTCCGATTTTTTACCATCGTGTCAATTCTCAATTGATTTTGATTCATATGCGCGAGGGAGAGAGAGAGAGAGAGGGAGAGCAAGACAGTTTGAAGGCGCGCGCGCGGCCGGGTCTCTCTCTCTCTCTCTCTCTCTCGTTCTCTCTCTCTGCTCGTTCTTTCAGTAACATGCGCCCTATCACACTCATCTACATCACTCACCAAACAAATAAGGCTTTGGCGGGCTGCATATGCTGCAATTAAACTATACCCAACGGCTTTCCCTGACGTCTGGATCGTTCGGCAGCTCTCAAACATGTCCACAGCAGGAACAGCACATCTGCGTGGCATCGCAGTCATCTTGTAAACAGACCCACTCGCTGCACGTCAACGCATGCGATGATGTGAAATGAGGCGTAGTTGTCTTGCGCTGGAGGCGGTCATATGCAAACGATTGGTACGTCACTTCGTACCGTGACGTCACTTCGTACCATGGATCCAGAACGAGCTGTATTTAGAGCTTGATTAAATAAATCCTTGGTTTATAATGGGGAGGACGTCTTAAGCTATGAAACTTGCAGGACGTTTTAATGGTACATAGATCTCTTATATACCAAAAGATCAAGGCAAATTCGGTTTCTCATGTCATGACCCCATTAATAGTCAAAGTTTAAAGGGTAACTTAGTAAAAATAAAAGAACTACTTTGTCAGTTAGATAAAAACTTCAAAGTGATTGCTATAACTGAAAGCTGGTTGAAGGACTCTGATATCAATGATGTTCAGATTGAAGGATACAATATGTTTTATGTCAACAGAGTAGGTAAAAAGGGAGGGGGTGTGGCCCTCTATATCGATTATCATTTAAAATGTAAAATTATTGAACAAAAAACAATTGCTGTGGAAAATTTGATGGCACTGCTTACTGTAGAAATAACAAACGAAATTGGTAAAAATATGTTGATCAGTTGTGTGTATAGAGCACTAAGGTCTAGTGTTGAATTATTTACAGACAAAATCCTAGAGATGTTTTAAAAAATGAATAACAAATCATTAATTTTGTGTGGTGACTTTAATATAGATCTGGGAAACCTTACAGCATCAAGTGAATTTAAGAATTGCATGATAAGTACAGATCTATACCCAATGATAACTAAACCAACAAGGGTGACCACACATAGTGCAACTATTATTGACAATATATTCACAAATGTACATGGTAAACTAATTAGTGGTATCTTTATGACAGATGTGAGTGATCATCTCCCTGTATTTATAATTTATGATAAAAAATCTTATGACATCGTACAAGATGAATTTACAACATTCATTCGAGATAAATCTAGTAAGGCTTTAGAGGCCTTCAGAGAAGATTTGAAGAAACACAGCTGGGATAGAGTGTACACAGATAATGTAAATACTGCATATGAGGTTTTCATGATGATATTAGTTAAACTATATGATAAAAAAAATTAAATAACCAAAGCAAATGCTTTTACCAAAAAAAATACTGTTAACAATCCATGGATGACAAATGGACTGAAAAATGCCTGTAGGAAAAAAAACAACATTTGTACCGATTGTTTTTAAGATTAAGAACTAAAGATGCTGAAGTTAGGTATAAAAAATATAAAAACAAATTAGTTGGAATTATAAAAAGGCAGAAAAAGGATTACTATACTAAATTGTTAGACAAAAATAAAAATAGTACAAAAGACACATGGGGCCCTATCTTGCACCCAGCGCAATTGACTTTGTACACCGACGCATGTATTATTCCTATTGTGCACCCGCGCAAAGCGGACTTTTCCCTTCACAGACGCACGTCGGTTAACTAAGAAATACACTTGCGCTCGCGGGGGCGGTTCAGCGCAAAGAGGAGGCGTGTTCCTGCGCAAACGTTCACTCATGCTTTTTTGCACGTTTAGAAAACAATTCCGCCACTGACCGAAAAAAATCTAGTTTAAAGTCAGTGGCGTGTTGCGCATGTTATTCATATGCTATTTTAAGGGTGCATGCTTGGCCATAATCAATGTAGCATACACTTTGATTATCCATCTACACAGAAGCAGCAATTTTCATTTTTGCAAATCATACATTATTACGATAGATAGATAGATAGATAGATAGATAGATAGACAGACAGTTTATTATAAAGCATACATCTACCTTACACATTTACCCAAATTACCATACGCCTGTTTAACCGAAGTTCATTTGGGTGTGTTTCTCCATCCCCAATGTCACTTCTCTGTCTTTTACGGCCCTGACGAGAGCGTCGGTCTCCTCGGCTGTGAACCGCTCCTGGCGTGCGCCGGCAAATCCGCCGTTATAATAACAATCCGCCATGGAAGAAGCGTGCGCCTGCTCTTAAAGGGAATGTGAGATGACGCCCTGATTGGTTTATTTCACGTTACGCCCAAACCACACCTATGAATAATGAAGCTACTTCAGACCAACCCTTTTTAGATTTGCGTTGGGCGCAAGAGTCATTTATCCCGCCGGTATAATAGCAACAGCGCCCGGGATCCGCCCACAAAGTTACTTGCGCTTTGCGCTTGATACTTGCGTTTCAGATCGTTAAAATAGGGCCCATGGAGTATTATAAATTCTGTTATGCAAAAAGGCAAGGTAAAAACTAAATTTCCAAATCAGTTTACAAAGAATAATGTTGACATTTGCAATAAAACTGAAATTGTAAATGATTTTAATAGTTACTATGTAAATATTGGCCCTATTTTGTCACAACAAATTCCAGATGGAAATACCAATGGTGGCACAATACCAGATAATGTTAGCAGTGTTTTTCTTGAAAGTGTACAAGCTAGTGACATATTGTCAATTGTCCAGAAGTGTGCCAATAAAAAATCAAATGA
Source organism: Semotilus atromaculatus (assembly GCA_031834385.1). NCBI lineage: Eukaryota > Metazoa > Chordata > Actinopteri > Cypriniformes > Leuciscidae > Semotilus > Semotilus atromaculatus. Next base: position 237,336 of record JAULUF010000056.1, on the reverse strand, counting down.
TTATAATGATTTGAATATGGAATTGATAAAGCAAATTATAGATGTAATTATTGAGCCTTGTACCTATATCTGTAATTTGTCATTTACTTCAGGGATATTTCCAGGCTGCATGAAAATAGCCAAAGTAATTCCATTGTTTAAAAAAGGAAACAAATCTGAATTTTCTAATTATAGACCAATATCATTACTTCCACAGTTCTCTAAAAGTCTGGAGAAGTTATTTGCTATTAGACTGAATACATTTCTAAATGAATTTAAGATTTTAAGTAATAGTCAATATGGGTTTCGTCCTAATCACTCAACTGCTACAGCAATCATGGAACTAACTGAAGAAATCACCAATGCTATAGATAAAAGGCACTATTTATTAAGTATCTTTGTGGATCTTCAAAAAGCGTTTGATACGCTGGACCACAAGATATTGTTGCATAAATTATATAAAAATGGTATCAGAGGTGTGGTACACCAATGGGTTACCAGCTATTTAAAAAACAGAAGTCAGTTTGTCGAAATTGATAACAAAGTCTACAAATTGTAACATAACTTGTGGGGTACCACAAGAATCGGTCCTAGGACCTATACTTTTTCTTTTATATGTAAATGACATTGTGTCTGTGTCTCAGTTACTTAGGTGCATTCTGTTTGCGGATTACACTACTTTATTCTATTCAGGAAAAAATATAAAAGATGTCCTACAAATTGTAGAGAATGAATTTCAGAAAATTATGAAGTGGTTCAATGACAATAGATTGTCCCTAAATATCAGCAAAACTAAATTTATGATATTTTGTAGTAAAAAGAAATATGTTGAAACGTTATTGTTTATTAATAGATTAGAAATTGAAAGGGCACATGAGATTAAGTTTCTAGGTATTATGATTGACGAACATTTGACATGGAAATCACATATTGATAATATCAAAGTAAAGGTATCCAAAATAATTGGTGTGTTGCATAAAGTTAAAGATTCTCTAAATAAGAATGCATTGTTTTTGTTGTATAACTCATTGATTGTTCCATATCTGACCTATTGCATTGAAGTGTGGGGAAGTGCTTGCAAAATATACATTAATCCGATTTTACTCCTACAGAAAAGAGCGATTAGAGTTACTAGTGGAAGTGGATACAGAGATCCAACTAATCCTTTATTCATACAACTAAAAACTCTGAAATGTAATGAATTAGTAGAGTGTAACCTTTTAAAAACCATGTATAAAGCTCATCTGGAAAGTTTACCAAACAATTTGCAAAATAGATTCACCAAGAGGAAAAGTAGATATGAACTAAAAGGTATTGAGGATTTTACAAAACCCAGGTTCCAATCGGCTGCAAAGGAAAAATGTGTCACAATCAAAGGAGTCAGTTTGTGGAACAGTCTTGATTCTAAAATTAAAACTTCTAAGTCCATTTATGTGTTTAAGAAGTATGTTAAATTATCAATGCTGCAGAAATATAATACTGCGGAGTAGTATTATTGATGTATTTTTGTGTTTCGATGTCTTAGAAGAAGAGACGGCTGCATGAGACAGCTCAAATGAACTGGATCTGTAAATGATTTTGTGTTGATAGGGGGCAGATATTATACGTTTTTACTTCTTTCTGCTCCTTTTCATTCATGTTAAATGCTGTCGTTGCATTTGTTTTTAAATGAATGAAAAAAAAAGAAAAGAAAAAAAATAAGATCAGGATTACAGCAGGACTACAAAAAAGTACGTCTACACACGCACACACACTCTCTCTTTCTCTCTCAAACACACACACACACTCTTACACACATTCTCTCTATTACAAACTCACACACACACACACTCTCTCTCTCTCATACTCTCACTCTCTCTCTCTCTCTCACACACACACACACACACACACACTCTCTCTCACACACACACACACACACACACACACAATCTCTTTCCTCTCTCTCTCACACACACACACGCACACACACACACACACACACTCTCTCTCTCTCTTACACACATTCTCTCTCTCACACACACACACACACACTCTCTCTCTCTCTCTCTCTCTCTCTCACACACACACACACTCTCTGGGCTGCCAGCTCTGTCTGTGTCTGCCCGTCTCTACACTCAGAGTGTGATTGCTCAGTCTGTACCTCGTCATCCTTCTTCTTAGTGTGCAGTCTTTCACTGTACTCAGGTATTCTGCGGTTGTGTAGTCTCTATTTAGGGCCAAATAACATTCCAGTTTACTTTTGTTTTATTTGATCGAGTCCAATTGATTGATTGATTGGGTCAGGTAATTCTCTCGTTGTGCTTTTATGATGTGGTTGGGCCGGATTGTGTGGCTGAGGGTGTGTGTGTCCTGAGGCTGATTACTGTTAGTCGTGTTAGTGTGTGTGTGGAGCCTCAGGACCAGCTGAAGGAGGGGGCTCTTCTCAGTGTTCATTTCATGTTTTTTAAGGGCTTTAAAATGATAAGAGTTGGGGTCACTTATTTTTAGATGTTTTCAAAATTTGATGGATCGTTTCTCAATGTGTATTATAGTTTTTCTCAATTGCTAAAACACTAAACTTTATTGTCTGAACCAAATGCTCAGTTGCCTGAACCCACTGATTGAATCAATCACTCTTTTGGCAAAACCATAAGCACTTTTCACCTGTTCAGACACAACTTGCCAACACATTTTCATTGTGATGCACCCGTGCTGCATAATGGTGAGCACCGGTGACAAAAGTCAAACACAATTAAAGCACAAGTGTCACCACTTGAACACAACAACTCAAAATTGATCACACTTGTGGCTAATGATGTGAGGGAACATATACAGTAAGCCAGTTCAGAGAGCACTGGTTTGTGAGGCCCTACAATGGATAGAAATCTGAGAGGAAGAGTTTGTGTGAGAAGAGGTTGAGGTGGACGAGGTGGTCAGCGAAGACAAAGAACAGTAATATCTGATGAAATCAGAGCTACTGTGATTGACCATGTTCTTGTCCATGGTATGAGCATGAGGGAGGCTGGACAAAGGGTACAACCAAACATCAGTAGATTCACTGTGTCCACCATAATCAGAAGATTTAGAGAAGAGAACAGGTAATTACCTTTTTTTGACATTATAGTACAGTATGTAAATGTTGACAGCAATTACTGTATGCCATACTGGTAACACTTTATTTGAAGGGGTGTGCATAAGACTGACATGACACTGTCATAAACATGACATAACACCTGTCATGAACATGAAGGAGTCTTTATGAATGTTTATGACTGTTGTCATTAAGTGTCATTCGGTAAATTATGACACTTTTAATGCAAAGTTGACATTGTTTAAAATGTCTTTGTTATGACAACTTGACATTAACAAAGACAAAAATTTCTTGATTATGACAACTTGACATTAACCAAGAAATCATAACCTGTCAACCTGTCACAAATATGTCATAACAGGTCTAATTATAAAACTTAAAGCATTTGACAGTGTAATAACCCTTAATGACATCTTTATAACTAGTACAATGTGTTCCACTTTACTTGAGGACAAGTAAAATATTCATGACACAGTTATAATGGTGTCATGACGGCCAAAGTTGTGACAGGTTGACAGGTTATGATTTCTTGGTTAATGTAAATCGCCTTCACCTGCTTTCAGATGGAGCAGCATTTACTACACAGCAAAAACTCCAGTGTTAAATTAACACTCCTGGGAGTGTATGAGTCCACACTCAAGAGTGTTAAAGTGTTAAAATATGAGTCTTAAATTAATACTCAAGAGTGTTAAAGTTAATGAGATAATTAAGTGATTTATTGAGTGATGATTGACTATTATTGAAGACACCTGATGTTAACAAGCAGAATCACTGAAGGAGAAAATCACAAATTGTAAGCCACTGTTATGGCGATCAGTGTTTGCTTTAGTTGGACTCTTGACACTTATGCGTTCACTTTAAATTTAGTTTGTCTGCTGTTATTGATTTATAACAGTCAAATGAACAAAGAAAAGTGTGATCTGATAGTGTTGGTTATGTTTTGACATAATCATGCTGTGATCTGAAAAATACAACTTTTTGAGATAGCTAACTTGTTAATTACAACTGCTCTGTGATGCATAGGATTTTCAGTATTTTTCTTATAATCCTAAATATTTAATAAACATTGCTCTGATCAAAACATTTTCAAATGAATTTATTTAGAAACACAGACATCAATAATCAGCCTGTGAATCTAAACAATGGTGACAATAATAATGCATGTTGCAGTGGCTGCCACCAATCACAACTCATTAATGGCTCCCATCATGCATTGCAGTATGAATAAATTATGATCTGAATTGTCTATGTAATTTACTTTTTGTAATTTACTTCGTCACCATTGTTGAGATGCATTGACTGAATCTTGACGTCTGTGTGTGCCTAAAAAAAATATAATTTTTTTAAAAAAAAATTTTTTTTTAATTTTTAAAAAAATATATATTATTTTTTTTAAAAACAACGTTTAAGAAATCCTTTATACTATATCTAAAATGTTTGATATTTATGCAAAATCACAGTTATGCTGTAACCAACAACATAAATCTAAGTCAGAAATAAGTATCTTAATGAGTTCAGTGATCAAGTTCAGATGATTGTCATTATATAACAACACCATCAGATCACTTTTTTTCTTTGTTCATCTGGCAGTTATAACTCAGATACAGCAGCCAAACAAAATCTAAAGTTAATAATACAAGTGTCAAGAGCCCAACTAAAGCAAACAATGATCGCCATAACGGTGGCTTACAATTTGAGATTTTCTCCTTTAGTGATTCTGCTTGTTAAGATTAGGTGTCTTCAATAATGCTCAATCATCACTCAATTAATCACTTTATCTCATTAACTTTAACACTCTTCAGTGTGGACTCATATACACTCCCAGGAGTGTTAATTTAACACTGGAGTTTTGCTGTGTACAAAGAGCCGTAGTTAACTGACAAGCTGAGCCATATCGCATTAATTATCGCTGGCGATACGTCCGAGATATTAATGCGATATGGCTCAGCTTGTCAATTAACAACGGCTGTTTGTAGTAAATGCCGCTCCATCTGAAAGCAGGTGAAGGTGATTTACTACTAATCAAGGAACCGGCTTTTCTGACGAGATGCACATAACAATATCGTGAGATATATCGCCCAGCCCTACCTAAACCTACCCGTCACTGGGGTTACAGTTTTTTTCCAATTGCTAACACACTAAGGCCCTGTTTACATGAGAACGATTCCGGGTGAAAACGTAAAAATATGTTATCGGATGTGCCTTTCGTTTACACGGCGACGGCGTTTTTGGGGCTTAAAAACGCAAAAAAGTGAAACCACCCTCCAGAGTGGAAATCTCAAAAACGCTCCACCGTTGCGCTCCCGTCTAAACGGTGAAAACGCAAATCTGCTCACGGTGGCTCTCGTCGCGTACGCGTTTATGTCACAGGCATGCGCCAGTACAGGGAAATAACAACCAACATGTCGGATTATTTCCATACGTCGGACCTTCAAGTCGGACCCTAGCAGCTATGATAAACGTACTACAGTCTTTTTAACAGTTGTACAAAATATTCCCAGATATTGGTTTGTTGTGTTGCAGTGCTTCACATTGCCACCTAGCCGCCTGGAGTGCATACTACATCGTATTACACACACTTTTGTTTGAACATATGCACGCAGATTTCCCTTCCATAACGCTCGTCTAAACGCAGAATAAAAAGTGATAATGCTACGCCACTTTTGCGTTTTCTCTTCAGATCGTTTCCGTGTAAACATAGCCTAAAATGACATGCACAGCACAATTATTTAAACTGACACACAGAGAGCAAAACCTCTTCTCAAGTCTCCAAAAGTCTAAACACATTTTCTGCTTTACACACCTTTTGCAATTCAAAATGGCACTTTTTAAATGCACTGAACACGGTTCTCTGCATAAGACAATCATAAAGTCACATGTTTGCCATTTAAAAACACTGCCATTCAAAATGACGCTATATGAGCTAATTGACCAATACATGTGCCACGTGGCCAAACACCTCAATGGTTAATTGTTAACACTTCAATCAGGATGTAAGCACTATGAAAAGACCACAGGTGAGCACCTTTTTTTTTTACAACAATAATGGAATTATTATTATAATAATAATTATTATTTTTCTTGCCTCTTTTTTTTCTATATATTTTTCCTGCAATTTTATTTTTCAGTTTACTGTTTTTTGTGAGCATATTTTTGTTCATTCTAATGTAAATATACAGTTTTTCTCAGTCGCTTTGGTGCATTTCTCACATCACTATTTACATCTGCATAATTGTTAATGCAGTTCTCAAAACAATTAGAGTAGTACAAACTGCAAAACCAGTTGATAACCTGCAAAAGCGTGTCACTTGCTCAAAATGGATAGCTCATTCCTCAAAAGCAAGTATTCATATCAATGAAAGTGTCCGTGTCATCAAGATGAAAAGTCCAGACACCATTGTGTATGAACAAGATAGTCAACTGGCTTTGTCATGTTTTCATTATGACAGTTTATGCTGTAAATGTTTTTCAATGCAAAAAAGTCAGATCTTGGTGACACTACCTGAAAATGCTCAAGACAACACTATATACTATTTGCACAGCCATTTTAAAACTACAGTAAAGTTACACATTACTGGATTGAGTGAGGTAACTGAGTACCAGACACTGAATATGTATGTTTCACATTTTTACTGCATATGGTCTTTGCAATTCTAATTTGTTCACAGCATTGTGCAAAAGAAAAAAATACACCCTTATTTACAACAAACATAAACATATGGGTAGAGCTGTGCACAATATTGCAGTACATATTGGAACTGAACATACATATACTGTAAATCATTCATGCACATCCAGACGTTCCTCTCTGTCTGGCCACATAAGTTCACCTGAGAGAAATTGTTCAAAGGAGACATTTTCATGAAAAAAAAAGATTAGTAAAATTTGCAATCTGAAGAATTTTCTAAAATTTTAACTATTTTAGTATTATGGCAAAGCATACTACAGTTTTTTCCAATTGCTAACACACAATTTTGCAAACTAGTCTGGTTTTATCAAAATACTTAACACAATTCACAAAACCACATACCCAAACTGCAAAATACCTCATATCTCCTGCAAAATGAAGCACTGCAACCAAAACTACACACAGCATTATCAAAATCAAACTTTTGCATGAAATGGTACACACTTCATTCATATTACCAGATTTTTGTTAAACCAAGTACACACTGTTGGGCATAATGAAAAGCACTCTCATCTTTAGTATGCTTTGCTATAATACTAAAATACTTGTAGAAAATTGCAGAAAATTCTTCAGATTGTTCACATGACAGAAATATTTGCAGATACACACACATGCTGTTGAAACATTATTATTTAATTTTTTTCACCAAACAAGTCAGTGCAACATATGCACAGCAGATATATTTACATTGGCCTGAACAAAAATATGCTCACAAAAAAACAGTAAACTGAAAAACAAAATTGCAGAAAAATAAAAAAAGAGGCAAGAAAAATAATTAGGCAGCATCTTGCCGCACAGCTGGGTCAGGCCACATCACAGGCAATATCTTCCCTTGCCAGACATCGAGGGAAGAAGCGCCTTGAGTGCCTTATCCATCCCTGAATCACACCCACAGCAATCTCCTCATGCCTCTTCCATAGCCTGCACAAGAGGCATGCGCACAAAGGGCTGCCAGTCGTATACCTTCCACCGCCATGCTGAAAATAACTCTTCTAGGGGCTCCTACTCTTCCTCTTCTTACTTTTCCTCTTTCTCTTCCGCCTCTTTCTCTTCCTCCTCCTCCTCCTGCTCTTCCTCTTCTTACTTTTCCTCTTTCTCTTCCTCCTCTTCTTTCTCTTCCTCCTCCTCCTCCTCCTCCTCCTCTTCCTCTTCCTCTTTCTTTTCTTCTTCCTCCTCCTCTTCCTCGTCTTCCATTGTTGTTGTAAAAAAAAAGGTGCTCACCAGTGGTCTTTTCATAGTGCTTACATCCTGATTGAAGTGTTAACCATTAACCATTGAAGTGTTTGGCAGCTGGCACATGTATTAACCAATTAGCTCATGTAGTGTCATTTTAAATGGCAGTGTTTTGAAATGGCAAACATGTGACTTTATGTCAGATTGTTGTGTCTTATGCAGAGAACCGTGTTTAGTGCATTTTAAAAGTGCCATTTTGAATAGCAAAATGTGTGTAAAGCAGAAAATGTGTTTAGAGATTTGGAGACTTGAGAAGAGGTTTTGCTCTCTGTGTGTCAGTTTAAATAATTGAGCTGTCCATGTCATTTTAGTGTGTTAGCAATTGGAAAAAACTGTAAACATGAGAGTGCTTTTCATTATCCCCAACAGTGTGTAGTTGGTTAGACAAAAATCTGGTAATATGAATGAAGTGTGTACCATTTCGTGCAAAAATTTGATTTTGATAATGCTATATGTAGTTTTGGTTGCAGTGCTTCATTTTGCAGTTTGGGTGTGTGGTTTTGTGAATTGTGTTAAGTATTTTGATAAAACCAGCCTAGTTTGTAAAATTGTGTGTTAGCAATTGGAAAAAACTGTAATACCATTTATGAGTCTTCCCCTACCATCCTAGGAAAAAAAATATCGCTCCCCAGATGTAGATATACAATTTGCTTCGTTTCGCTCAGACATTTAACGGCGTACACATACACGCAGAATCACTTGGACATTTAACGGCGTAGACATACACGCAAAAGATGACGGTTCGTTTTGGCGTGGACATACACGCAGATAGCTCAAAATGCGTATAGATAACACGCCACTTGACTTGAAAATAACATGACTGACAATAATAGTCAATCATCACTCAATTAATCACTTAATTATCTCATTAACTTTAACACTCTTGAGTGTTAATTTAAGACTCATATTTTAACACTTTAACACTCTTGAGTGTGGACTCATACACTCCCAGGAGTGTTAATTTAACACTGGAGTTTTTGCTGTGTAGTAAATGCTGCTCCATCTGAAAGCAGGTGAAAGCGATTTATTTCTAATCAAGGAACCGGCGTGTATGTTTACGCAAAGTCATAATGTCATGTTGACAAGTGCTTATGCACAGGTTTTTTGTTTGTTTTGCAACATGCATTTAGCCTACAGTGAACAATAAACATTTATTTTTCCAGCTTCATGTCCTGAGCATTGTGTTTTCTATTTTTCTACGTAGTGCTTAGTGACTGTTCAGTAGTGTTTTTAATTTTGATTGACTCGTGGCACGATTTGACAACATAGTTCAGTTTTGAGCACAGATTGAACTGTTTTGAGGTGAAAGTTTGGTTTTCCAAGAAGAGTCTTAGGTTTTGTGAATGTAGCTTGAAAATTGGGTTTTGTGTTCACAGTTTAGAGAAAAGGATAGCAGCTTTCAAGAAATGTGTCTTAGTATCGAGAAAAACTGTAAGAGAGGGTATTGGCCTAATTCTGCCCTGCATGCATTGTTCGGTGTGTTCTTCTGGAACATTTCGTTAAGGATGCCGTCTGGCCCTCTTGCCTTTTATGTTGGCAGAGCCTGTATTTTATCCATCAGCTCTTTTTCTGTGATTAGGAAATCTAGCGGGTTTTGGTGTTTTCCAATTATGTTTTCTAAATGGTTTAATTTTTCATACATTTGTGTTTGTTTTATATTCATGTCTAATTTGCTATAAAGTTGTTCAAAGTGATTTTTCCAGGTGTCCCCGTCTTGTATAGTAATTTGTTCATGTTTCTTTTTATTCAGGAGATTCCAGTTGTCCCAGAAACGGTTTGAATGGACAGATTCTTCAATAGTGTTGAGCTGATTTTGGATGTACTGTTCTTTCTTCTTTCTGAGTGTATTTTTATATTTTTTAAGCTCCTCACAATAATGAAGACGTAAATCTGAATCGTCTGGTTGTCTGTGTTTTTGATTTGCAAGATGTCTTAAATTTTTCTTTATTCTTTTACAATCCGAATCAAACCATTTTTCATTCTTTTGTTTTTGCTTATGATTTTTCTTAGTGGTTTTAAGATTAGATATTGTTGCCAGATAATCAAATATGTAATTTATGTTTTCTACAGCCAGATTTATGCCATCTTCATTTTGAGGATAATCATTTTCTATGAAGTTATCCATAACACTTGGGGGTGGTCAAATGCGGCCAGGTATTTTTCAGTGCTGTTTTGAACCCATCTGTAAATGTTTTTGATGTTGTACAGCTTACTGGGTTGTATTGGGTGTATGTTAGTATTTTCTTTCCTTTGTAGATACACAGTAATTTGGCTGTGATCTGATAGGGGTGATAGTGGTTTGACCGTGAATGCTCTGAAAGAGAATATATCCAAATCTGTGATCATGTAGTCAACCGTTGAGCAGCCCTGAGATGAGCTGTAGGTGTATCTCCCCAGAGTCCCCTCTCACCCTGCCGTTGACCAGGTACAGACCGAGGCTTCGACAGAGCTCAAGTAGAAGCCTCCCGTTTTTATTCACTTGAGCATCAGAGTTAGTCCTTGAAAAATTTACACTGTTTTATTGAAAGCTCTTTCCAAATATATAATTATTCCCGTTGTCTGTGGTGTAGTCGGGTAGGGATCCTGTCCTGGCGTTGAGATCCCCACACATCAGCACACTTCCCTGGCCCTGGAGGTGGTTGATTTGACTGTGGAGGGTCTCAAAGATGTTCTCATTATAGTAAGGAGATTCAGAGGGAGGAATATACAGAGCACATAAGAATATATCTTTTGTCGTTTGACTGAGCTGTTTATTGATTTTGAGCCAGATATGAGATTATTCTTTTTTGATTAGTTTGATGTACTTATCAATTTCAAGTTTGTGCCAGATTATAATGCCCCCTGAATCTCTCCCATGTGTAATTTTTTCATGTTTTTGGGATGATATGAGTATTTCCTGATAGCCTGGGGGACAAAGAGTGACGTCATCAGTTCTGCACCACGTTTCCTGTAATATTATTATGTTGTAGAGTCTGGACCAATCAGACACACACAAATTATTCATTATATATAAAGGTCTATGAAACTCCTCCAAAACTAACATCATATTTTAAGGCCGGACAAGTACTATGTTGAGGGTTGGTTTTTAAGGGAAGGACTACATGCCTGTGCACATATATTCAAACGCGCTATAGAATGAACTCTTGATGCGCATGTGCACACCATCAGTGTTCTCACAGGTTTGCGTTTTTAAAGTTTGCGTAGAGAGAACTTGAGAGTTTTCTGTTAAAACGGTGTCATGTTAGCGGCCCCTAAGTTAATAACTAATGATTATTGTGACGGAAGTGAATCAATCAAAACTAACTTTAGCTGGAAAATAACTTCATTCTAGAGCTGCCATAAAGCCAAAACAATCTGTTACTTTCATTTCCTATTATCACTGTAAAGCAGCTTTGGAACAATCTACATTGTTAAAAGCGCTATATAAATGAAGATGACTTGACTTGAGTTGCAAAACTATTTTACTGATGAAATCGCAGGGCTGCGCTGACAACAAATTTCTGTGCACTTGTATGAGTGTGTGTGTCTGTACTCTGTGTGTGCGTTTTTATGGGAGAGCGGGATAAAGTGAATAAAAATGTATTTTGTTGGAAAATCATGGAAATGGTTTGTGATTAATATCCTGTTGTTTGATATATTTTCTTTGTGGGTTTTGGTTCTCTTGCTGTTGTAGGCTGTCAGGACCTCTGAAATAATTTTGCAAAGTGATATGGAACCGTAATGCAGTCAAGACATGCATAGAAGTACTTTACCTGTGCGTTTACTGGAAATAACTGCACACCTTATAATGTTAATCAGCCAATCAGAATGAAGCATTCAACAGCCCCGTAGCACAACTAGAGCTAAACCTCTGTAAATTCTCAAAAAGAACCTTTGTAAATGTAGTAATGTGAGTAATACGTGAAGATTGAAATGCTGTTTTTGGAGTTGTTTAATCAACTCTTCATGCTCTACATACTTGAGTTTATCCAGTCTGTAGTTTGGATGGTTGAGTTTATCAGTGAGCAGCTTCACTCCTGAATCTCCTGGGTGGTTGTAGCTCAGATCCAGCTCTCTCAGGTGTGAGGGGTTTGAACTCAGAGCTGAAGACACATAACCACAGCCTTCCTCTGTCACCATACAGCCAGACAATCTACAAAGACATACAGCAACAGTCCACATGACATTAGTTTGGCAATCAGACATTACTATCACATACTGACCTTGGCTGCGTTTCCCAAAAGAATCATAAGCCTAAGTTGATCGTAGAGACCATTGGTGGCCATTGTTCTACTATCAACTTACGATGCTTTTAGGAAACTCAGCCCAGTGCAGTTTGTATTGGCAGCTGTTATTTTCTATAGACTATAAAAAATGTGTCTGTGGAAATGTACCAGAGTAAAAATATTACTTTTCTAAATGTAGTTTAGTCGTCAGACACATTTATGCTTATTTGCATTATAGAAATTGTTACTTGAACATTTATATCTATTTCAGCCTTTCATTAGGTATTATTTTTTTTTAACTGTTAGCAGTAATTTCAAGTGACTATTCTTTCTTTCTTTCTTTCTTTTTTTCAAAATTACATTGTTTTTTGTAAAATATTGAAAATATTTTAATTAATTATATTAAAAAATATTTTACATTTAGACAAGTAACGTTAACAGTCATACAAATAAGAGTGAGCATATGTGCTCACTCTTATTTGTGTGCATATTTTAAAATAAATTATTATTTGCAAGTATTTTAGATGCATTAATTTACATTATAGTTGCTAATAAATTCATTTCCCCTAAAAAAATTTTTTTTAAATCTGTTTATTGAACTTTTACAATAATACAAGGATACAGATATAGTAGAGTAGTGAAAAAATATTGTCATTGTCCAAGTTAAGGATGGACATGACCAAAACATATGTAATAAATCAGCAGGGGCCTGATGGCAACGATCACAGAGAAGATCAACACCAGGCTTGATCTTTGCTAACCTCCCATTTGTCCAGTAAATTCGCTGAGTACATTTTAATTGGATAAGACCATGACGAGCACAAATAGAAGAGGTATGAACACGGGACAGGATCTGGTTCCAAGTCTCATCATCAGCTGTTGTCTAATAAAAGAGAGAGAGGAAGTGGAGATGGAGGAATCAGCCTGTATATCGTAGACCAGTGGTTCTCAACCGGTGGGGCGCGCCCCCCGCGAGTAGACTACAGAGTGGGAGGGAAAAAAACTGGGGGAAAAAATTTACATTTTTTTTTATCATAAACTACTGTCATAAAAAGTTGAATAGAAAACTCCTGAATAGAAAGTAAAATGTGTTTGGACTGATTTAAAAAAAGAAGAAGTTTTGAACAAATTTGATTGGTTTGTTGATAGTGAGCGCAAATGCAGGTGATAAGCGGTTTTATTAAGCGAGTCATTGAGTCGTTCATTCAAACGATTCGTTCAAACGGCCGATTCATCAAGAATGAAACAGATGTTTGTGAACGGGTCATTGAATCTTTGACTCACCCGATTCGTTCAAAACACTGAATCATTCAAAACACGATTGAGTGTGTTGCTGTGAGATGCGCTATGCTGTGATCTTTGTTTGGATTCATCGTATCTATTTTCACTGCTAAATAGACCAAAACAGTCATTATTTCGTCTAAAATATAAGTGACTTAATATTATTAACTTGTTTGTTGAACTGTCATATGAAATCAGTGTCACATTTTCAATCGTGAGGTGATGGTAAATTAAATGATCAATTGTCAGCTCTCTTGGTCGTCAGGTCGTGTCATGTATCCCAGCTGAACTGTATTATTCAAATGTTATAAATATAAAAACACCACATTTTGAAATTTAACTGCAGTATGTCAATTTAGTTTATGTGCGCTGCGCTCATAGACTTTAGAAAACGGCGCTCATTTGTTTGATTTCTTCTCGAGAAGCTGCGCAAGCCTCAAAAGTTATAAAGTCCTTGTCCCTGATTGATTCCGAAACGGACGTATTCGTTTTTTCATATTCGTCATTTGGTGGTTCTCAATTGTCAAAACCCCTCAAAATATTTGCTACGGATGCGAAAATGCAGAAAATCGAACCATCCGAATGAATTTTTATGACGGACTGAAGTTTCAAGATCCGTTGCTTAGCTTTGGATCCGTTGAAATATTTGAACTTCTGCGGCTAGACCGTATGCGACCGGTCGACCGGATGTGATGTATTCTAATCAAAACTATGAGCGTAAGGCTAGAATTACCTATTGTCACGGGCTAGGACGAATGACAGGAAGCAAGTGCAAGTCAACAGTTTATTGGAATAAACAGAGTCGGCAGTGCAAACAGATGGTACGGTGACGCAGGGACAAGATGGTCAGGATCCGTGAAGTGGTGCAGTGAAGAGACGATGGTGAGACGAACGAAGAACTCGAATCCAGACGAAGAAACAGGAACACAAGGCAGGAACTGGACACCGGAACACCAACACGAACCACATGAAACAACGATCTGACAATGATGAGAGAACAACGGTGAGTATAAATAGTGTGGTGATGATCAACTGCAGCTGGTGGTGTGATGATGAGCAGCTGGAGCGGATCAAGTGATGTCATACAGACACACCCCTCACACACGTGCATTCATACAACAACATAAACACGAGACTAGAAGGAGACAGAGAAAACGTCTACCGTGACAGTACCCCTCCTCTTAAGAACGCCTCCTGGCATTCTCAGACTCCCTTACCTATCGATTGTAATCATCGATAAGAGAGTGATCCAGAATGTCTCTAGCAGGAACCCAACTTCTCTCCTCCGGACCGTAACCTTCCCAATCCACCAAGTACTGAAATCCGCGTCCCCTCCGTCTAGAATCCAGAATACGATTGACCGAATAGGATGGTTCCCCATCTACGAGTCGCGGCGGTGGGGGAACCGGAACTGGCGGATTAATGCGAGCATAAAACACAGGCTTGACTTTGGATACATGGAACACGGGATGAATTCTCCTGTACGCAGGAGGAAGTTTGAGGCGGACTGCCACCGGACTAACGATCTTGGTGACAGCAAACGGGCCAATAAATTTGGGAGCAAGTTTATTCGAGACGGATCGGAGAGGAATGTTCTTGGTAGAAAGCCACACTTTAGAACCGACGACGTATACGGGAGGTCTCCGCCGGTGGCGATCGGCTTTGACCTTGGTGCGTGCTCCCACTTGGAGTAGAGTCTCGCGGGCTCTAGTCCAAGTGCGATGACACCTCTGGATGAAGGCGTGTGCGGAGGGGACCGCGACTTCGGACTCCAGACTAGGAAAAATAGGTGGCTGGTAACCTACACTACACTCAAACGGAGATAGGCCCGTAGATGACACTGGTAACGTATTGTGGGCGTACTCCACCATTGACAGTTGCTGACTCCATGAGGAAGGATTCTTGGAAACCAAACATCGCAACGTTCTTTCCAAATCCTGGTTGGCTCTCTCAGTTTGACCATTGCTCTGGGGATGAAACCCAGAGGACAGACTAACAGTCGCCCCCAGTAATCTACAAAATTCTCGCCAAAATTTGGACACAAATTGGGGACCCCTGTCGGAAACCACGTCTATCGGGAGGCCATGTAACCGAAAGACATGATCTACGATCGTTGCCGCTGTCTCCTTAGCTGAAGGCAATTTGGGTAAGGGAATGAAATGTGCTGCCTTCGAGAATCGGTCCACCACAGTTAAAACCACTGTGTTACCCTGAGAGGGTGGGAGGGCGGTAATGAAATCTAGAGCGATATGGGACCAGGGTCTCGAAGGCACCGGCAGCGGCTGAAGTAACCCATCTGGAGGTTGATTGGAAGACTTACCAATGGCACAAACTGAGCAAGCCAAAACAAAATCGTGAATGTCGCGAGCCATACGTGGCCACCAAAATCGTTGCTTGACTGAAAAACCAGTGCGATTAACTCCTGGATGACAAGCTACGTTGGAACTGTGACCCCACTGGATAACGTCAGACCGTAATCCCTCCGGCACAAACAAACGGTTCGGTGGGCATCCGGGCGGAGGCGTTACCCCTTCTAAGGCTCTCTTGACCTTCGCTTCGATCTCCCATGTGAGTGTTGAAACAAATATGTTTCGGGTAAAATACACTCGGGAGTAGACGGGCGTTCGGAAAAATCAAATATGCGAGATAATGAGTCGGGTTTGATGTTCTTGGAACCCGGAAGGTAAGAGAGAGTAAAATCAAAACGACCGAAAAAAAGTGCCCACCGAGCCTGCCTGGAGTTCAATCTTTTAGCAGTTCTGATGTATTCGAGATTCTTATGATCAGTCCAGACGATAAAAGGTACCCCCGACCCTTCTAACCAGTGACGCCACTCCTCCAACGCCATGATAATCGATGTGAAAAAAACGCGCAAGGGTGCACCTTGTCGTCCACAGGTGAACGCTGGGATAACACTGCTCCTACTCCCACCTCTGACGCGTCGACCTCCGCCACGAACTGACGTGATGAATCAGGGGCTATGAGAATAGGAGCTGAAACAAAGCGGCTCTTCAGTTTAGAGAACACAGCCTCGGCTGAGTCAGACCACCTGAACGCAGTTCGGGGGGAGGTCAAGGCAGTCAGAGGCGCGACTAGCTGGCTGAAATTGCGAATGAAACGCCGGTAAAAATTGGCGAACCCCAGAAACCTCAACAGGGCCTTGCGTGAATCTGGACTTGGCCAATCAACCACAGCCTTGATCTTCTCAGGGTCCATCCGCATTCCCTCGGACGACACGATGTACCCTAGAAAAGGAACAGACTGTGCATGAAAATCGCATTTCTCCGCCTTGACAAAAAGCCCATTCTCTAGCAACCTCTGAAGCACTCGTCGGACGTGTTGCACATGTTCCTGGAGAGACGAAGAAAAAATCAATATGTCATCCAGGTAAATGTTACATGTGTTTCCCCCTGCTTAGTGTTTTTGGTTCAGTCCTGTGTTCTAGTTTTCCCGCTCCTCGTTTGTGTTCAGTCCATTCACCTGTGTCTAGTTACTTTGCCCCAGCTGTGCCTTGTTTCCCTTATTCTGTTCCCTTGCATTTAAACCCTGTGTTCTCCCTCACTCCTTGTCCGTTCTCGTTTGTGTATAGTGTGTGTTAGTGTTCCTGAGTTCCTCGTATTAATAAAATCCTGTTTCCAGTCATTCCTCGTCTCCTCGTGCTTCCTGGTACCACGCACCCGTAACAGAAGAACGGACCCAACCAACTATGGATGCCACAATGCAGCTGATTTTGCTGGAACAAGGCCAGCAATCTCTCGAGGCCCACACCGCGGCTTATCTCGACCTGGCGTGCCTTAGCTCTTTCCCCGATCGCTCATTGAGTGTGTTCTTCCATTCTGGCCTCAATGCAGAGATGAAGGCACGCCTGCCCGGTGTGGGACCTCGAGAGAACTTTGAGACTTTTGTCGAGTGGGTGCTTCTCCATAATGGGTCGCCAGTTACCGTCGGGCCCTGCGACACCCACGGAGAGGAAACCACCCATCCAGAGCCAGTGCACATCTCGCCCGCCCAGCCTGAGAATCTGAACGCCGCACTTGAGCCAACTGTCAGGTCAGACACCGGATCCGTTTATGGCCATCCAGGGCTGATTTCCAGCGTGGCCGAACCCCCGCTGATGTCTATACGTGCTGCCAAGTGGGCCATCATCCCGGTGCCACGCCCCGCCGTGACTGTACAGCCAGAGTCTCGTTCCATCGAGACCACCGTCCCTCCAAAGTCTCGTCCCGTCGAGATCCCTCCAGAGCCTTCACCGCTGGTCCCGTCCAGCACAAAGCCTTCGCCGCTGGTCCCGTCCAGCACAGAGCCTTCACCGCTGGTCCCGTCCAGCACAGAGCCTTCACCACTGGTCCCGTCCAGCGCAGAGCCTTCACCGCTGGTCCCGTCCAGCACAAAGCCTTCACCGCTGGTCCCGTCCAGCACAGAGCCCTCACCGCTGGTCCCGTCCAGCACAGAGCCGTCCAGCACAGAGCCCTCACCGCTGGTCCCGTCCAGCACAGAGCCCTCACCGCTGGTCCCGTCCAGCACAGAGCCCTCACCGCCAGAGACCGTCCAGCCAGAGACCGTCCAGCCAGAGACCGTCCATCCAGAGACCGTCCATCCAGAGACCGTCCATCCAGAGACCGTCCAGCCAGAGACCGTCCAGCCAGAGCTTCACGTCAGCCACGTCCAGCCAGAGCTTCACGTCAGCCACGTCCAGCCAGAGCTTCACGTCAGCCACGTCCAGCCAGAGCTTCACGTCAGCCACGTCCAGCCAGAGCTTCACGTCAGCCACGTCCAGCCAGAGCTTCACGTCAGCCACGTCCAGCCTGAGCTTCACGTTCCCTGCAGCCCTGCCGAGCCTGAGCTTCCCTGCAGCCCTGCCGAGCCTGAGCTTCCCTGCAGCCCTGCCGAGCCTGAGCTTCCCTGCAGCCCTGCCGAGCCTGAGCTTCCCTGCATGCCTGCCGAGCCAGTGCTTCGCGTCATGCCTGCCGAGCCAGAGCCTTCCCCGCTGGTCCCGTCCAGCCCTTCAGAGCCTTCTTCGCTGGTCCCGTCCAGCCCTCCAGAGCCTTCACCGCTGGTTCCGTCCAGCATAGCCGGGCCTTCACCGCTAGCCCAGCCAGAGACTGTTCACGTCCCATCTGCCCAGCCAGAGACTGTTCACGTCCCGTCTGCCCAGCCAGAGACTGTTCACGTCCCGTCTGCCCAGCCAGAGACTGTTCACGTCCCGTCTGCCCAGCCAGAGACTGTTCACGTCCCGTCTGCCCAGCCAGACACTGTTCACGTCACGTCTGCCCAGCCGGTCCCAGAGCCTGTCCCTCATCCAGTCACTCTCCCCAAGAATTTTTGGGGGGGGGGGGGCCATAGGTCATCGCCATGGCCACCCGAGGGGGTCTCTCCGCCATGGCCACCCGAGGGGGTCTCTCCGCCATGGCCACCCGAGGGGGTCTCTCCGCCATGGCCACCCGAAGGGGATTCTCCGCCATGGCCGCCCGAAGGGGATTCTCCGCCGTGGCCACCCGAAGGGGCGTCTCCACCCTGGCCACCCGAAGGGTCCTCTCCGCCCTGGCCACACGAAGGGGCATCTCCGCCATGGCCACCCGAAGGGGCGTCTCCACCCGGGCCACCTGCACAACCTGCTCCACCCTGGAGGCTTCCTGTTCCCGGAAAGCCATGCCCTCGTCAGCCTCCAGGGCGCCCACCCTCCCGCCCCTATTTGATGTTTATATGGCGTGGGGACACGCCTTTTTGGGAGGGGGCGTAATGTTACATGTGTTTCCCCCTGCTTAGTGTTTTTGGTTCAGTCCTGTGTTCTAGTTTTCCCGCTCCTCGTTTGTGTTCAGTCCATTCACCTGTGTCTAGTTACTTTGCCCCAGCTGTGCCTTGTTTCCCTTATTCTGTTCCCTTGCATTTAAACCCTGTGTTCTCCCTCACTCCTTGTCCGTTCTCGTTTGTGTATAGTGTGTGTTAGTGTTCCTGAGTTCCTCGTATTAATAAAATCCTGTTTCCAGTCATTCCTCGTCTCCTCGTGCTTCCTGGTACCACGCACCCGTAACAGTAAACATATATGAACTGATCGATCATATCTCGCAACACGTCATTGATCAGTGCCTGGAAAACTGCTGGGGAGTTGGACAGCCCGAACGGCATAACCAAATATTCAAAGTGCCCCCTAGGGGTGTTAAAAGCAGTTTTCCATTCATCCCCCTCCCTAATGCGAACCAAATGATAAGCGTTACGTAAGTCCAATTTTGTGAAGATAGATGCTCCCTGCAACCTCTCGAAGGCTGAAGACATCAACGGCAAAGGATAAGTATTCTTTACCGTGATGTTATTCAACCCTCGGTAATCAATGCAAGGTCGCAACGATCCATCCTTCTTCCCCACAAAAAAGAACCCCGCCCCCGCTGGAGAAGAGGAAGGGCGAATGAACTTGGTTGCCAGAGAATCAGAAATATATTTCTCCATAGCCTCTCTTTCAGGAATCGAAAGTGAATATAACTTGCCTTTAGGCGGAGACTTACCTGGCAGTAAATCTATAGCACAGTCATAGGGACGATGCGGAGGGAGAGAAGCAGCACGAGACTTACTGAACACTTCCTTCAGGTCCAGATACTCCACGGGCACGTTAGACAAATCCCCTGCCTCCTCCTGCAACACAGAAACAGGTACAGACGAACAAGCAGACACAAGACAAGATTTATGACATTCCTTGTTCCACTCCAGCACAGCTTTATTAATCCAGTCCACACGAGGGTTGTGTTTGATCAGCCAGGGATGTCCGAGAACAACGGGTGCCAGGGGTGAGTCCAAAATAAGAAAAGAAATAGTCTCGGAGTGGTTGCCAGAGGTAATAAGTGTGATGTCTTCAGTGGTGTGGGAAATGGTGGGAAGCACTTGACCATTTAATGCGTGAACTGAAATCCGGTGAGTGAGGGGTTGGAGGGGAATCTGGAATGTAAGTGCGAAATTATAGTCCATAAAATTACCTTCCGCCCCGGAGTCCAACAGTGCAAGACAATCGTGCTGGTGGACTGACCATCTTAGTCTAACCGGGAGGAGCGTGGAGGTAGATGTAGTCGATAAGGTCTTCCTGGTGGAGATCCCACCCGATAGTAGCCTCAAGTTTACTATCGGGCTTGGCCTTTTACCGGGCAGTTGTAAGCATAATGTCCCGCTCCTCCACAATACAGGCAAAGGCCCTGGGACCTCCGCCTCTCCCTCTCCTCCCGGGAAAGCCGAGCTCGACCCACCTGCATAGGCTCGGGATCGAAGACGGGGCGTCGACTCCTCCGAGGGTACGGGTGGACGTAACTCGTCGCCCGATCCTAGATAGCCGAGCGTCCACCCGCAGAGCAAGATCAATTAGTCCGTTCAGTGTGGTAGGAAGATCCAGGGCGTAGATCTCTCTCTGGACGTGGTCAGCCAGCCCATGCAGGAACATATCCCACTGCGCCTCCTCGTTCCAGCCGCACTCCGCCGCCAAGGTCCGGAACTCTATTGAAAAGTCTGAGACCGATCTTTCTCCTTGACGTAGTTCCGTCAATGTTCTGGCTGCTTCCCTTCCCGAGACAGCCCGGTCAAAAACTTTCTTCATCTCGGCGGCGAGGGTCTGGAACGAGGCGCAGCATGGATTCTGATTCTCCCACACCGCCGTTCCCCAGAGCGCTGCTTTTCCTGTAAGCAAAGTTAGTACAAAAGCCACTTTAGCCTGTTCTGTCTCGAACGTGCGTGGTTGCAGAGCGAAATGCATCGTGCAACGGGTCAGGAAGGCTCTACAAAAGGCTGGTTCCCCGGAATAATGCTCAGGTACCGGCAGGCGGGGCTCCGACATCGCGGGTCTCTCTGGAAGTGGTGGGGGAACGGTCGGTGTGGGCGGCGCAGTGGGAATCTGAAGCCGTTGGATATGCTGGGTGAGCTCGGACACCTGCGTCACCAAGGCTTGCACTGCGCGACCTGTATCGCTGATCTCTTTCTGCTGGGCATCCATTCTCCTGGAGCTGTGATGAATAAACTCGTCCATGGATATCTGCAGTGAACTCGCTGCTTCCATCCTTAGGTCAGATCGTTCTGTCACGGGCTAGGACGAATGACAGGAAGCAAGTGCAAGTCAACAGTTTATTGGAATAAACAGAGTCGGCAGTGCAAACAGATGGTACGGTGACGCAGGGACAAGATGGTCAGGATCCGTGAAGTGGTGCAGTGAAGAGACGATGGTGAGACGAACGAAGAACTCGAATCCAGACGAAGAAACAGGAACACAAGGCAGGAACTGGACACCGGAACACCAACATGAACCACATGAAACAACGATCTGACAATGATGAGAGAACAACGGTGAGTATAAATAGTGTGGTGATGATCAACTGCAGCTGGTGGTGTGATGATGAGCAGCTGGAGCGGATCAAGTGATGTCATACAGACACACCCCTCACACACGTGCATTCATACAACAACATAAACACGAGACTAGAAGGAGACAGAGAAAACGTCTACCGTGACACCTACACTCACTGGCCACTTTATTAGGTACACCTGTCCAACTGCTCGTTAACACTTAATTTCTAAGCAGCCAATCACATGGCGGCAACTCAGTGCATTTAGGCATGTAGACATGGTCAAGACAATCTCCTGCAGTTCAAACCGAGCATCAGTATGGGGAAGAAAGGTGATTTGAGTGACTTTGAACGTGGCATGATTGTTGGTGCCAGAAGGGCTGGTCTGAGTATTTCAGAAACTGCTAATCTACTGGGATTTTCACGCACAACCATCTCTAGGGTTTACAGAGAATGGTCCGAAAAAGAAAAAACATCCAGTGAGCGGCAGTTCTGTGGGCGGAAATGCCTTGTTGATGCCAGAGGTCAGAGGAGAATGGCCAGACTGGTTCGAGCTGATAGAAGGGCAACAGTGACTCAAATAACCACCCGTTACAACCAAGGTGGGCAGAAGAGCATCTCTGAACGCACAGTACGTCGAACTTTGAGGCAGATGGGCTACAGCAGCAGAAGACCACACCGGGTGCCACTCCTTTCAGCTAAGAACAGGAAACTGAGGCTACAATTTGCACAAGCTCATCGAAATTGGACAATAGAAGATTGGAAAAACGTTGCCTGGTCTGATGAGTCTCGATTTCTGCTGCGACATTCGGATGGTAGGGTCAGAATTTGGCGTCTACAACATGAAAGCATGGATCCATCCTGCCTTGTATCAACGGTTCAGGCTGGTGGTGGTGGTGTCATGGTGTGGGGAATATTTTCTTGGCACTCTTTGGGCCCCTTGGTACCAATTGAGCATCGTTGCAACGCCACAGCCTACCTGAGTATTGTTGCTGACCATGTCCATCCCTTTATGACCACAATGTACCCAACTTCTGATGGCTACTTTCAGCAGGATAATGCGCCATGTCATAAAGCTGGAATCATCTCAGACTGGTTTCTTGAACATGACAATGAGTTCGCTGTACTCAAATGGCCTCCACAGTCACCAGATCTCAATCCAATAGAGCATCTTTGGGATGTGGTGGAACGGGAGATTCGCATCATGGATGTGCAGCCGACAAATCTGCGGCAACTGTGTGATGCCATCATGTCAATATGGACCAAACTCCCTGAGGAATGCTTCCAGCACCTTGTTGAATCTATGCCACGAAGAATTGAGGCAGTTCTGAAGGCAAAAGGGGGTCCAACCCGTTACTAGCATGGGGTACCTAATAAAGTGGCCGGTGAGTGTATATTTTAACTCTTTAATGTTATTCTGTAAACGCTATTTCTGTAAAATGTCGGTTATTAATAATTATGGCAGAAATAAATATTTTGTAATTATTAAATCAATATTTATATTGATTAGCTCTGTAAAATCTACTGTTTTTATTGTAGATGTATTGAGGGTCATTTGTTTTGTGTGGATATATTCATGCATGCATTACATTCAATAAAATCATCATTGTGAATAGCCGAGGTAACTGTTGCTTCACGACCAATTTCAAAGTTCCGTGCGACTACCACTAGGGGGCGAAATGCGACAATTGTATGCGAATGTCGTGTGCAGTGGAAAGGCGGCTTGAAGGCTGCAAACATAAACGTGAGGTCGTATTTAGTTTTATTTATATATATATATATAAATTGTTGTAACAGCAATATCTCCAAGTTTTGTTTTTCACTTTAAAAATGTCATGATTTGCCAATGCAAAGAGAGTCTACCTCCACCTTTTCCCCCCACTTCAAGCACTGATTATAACACAAACAAATCATCCTCCTCCTGGTGACTTTTTTTTTTGTCAAAAGCGACAAATCCAGCGACTTTTACTGGTGTTTGACTACGTGTGCACCAGGGGCGTCACTAGCCCCTTTTAGGGGGGCTTCAGCCCTAAACTTCTGCCTAGCCCCCCTAAAAATTTGTGATTAATGTAGGCTACACAAATTCGTGTTCGCTTAAGTCTTGTTATAATCAGATTCAGCGCGTTCTTCATCTTCAATCCGCAGCGGCGCCGAGCAGAGAGCACGCCAGAAACAGTGTGTGTGTGTGTGTGTTCGTGTGTTCATCTGAGCCTCATTGGTCTGTCACTGCTCGTCAATGTCAGAATATTTAAGATGACCAATCAAATCAAAGTAGGCGGGCTTTATGTTCACAGACGCTGATGAGCGCGAACTTTAACATTGCGACTCGAGTCTCGGCGCTTCAGTGTACGGTCAAGTGCGAGATAAGATGCAAGTAGCTAAACTTAACATTTCATATTTCACCGTTTTTTTAGGTCATAAATGTTAAACGAATGACAAAAAAATAATCAGGCACACTAATAGTTTTGTCTAATTTCGCTATTTTGAACTGAAAATAGGCCTATGTAACGTGACTCGATGTAATGTAATAATTAAATGAACTGCAATGAACCAGCTTTGGGGGGGCCCAGCTTGCAAAAGGTTGAGAACCCCTGTCGTAGACAATGCATGTCTTTTATCTAAGGCTACTTCAAAAATCTGATCAAGCGAATTCAGAAGATTCAGAAAGTCAGGGAATTAATTTAACACAATTTCTGAGCTGCAAATATCTAAAAACAATTGTGTACAAGAAAGAGAAAATTTTTGTTTCAATTAAAAAAACCACTGAAAAAATTATCAATGAAAATATCACTGACAGACGAAATTCCTGCGAGACACTACAGGTGAATAGGGTATTTTTTTTTAACTAGCAGATATCACCATGAACCTTTCCCAGTTGATTACCTACATTAAGATGAGAAGAAAATGTATTACAAGTTTTCTGTATTTAAATGTTTAAATATGCAAATTAGGCATTATCTAATTAAATATGTGCTAATTTGCATATATTTTAAAAAACGTAATCTGAGTATTGGATAAAGCCAGGTTCAAAATTCTTTTTTCATTGTGTTCACATATTAGATGGGAAAAAATTACAGAGGGATTTATGGATATCTACTTTTGTTATCCTGTAAATCAGAATATGGGTCAATGACGTATAAGGATTTTCAACAGGCCAATTAAAAAAAAAAAAAACCTTTTGCAATTGTTCAAACATGAAGGATGTTGTGTACACATAAATTCATATAAAAATTTTGAATTAAGTGATTTTAGTGTTTTTTCATCTAGATGAATTGGCCATAGCCTTAAAAAATATCATGTGGTGTGACCGTGATTTATCTTAAAATTAATTAATTTCCTTAAAAAATTTTTTTTTACAAGTTCTTAGTGGTTAAGTGTTTAGAAACAAAGTATTTGCATTTCTTTTGAGTTTTTGTAAATAATGATCTCATTTTTTGGTCTATAATTTTAGAGTTGCCGCCTTAAATCTAGTTAACAGACTTATTTTTCCTGTTAATCACATACAACTGATAAAAATGTTTTAAAAATATCATTCACTTAAGCATACTTTATCAGTGATTCATATTTCAGCCACAGAAATAAGATATTTTATTTTAAATTTAATACAGTGATTGATTTTATTGGTCGCACCACATGATGAGTGGTCGCTCCAAATGACAACGAAGACCCTATATAGTTAAAAATATATTTAAAGAGATCAATGAACAATACATTTTATTAAAAAAATAGATTTAAACCAAATTTTATACAAATTTCACCGAAATTTCCTGAACACATTTTATAAAAAAAAATTTCTATAAAAATCATATTGCAAACGTAAGTGCACCATTTCATTTAACTTGACTTAGAATTTCTTTCTAACAAATAATAATATTATAGATATAAATACAAATGTATACAGGTAACATTTGGGGTCAATAGTTTTTTTTTTAAAGTAATTAATACTTTTATTAATCAAGGACAAATTAAATTGATAAAAAAGTGACAGTAAAGATATTTAGGCTAGAATGTTACAAAAGATTCTATTTAAAATAAATGCTGTTCTTTTGAACATTCTATTCATCAAATAATCCTGACATATAAAATGTATCACAGTTTCCACAATTTCCAGTAGTAACAAAAATAGTATAACTAAAATCCTCAATCCGAAAATTGAGCGTTAGATCTAGAGCATCGATAATAATCAAGTTATTGAGCAGCAAATCATGATATTAGAATGATTTTTGAAGGATCATGTGACACTGAAGACTGGAGTAACAATGCTGAAAATTCAGCTTTTATCACAGGAATAAATTACAGTTTACTATATATGTAAGCTATTTTAAACTGTAATAATATTTCACTCTTATCCTAGCAAGGTACTCCACTCTTGCTGCAGGGTCAGAATTTGTACTTCACTTGGCAGTGGCATCTGGTAAAATAGATTAAAATAGTTTTAAATAAATAAATAAACAAATAGGCAATAATAAATGCATTACTAATAAATGCATAATTACTAAACTAAAATTACATGCTATATTTTTTTTGTGCATTTTTCTCATATTGTAAATATAAACCCCCCAAAATCCCAAATTGCATAAAAATCTATTCCAAATGATACTAAATTAAAGTACTATTTGTATATAAACCATCAATTGAATATAAAAGCACAAAACCTGCCAATCTAGGACATATATCTATCATGAAAATCAGTCTGCAGTGGTCACACCACATGATATTTGGTCGCACCACATGATATTTTCAAATTCAGTCAAAATTTACAGGCACAGAATTGGCCACCTAAACAAAACAAGCTAGCTTCCCACAAAAGGTCAATATAAAATGTATTATAAAAATATATATTTGTAGAAATAACTTGAATATTATTTATTTTTTAAGGTCATACCACATGACATCCAACTTTGGTCCAATATGTAGTGGATAGAGGTGTGTTTTGGTCATAGACGCATGCGCACTAGTCAAGTCAAGTCATCTTAATTTATTTAGCGCTTTTAACAATGTAGATTGTTTCAAAGCAGCTTTACAGAGATAAACATATAATTTAAGGTAACAGATATTGTTTTGGCTTTATAGCGGTTCTTGAATAATGTTATTTTCCAGCTAAAGTTAGTTTTGATTGATTCACTTCCGTCGAAATGATCATTTGTTATTAAATTAATTAAATTTTTCTCACAACTGCGAGTTTACATCTCGCATACTGACTTTATTTCTCAGAATTGTGAGATATAAAGTCAGAATTGCGTGAAATAAAGTCTCAATTGCGTTATAAAGTCAGAATTGCGAGATATAACGTCAGAAGTGCGTGAAATTAAGTCAGAATTCTGACTTTTTTACTCGCAATTCTGAATTTATAACACATAATTGCGAGTTTATATCTCCCAATTCTGACATCTTTTCTCTAATTGCGAGTTATAAAGTCAAATTCTAAGCGAAAAATTACTTATTTTTTTTTACCTCATAATATCTCACAATTCTGACTTTATAAAACGCAATTGCGACTTTATACCATGCAATTCTGACTTTATATTTCCCAATTGCGTATTAAAAAGTCAGAATTGCGAGATATAGGCCATAATGCAATTCTGAGAAAAAAAGTCAGAATTTCAAGTAGCCTATTTCTCGCAATTGCAACTTTATATCACGCAATTCTGCCTTTATAACCTGCAATTGCGACTTTATATCAATTCTGAGATAAAAAAGTCAGAATAGTGAGATAAAAAGTCGCAATTACCTTTTTTATTTCTCACTCTGTGGCGAAAACAAGCTTCCATACCATAGACATGTCTTGCAGACACTGAACAGCAAATTAAGAGGAACCTTATGTAGGCTACAGATCACTGTGGAAAAATGAGTAGCCATTAAAGAAGGAACTCTTGCAGGCAAAATATCATTAAGCACTTTTATTTTCTTGACATCTGACAAGATTTATTTTCTTGATGCTGTTATTATTTTTGCATTTTCCCTTGAATGTGTACTGGTATTTTAAAATGTTTACAGACCTTATTGTATTGTACCTTTAAAATTACAGAGACAATTAGGCTACTTGACTAATTTTTGCTTAATTTCACTCAACAGCAAATATGACCTGAATAAAATAAAATGGCTTTATTTAAAAATGTTCTATATAAAATCATGTGATGTTGAAAATGTTGTAAAATTAACTATTTTGCATAGCCTAGAGTGAAACTCGGATAACTTAAGCATCCCATTTATGTAAATAATTACTTATTCATCAATAATTACTTATAACTATTTAACAGTACTACTACTACACAGGTTAGAACATCATCTCAGTACAATATTGCGAATTTTTTTATCAGGCAAATCTGACTTTATAACCTGCAATTGTGACTTTATATCACGCATTTCTGACTTTATAACCTGCAATTGCGACTTTATATCAATTCTGAGATAAAAAGTCAGAATAGTGAGATAAGGGGGTGGTCACGTGACCCAGAGCGAGATGGCTGCTTGAGTTTTCTGCTCCGCTCTTATGTTTATTTAATTTGCATTTTTTTTCCTCCAAATCTATCGCTCTATTTCATTTAAGGACCGTCAATTATGTCTGACCCCAGTTTGGACAAAGAATTTCCGATTTTCGGATCAACACGTTCGCAGAAAGCAAAAGAAAAGGAAAAAAAGAAGACCACTCATTCCTCGTCGTCAACAGAAGCTATTGCTAATGAAACAGAGGCCCAATCGGACATGGCGCTGATACTCTCTGAAATAAAAGCCAACGGTTCTCGTCTCGATGGGATAACTAATCGGCTGGAGGGAATAGCTGGATCAGTTTCCTCGCTACAGAACTCTTTCGCGGCCCTCACTGAGAGGATCGAGGGTATTGAGACTCGTCTAATAGAGGCTGAGGGGAGGATCTCCTCCGCGGAAGACTCGGCGGCAGTGTCCGAGGGCCAACTTGCTAACTTACTGACTAAGATGGAGCAACTTCAGTCAAAAGTGGACGATTTAGAGAACAGAGGTCGACGAAAGAATTTGAGAATAGTTGGTCTACCTGAAGGAGCGGAACGCTCCGGTCCGCTCACGTCGTTTCTCCGTTCCTCTATCCCCAAATGGCTGGATTTGCCCGCGGACTCTCTCGCCTTGGATATCGAGAGGGCCCATCGATCTCCTACTTTTGCGCCCAGTACTCTGAACTCATCACCAAGGAGTGTTCTGATTCGTTTTCTGCGGTTTACTGAAAAGGAAACTGTTCTCAGAGCAGCGTTGAAGAAGACGATTAACCACGAAGGCGCGGAGCTTCGGTTTTATTCGGACTTATCTACCAGTGTTCTGCAGAAGCGTCGCGAGTTCAGCTCAGTGGTCAAGACTATGGCCTCTCGTGGCTTATATCGCGGATTCGCCTACCCTGCCCGGCTCAGGTGTTTACACATGGGGAAGATTCGCTTGTTCGATGATCCGAATGTGGCTAAAGCTTTTCTGGACTCTCTGGACAGATAACTCTGACCTGCTGTAATGTCCTTATTTCTTGGAGGATTACATTTCTTTTTTAACTCACCAGACTTGTAAGTTTGGATTTTTATTTGAAACATTTACTTTTTCTTACTTTTTATTTTATTTTATTTTTTACTATTATTATTATTATTTTTTATCAAAAAAAAAAAAAAAAATTGAATATCATTGTACATCGCTGCTTTTATTATTCGTTATGTTGGATCGTTTTTCCTTCTAGACGCCGTAGTGACAAACTTTCTTTTTTTCTTTTTTAATCAGTGGGTTCAGTTATTTTAATCACGTATTCTATTATATAGAGTATATAGGAGCGATTCTTGAGGGGGCTATTTTTCTCAGTGGCATCAGTATGATGACAGGTTTATTTGTGTTCATCATCTCATTTTGTGACTGTTTGATGTTGCCTGTGCCCTATCGTTTGGGGATGGGGCCTTGGGGGGTGGGTTTATTCGGGGTAATTCAACATTCAATTCGTGGTACTGTTCTGTTCAAATTTGGTGTCTTTTATGTGCGAGATTTACTTTTGTCAGCTCATCAGCATCTTAACATTTTATTTTTGGTCTTTTTCGTATGCATGGTATTGTTAAGCTTGTAACTTGGAATGTGAAGGGTATTGGCCATGTTA
Organism: Semotilus atromaculatus; assembly: GCA_031834385.1. Lineage (NCBI taxonomy): Eukaryota > Metazoa > Chordata > Actinopteri > Cypriniformes > Leuciscidae > Semotilus > Semotilus atromaculatus. The sequence continues at coordinate 207,473 of JAULUF010000056.1, read as the reverse complement.
TAAAGAGGAAGAAAATTTTGACATTTCTTAAAAAAGAGCACGTATCCATTGCTCTGTTGCAGGAAACCCATTTGTCGGACACTGAACATTGTAAACTCAAAAGGGACTGGGTTGTTCAGATATATTACTCTTCTTTTACATCGAACAGCAGAGGTGTAGCGATTTTAATTCACAAGAACATCCCATTCAGTCTGGATTATGTAGAGTCTGACTCTGAAGGGAGGTTTGTATTAGTTTCAGGCTATATTTTTGGAGTACATCTCACTATTGGAAATGTATATGCCCCAAATACTGACTGCCCCAGTTTTATATCCCAGACAGTTTTGCAGTTTAACCAGTTTTATAGAAACCTGGGGTTCTTGGGTGGTGATTTTAACTGCTTAATGGATAGTAACCTGGATAAATCCCCCCCGCAGACCCTAACAAGCCATAAATCCTCAGACTCTTTACGAAATGAAGTTTAGGCCTAGTAGATATTTGGAGGGAGCTGCACCCAAAAGACAGAAATTATACATTTTAGGTTACACTTTATTTTAAGGTGTCCTTGTTACAGTGTAATTATATATTTAAGTACAGAGTAATATTAAGTAACTACATGTACTTACTATAGGGATAGGGTAGGATTAGGGTTTGGTTGAGGGTTAGTTGCATGTAATTACGCATAATTACTACAGTAAGTACATGTAACATATGTAACAAGGACACCGTAAAATAAAGTGTTACCTACATTTTATTCTCATCCTCATAATTCTTACTCTAGGTTGGATTATTTCTTTACACCGTCTGAATGTATTCACCAGGTAAAATCTTGCCATATTGGCCCCATTGTTTTGTCCGACCATAGCCCTGTCTACTTAGACCTTAATGTCAATGTGTCCATTCCTAAATCCAATTATTGGAAGTTTAATATTTCACATTTGAATAATGATGATTTTTGTATGTTCCTTAAGCAGAAAATAGTTAATTACTGGCAGGACAATCAAAACTCTCCTGTTTACATTTATGCATTTGGCAGACGCTTTTATCCAAAGCGACTTACATTGCATTCAAGGTACACATTTTACATTTTTTTGTCAGTTCTTGCTTTCCCTGGGAATCGAACCCATGACCTTGGCGTTGCTAGCACCAACGCTCTTCTGCTTGAGCTACAGGAAATATAATAAAGTCTTGAAAGTCTTGAATAAAGTCAAGACCCAAAAAAGGAAAGAATTAGAGGCCGAATTAAATCACTTAGAAAATCAACACAAACAAATACCAAATCAGACAAATTGGATTCATTTGCACAGAGCCAGAGCTAAGTTAAATTTAGACCATACAGAGCATATTAAGAAATTACTATTTTTTAGTAAGCAAAAATATTACGAATTTGGAAATAAGCCTAGCCAATTACTTGCATATCAATTAAAAAAGGCTTAACAAGAGAGAGTTACAAAGGCAATCAGGACCCCAGAGGGCAGCGTATCCTTTGATCCCCAGAAAATTAATGATACTTTTTCTGATTTTTATAGGACTTTATATAAAGCTGAGGACGAAGGAGCTTTGATGGAGAATTTATCAGATTATTTGCGTAAGATTTCTCTTCCTGTTGTTTCTGAAACTAACAGAACTCTTTTAAACGCTCCCTTCACTAAGGAGGAAATTTGGCAAGCTATTCAATCTACGCCCTCAGGTAAAGCGCCGGGCCCAGACGGGTTCCCACTCAAATTTTACAAGCAATTCTGGCAGGATATAAACCCAATCTTAATGCCTGCAATCAATAACCTTTTTGAGTTAAATTTAATTCCTGATTCTTGGTTCTCTGCCGTCATTAGTCTCATTTTTAAAAAAGACCCCTTTGGATTGCTCCTCTTACCGCCCGATTAGTTTATTGAATGTAGATTACAAAAATTGTGGCTAAAGCAATGGCTCGGCGCCAATCTGTCCTTCCCTCTGTCGTTTTGCCGGACCAGACCGGATTTGTAACATCTAGATATGGCTCTGATAATATTCGTAGATTATTGAATATTTTAGATCATGTACATGTGACCAAAGACCCCACTTTAATTGTGTCGCTTGATGCCGAAAAGGGTGGGGTGGCCTTTCCTTTTCGCTGTATTAGAGAGGATAAACCTAGGACAAAATTTCATTAACTTAATTAAACTGTTATATTCCCAGCCTATGGCAGTGGTTAATACAAACCGGTTAATGTCTAGTAGATTTCCTGTTGGCAGAGGATGCCGTCAAGGCTGCCCTCTCTCACCTCTTATATTTTTTTTGGTCATCGAACCCCTGGCTGCAGTAATTAGGGCAAATACAAGCATACTGGGTATTCGAGTGGGCTCAGATGAGCATCGTATTTCACTTTATGCCGACGATGTGCTACTATATTTTAATTACCCTGAGACTTCGGTTGATGCAATTCTTTCTATTATCAGAGAATATAGCACATTTTCAGGATATAAAATTAACCTAAATAAATCTCAGGCCTTGTATGCTCCCCCTGAAGCTGGTTTGGGTTCCCCGTTCCGTCTAGCTCCCTCCGGTTTTCAATATCTGGGAATAAATGTTACACCCGATTTGTGTGATTTATTCAAAGCTAATTACATCCCATTAATTACCAAAATTAGCCAGGACTTGTCCGACTGGTCAAATCTCCCCATTTCATTTCTGGGCAAGATTAATGTAATAAGGATGAACATTCTTCCCAGACTGAATTTTCTATTTCAAAGTTTGCCCTGCTATTTGACTGTTGCTTTCTTTAAAAAGTTAAAATCAAAATTCATCTGGAATAAAAAAAGCCTAGACTCAAATTTTCTACTTTACTGAAACCCAGGGAACTGGGAGGGGTCTCACTCCCTAAATTCCAGTTATATTTTTGGTCTGCTCAGATAAAAAATATGATAAATTCAGACTGATCTCATGAAATAGCGTATGTATGACACGCCAATTCGTATTTTCATTTTTGGCGTGCTATCAACACGCATAATCGCTTTTCAGCGTGTTTATCAACGGCGTTGACTTAACGTTACATTACTGTATATATAAATATATGACCTACCCAAACGACGTCCCTAAACCTACCCGTCACTGGGGTTAATACCATTTATGAGTGTTCTCCTACCATCCTAGGGAAAAAAATATCGCTCCCCAGATGTAGATATACAATTTGCTTCGTTTCGCTCGGACATTTAACGGCATACACATACTCGCGGAATCACTCGGACATTTAACGGCGTAGACATACACGCGGAATCACTCGGACATTTAACGGCGTAGACATACACGCGGAATCACTCGGACATTTAACGGCGTAGACATACACGCAAAAGATGACGGTTCGTTTCGGCGTGGACATACACGCGGATAGCTCAAAATGCGTATAGATAACACGCCACTTGACTTGAAAGTGGCGTGTATGTTTACGCAAAGTCATGATGTCAGGTTGGATAAATTGGTTTCTTAATAGAATGGATTCACGTTGGGTAGGAATTGAGTCTTCGAGATGTTTCCCAAACTTGTTATGTACTTTACCATTTATTTACAGTGTACATAAAATCGAATCAGTGTCCAATATTTATACGGTATCAAACACTCTCCTGGCTTGGAAAGACGTTTTGAAGTATTTGAATATTCCATATATTTTATCTTTAAAATCCCCTATTTCATTCAACCCTGACCTACCCCCTGCTATTCAGAACATCGGTCTTCGATCATGGAGACTGAGGGGAATTTTGGAGCTGGACCAGTTATTTGACAAGGGCAATCTAAAATCATTTCAGTTGTTAAAACAGCAATTTAACTTACACAATAATGATTTCTACAAATTCTTGCAACTACGACATTTTCTGGAATCACTTTTAAAGGACAACAGAATACGTTTTGATCTTTCTGAGATAGAAAAACAATTGCATTCTTCAATTTCCCTAAAAAAGGAAGATTTCAGCTTTTTATACTACATTATCTAATGTCGGCTCTTCCTCCTTTGACCCTCTGAAACTGATATGGGAAAAAGACTTTGAAACAAATTTCAGTGCTATCGGTCTGCTCCGGTGTCTTTTTTAGAGGAGCCTCTATATTGAATCACAAGCAAAACTTTAAGTTCATTTACAGGACTTATTTAACACCGGCTCGTCTCCATAATATTTTTCCTAATGTCTCCCAATTGTGTTTCAAGTGTAAGTCTAATATTGGCACAGTGAAAATATGTTTTGGAGCTGTGACATGATCAAGGTGTATTGGAAAGAAATACATAAAATTGTTCAGAGGATTATTGGTAAATCTTTTGCTCTATCTCAGAGTATCTACCTCCTGAACTATAAAGCTGAATTGCACCTCAACCATGATCTAGAATGTGTTCTATATCTTTGTACCTACTTAGCGAGGAAATGTATACTACTGTTGTGGTCCACTCCTCATGTCCCTTCTCCCTTCCTTTAGAAAAGCTAACTTGTGACTTACGCCGGAGGTCTAATGATTTCTGGCGTATTTGGTCCCCTCTTTGGAATTTTCTTGAGAATGACTGTTTAATGTTTTTAATTCTTCACTCTAGTTGTTTTTGTTTTTTTGCTACTACCCTTCACTCGATCCTTTAACTACCAGTTGATGGATGATTGTATGTGCTGCCATGAGACACCTGTACCACGGTTCTGATATTGTAAAACTATAAAAACAATTATTTAATTAAAAAAAAAAAAAAAAAAAGATTAGTGAGATAAAAAGTCGCAATTACCTTTACATACATAGCACATGCGAATTATAACCCAGAGATCGGTACTGCACATGCGTCTATGACGTCACCAAAACACACCTCCATCCACTACGTATTGGACCATCCAGCAACGTCATCGTGCTACCGGCTGCAGCGAGGGGTGTCTCAACTACATACCAACCATTACAAAGGTTTATTTTTTTCCAATTTGAGAGAATTACAAACCTGCTTGTGACTTCCATGGGAAGTCCATGGGAAATATACAGTATGTTTTTATGCATTTAAACCCGTTTTTACCTGAACAAATGCAATCGGACAGAAAATGTAGGCGTCACGTCATTGACCCATATACTGTCAATAGACTTAAATAAATGATTTTAGCCATTTTTTTGGAATAAAATGTTATATAAATCAGGCTAGGAATAATATATTTACAAATCCCTCTATAAATGTCTTCATAATGTAACTAGGTACAAGACTGGAAAGTTGGGTGTATATAGGTGCTACTGAAGTGGAGATTTCGGACTTGGAATGTGAGAGAAAAGTCATTTTGAGAAAACGGGCTTTAAAGATTTAGCATCAGCCAATGAGATTGCGCATTTAGAGTTAAATCCCCCCTTTTACTTTCACGATCGGTGGCTGATAAAAAGGAAATGACCATATTTGGATCCGACAGCATTGTACAGGAGAGAAAGAGCTTTCTAACGGTGTGTGTGACGGCAGGGTGCAGACTGCGATCGCGGAGCAGCGGGATGATTTAAAACGCCAACTTTTGTTGAATTTATGAGAAATCTACAGACGCAAACAGACAAAGTGTAGTAAAATAAAGACCTAAATGTGTATTTAGGACTTTTTTTCACCACAAGTCTAAAATTAGACATGTTATTGAAGACAAATATCCCAAAATCTCAAAATTGACCAGTGAAAAAAACCCCGATGTTTTTGCCTGCCGTGTCTCGCCTTAAAGGAACACTTCGACTTTTTGGGACTTCGTCTCAGGTGCTGCGGTTATCACTCCGCCCAAGTAGCAGTGCTTCGTCTTCTGAGAAAATAGTTCCTAGTAATTAAACGTTTAAAAAGTGGCTGTGTCTCATATTACCTTGTTATTTGTACACTGTGACTATACAAATCACAACATGTAAATAGGAAAATGTTGGCGTTATTTTGTCACTTATTGGGATTAGTATGCTAGCTGTATCCATTTACATCCAGTCTTTGTGCTAAGCTAGGCTAGCGGTGGGTGCATCAAACAGACTTACAGCACGCACGGAGATGAAAAAGGTATGTATGGACTTATCTAACTCTGGGGGATACGTTGAATAAGCTAAAGTCCCAAAAAGTCGAAGTGTTCCTTTAAATATTAAATGCTTTGTCATTAAGTGAAGGGGGAAATAAAGGGTTACGGTTTATAGGTGAAACCACTGGCAAGCGCTAAAGGCCAAAATGGGTTCGGAATTGGGACCAAATCCGTAACGATTGTCGGACAATAGAATTGCCGTAAGGACAGTGCGAGATGGCAGTAAGAGGACCACACAATAGTGCCGCAGATGAGACTGGGGAGCAGGAACCCTCTTCAACACCAACCCAAGCGGGACCCAGTCACTGAGCCCGAAATGACTCTGAAACCAGAACAATGTAAAAGTGTATATTCTCTGCCCGCTAGTAAAATAAGAAATTTTAGGGCAAGCCCACCCTCAAGCTTTGGTTTCTGAAGTATTTCTCTACGAATTCTGGCTGGTCCTTTGTTCCAAATAAAAGATGAGATTGATTAAGAGTTTTGGTATAAAAATTCGGACCGAATTCACGCGTCCAGTCAATGAAAGGGGAGGGGCCAACCAGCGAGTAAAATCTTTCTGCACTTGTTGGAGGAGCATGGTAAAATTAGCCTTGAAGAGATCTAAGCACTTGCGTGTAAATATTACTCCTAAATATAAAAAAAATGGGAAGCAACTTTAAACATTGAAGCACTCGTTGGTAAATCAGAAATTGTATATAAGTATACATAACCGGAGAAGAGGCTAAAGGAATTAATAATTCTCAAAACTTCGGGTAAAGAAACATCCGGATCAGATATATAGAGCAACACATCATTGGCGTAAAAAGAAATTTTGTGAACAGCACCAGCTCTCCTAATTCCCTGTATGGCCTGCTCACTACCAATGGCAATTGCCAAGGGTTCAATTACCAATGCGAATAGCAAAGGTGAAAGTGGGCAGCCTTGTCTAGTGCCACGTTTCAAGGGGAAAATAGATGAGGATACTCCATTGGTCCGGGCTGAACATATTGGGGAGGAATATAAAAGTTTTATCCAGGATCTTAACGTGTTGCCAAAACTGAATTTCTGTAGCACACAGAAAAGGTAATCCCATTCCACCCGATCAAAGACTTTCTCTGCGTCAAGCAGCAGAAGAGCATCTGATGGGTGAGAATTAGAGGAATAAATTATATTTAATTATATAAACGAAGCAGCTTCTGGATGCGCCTCACTCACTCAACTGCGTACCGGAAGTCAAATATCATTAAATTTAAAATAACTAAAGCTTTTATTTTATCAGAAAACCTCAGGGAGCTAATTACAATAAAACACCAATGACACACATTTATGCTTCTTAATCTTTGAGAAGAGAGAAGATTTATAAACAATTGTCATCAAAAAATTGGGATTAAAATTTTTACATTTTCAGATCCATGTTACAGTATGAGTGGCCCAAGCTCAATTGCAGGAGTTCATGTGGAGTAGCATTTATTTGACTGTGAACTGAGATGCTCTGACACACTGAAAACACAGGATATTGAGTTGCTCGTTTGTAAATGAATACAGTGCCGTGCTTCGCTCTATCATGTGTTATTGATGTCACCTGTGCCTCGTTTCCTGTGTGTGTATTTAAGTAGCTCTGTTCCTCTGTTTTTTGTTAAGTGTTTGATATGTTGAGACCAACCTCTCCAGTCTTTGGTAAATGCCTCTTGTGATTTGATTTGGATTTATTTTCTCTATTTGATTTTCTGACATTTGCTTTTGTTGTCCTTATATTTTCTCTTTGACATAATTGACCTTTTTGGGAAACACTCACCCTCTTTTCTTTTTGTATTGACCCCTTGGAACAACTTCCCTTCCCCTCACCCCAAACAATATTTTTCTTAAACGTATACAGTCCATGTGGGTCATACGTCTGTATAAATATGGAAAAAATATCACATTGCTGCAAATTATTTGTCTCTTGGGTAGGGCTGGGCGATATGGCAAAAAAAAAAAAAAACGATAATTTTTTTATATCAGTCGATATCAATAATTATCACGATAAATGTCAAATATTTATTTATTTCGAGTTTAAAGGCAGATTTGTGAAAGTGAAAGTTGTAGAAACCAGAGGATTAATTGTGGTTTTAAACTACTTTTTTATTGTCAGAACATATCATGACAAACACTTGCAAACAGGTGAACATTTCACAAATCTGAGTTGGAACATTCAAACATTTGTAATTTTTCCGTAACAAAATAAATATCTTAATAGAAAAAAATATTTCTTAGTTTCTGCATGTGCAAATTTTTATTTGGTAAAATGTAATATTCTGACTGTTTGAGTTTTATTAAAATTAACCATTGGTGATCCAGCATCATGCATTTAGATCATGATAACCACAGATAAAACCAGGCATAGCCTACAGCACCTCACTATTATGGCAAAATGTTACTTTATAGTTTATATGGTATTTGTATGAAAAACAGTAGCCTAAATACATTATTAAATAATGTAATTATATTCCATTAGTCCTTTAATACATTGTCTACATTAATAATATAATACAATTCAATATGTATATCCCACATTTCATGGTGCAGTTAATATTAGTAGGCTAACGTTACAGTAAATCCGTGGTAAATGATGGGAATTTGTAGACGGAAAAGCTTTCTGACTGTATCGTTGCGCAGTGTTTCTCCTGTTCGTCAGCGCTGTTTCATCTGCCTTTAAACTGGTTTAAATCACTGAGACATTTGTGTTCTTCGCTGAATTCAAGCGCTTCTCACTGGATCTCGTGATCGAGACCGATCAGAGTAAACGCATCTGCTCTAGTGAGCTCGCGCTGCGCTGCCGTTTGGACTTTGAGCCGAGCGGATAAACAGTCCGTGAGGCGCGCACGGTTCAAATGAATTTCGTTCCGCTTCTGGGGCATAAACATTATCGAACTCTTGATAACGTTTTATCAAGAAAAATTAAGCGTCCGCTTACCTTGCTTATTGGTTAAGTCAGCCTGATTATAGGATAGTTAATTATTTTAAAACCATTCACCTCAGTATCTCCAGCTGACAGTTTGGACTCTTCAGTCCATCAGAAAGAAGCTTCACCCCAGAATCCTGCAGGTCATTGTTACTCAGATCCAGCTCTCTCAGAAAGGAGTTTGAGGATTTACGTTGAAAAGGTCACGCTTTCTGTCCTGACAATTTTCTTTTAGCCTTTTTAATATTAAAACACCCAGGATACGCACACGAAATGGGCATTTTAAACGATAAACTGACACAAAGACATTTGAATATGTGTATATGTTCCTCCTTCCTCACGACTCGGTACTTGCGCTTACGTTCGTTCGTGACCTTTTCAAAGTAATTGCGTATTACGTGACGTACACGACGCGCATCACAGAACAGAGCAAGGCGAGCATTTGTGCTTATAAAACTTAAACTTTATTATTTATTTTTGAAATGACCGATCGTTTCGCTAGATAAGACCCTTATTCATTGTCTGGTATCGTTTAAAGCCCTTTGAAGCTGCACTGAAACTGTCATTTGGACCTTGAACCTTTGGTGTGCATTGAAGTCCATTATATGGAGAAAAATCCTGGAATGTTTTCATCAAAAACCTTAATTTCTTTTCGACTGAAGAAAGAAAGACATGGACATCTTGGATGACATGGGGGTGAGTAAATTATCAGCAAAAGTTTTTTTAAAAGTGAACTAATCCTTTAAATCAGCCTGATTATAGCATAGTTAATTTATTTTAAAACCATTCACCTCAGTATCTCCAGCTGACAGTTTGGACTCTTCAGTCCATCAGAAAGAAGCTTCACTCCAGAATCCTGCAGGTCATTGTTACTCAGATCCAGCTCTCTCAGAAAGGAGTTTGAGGATTGTAGAGCTGATGATAAACTCTCACAGGACTGAGCTGTGAGATTACAGCTGTGTAGCCTGTGTAGAGAACAAAACAAAGAGCAGTAGTAATGCTTATTAGCGTTTATAATCTGGAGCTTGAAAAAACCTTTGTAACGACTGAGACAAATCAGACACAATTATTTGGTATATGTACAAAATAATCTTTAAACTTCACTCTGGGATCTGTGGTCCCATCCCCCCGAACAGGGCAAGAAGGTCCTACCATGATCAGATAAGTTGGTTTTATGGGGCAAAGGAATGTGGCCACATGCGCAAGAGAGAGACAATGGGAAGACAGAAACAATCTTTAATACAGACTTTGCTGCATTAATCATAGACTAACTGATCTATAAATGAACATGCATCCCAGAAAATGCGTCCCACATTTACTGTCTTGTGTACTATTATGTATATTCTATCATATGTATTTTATTATACAACCAACCAACGGTCAATGTAACCTCACCTGTATCATGTCTCCTACCTAACTAATCCTCATTTAATGACTCACACTTTGATGTACATCACCTTCTCTTAGAATACAGTTTTGGATTTGTTATATCTATCTGAGCATTAATGAACAGAAAAAGGGTAAGGCAGAGGTCTAACCACACTTAGGACAAAGACTCATATAACTTGCCCACAGAGGAAACTCCCGCCAGAAAGTCCACCCTTCTCATTGGAAAAGCAAACCCGGAGAGGTGGGACCTTTCTCTGGCTTTATTAGAGACAGTCCACAGTGACCTCGCGCTCTTATATTTTTCTCATCCGGCCACAACACTGCTTCTGCTGATACTGGGGAACCCCTCCCCCTTCACTGGGGCCCCTTCCCTGCAGGCCTTGAGCACCGTCGGCCATGCTTTCACGCTCCCAAAGGGAGACAGACTGCCTTTTCTTCAATCCAGAAAACTGCAACCTTACCATCAATGAACGGGCAATGATCAACTCTTTGGCCTTCTCTGTTTTTCGTGTGCTGTGCTGCTCGACGTGGCCTCAGCAGGGCCCAGGGCCCCAGGCCTTGACCAAACCAACCATGTGCTCATGGAGAAAGAGAACTTTCAACCAACATTTGACACTCACGGAACCATCAACGACTTAAATTTTCAACAACTTCAAGAATTGTCCCCACTACAAATGTAAGTATCAATTTTAAACGAAGTGCTCTGAAAATAAGCCGATGGTTCTTTTCATAATTCCATTTCCAGTTTCCAATTTCATTCTATCCCTCACCCCTTTACCTATGTATGCATGTATGTATGTATGTTTGTTTAGTTTAGTTTAGTTATGGTTGTGATTTAGTTAATAAAACTTGTGCACAATATGTTGTAACAGTTCCACTATTACAGGGTGTAATTTTCTCCCGGCTACTAGGGGTCATAGGGGAGAATGTTGTCGTTAGGATGTGGTTTCTTTAGGAGAGGGATAGAAGAAGTAAGGAGGTCACAGGTGCTAGGGGGAGATGGTGATTTAACAGTTTTGGGCCTCCACTACTGACCTGCAAACAATGTTAAGTGAATGTGTTTTATGCTTGACTTGTGATGTTTTGACATCTTTTCTAAACATTGAATGAGTATTCATATACTCTTTGTTTGGAGTCTGTAGAAAATGCCTGTAGGAATGAGAAAAGTGGTTGCATGCAAAAATGACTGAAAGGACTGTGGATGAAAGTGGATATTGATTTATTTCCATGCACTATTTTGGATTGGATTTATCCTGATGCTATTGCTTGGACTCAGATTTCTCTTACGATTTCCGTCAGAGACTTGGCCTATGTCTTCCATACACCTTTGGACTCTAACAGATAAGTCATGCTTTAATGTGATTGTATGAGTACTGTTGTCTATGGAATTAAGTGGTATTTAAAGGAATGGGTAATATTGGAATGCTGCTATTGTGTCCATCTGAGTTTGAAATAAGCTGTTTATGATAGTCAATGTCTAAATATTTTTGGTTTCTTTTGGTTTCTTTTCAATGTTAATTCATATGGCTATTTTTGATGGGGTTTTTCATTTCACTGTGTAGTTAAGCATAAAAGTCAGATGGTTCTCTCATACTGAAGATTCTGGTGTGATTTGTAATAGACAATTTTCAATAGGTAGAACCTCTTTCTTTTGTGTAGTCCTTTACCTAGGTATAGAGTGGAGGTGGTTACAATGTATTTGGTTCTACTTCACTGTTTGCAAAAACCAAGTCTCTTATATGATTTTTGATCTTGTTACATGCTCAAAGCACTGTACATGCTAAGAAATAATTATTCTTCCATGGCCATGGAAGATACCCTTTTCTTAGAATAAATGATTAATCAAAAGAGTCCGTTGGACGAACTGATGAATTGATTGTAATATTAATGTAGCCACATCAAGTTAATCCAATTAACTGACCCAAATATTGGCTGTGGCTCAGTAGTTCATGTAGGTTGTCTACAAACCGGAAGGTTGGTGGTTCAATCCCCGGTTCCACCTGACCAGGTGTCGAGGTGTCCATGAGCAAGACACCTAACCCCAGCTGCTCCCGACGAACTGGATGGCCTTGCATGGCTGACACCGCTGTCGGTGTATGAATGAGTGAGGGATTGGGTGAATGTGAGGCAATATGTAAAGCACTTTGGTAGCCATTGGGTCTGTGAAAGCGCTATATAAATGCAGTCCATTTACCATTATTGATTATAAATATTTCATAGAGCTAATTCGCCACACCTTTAAAGGGGTGATGAACTGAGAAATAAAAATTTCCTTGAGCTTTTGACATATAAGAGGTCATCATACTAAAAGAATATCCTATAAGTTTCAGAACTGAAAACTTCCTTGATAGTCCAATAAAAGCTTTTATTGACACCAGGCACGGCGAACGACAGGTTTTTTAAAGTGGGGATCTATGACGTCAAAGGGTATCAAACACCGCCTCCGCAAAAGAAGATCAACGCCTACTTCAACAACCGGAACAACCGCCTACTAAACCGGATCGAGTTTACAAAATATTGTGCAGTGCCTGGTTGTGGAAGAAGACAGTCGCTGCATAAGCTTCCTTCGGATTCCAATATTAGGAATGTCTGGTTAAATCAGTAAATCAGTCACAATTTCCGACACAGGCTTTGCAAACAGACTTTTACGACACGGATCTGCCAGCAACGCCACAAACATGTAAGTAACCATGTTTATTCTAATACCTGATCTGTGATCAGTGATTTCTGATGTGTAATTATTCAAGTTCAGATAGATTATCTTTCTCTCAAAATTGTTCAATACTTTTTATGCATCAGTGACTAAACGATCAACTTCAAATCGTTTCTCTTAGTAGGATGAAAATAATCTTATTTAAATTGTGATTAAATTATATACAGAAAGCGATCAAAGAACACTCCCTTTCCAGAGAAAATGGAAAAACTAGTGTTTGCTGGAACCAAACTATCTGCAAGCCCGCAGATATCAACCAAAAAACGTCAGGCCCCAAAACCACCAAAGCCTGCGGGCCCAGCTCGCCCTCCTCCTCCTCCTCCTCCTGTGAGAGCTCTTCGGCCTCTGCCACAGCGCCAGGGCCCACACCCTCCTCCATCGGCTCGAGGTGAACCCAAAACAACTGATACCAGCTCTCAGTGATATGTGTCGGGTCCCCGCTATGATAACAGTAACTTTCTCAAATGTTTACAGAACAAGCGGGAACCCAGTGTGCCTGTATCTTTCCCCATTGCTGTTCGATTACATGATAGAAAGTCTAAGGCCTTCAAAAGCCGTACAGCAAACCCATCTAATCTGGTGCCTATTACACGCCAAACTAAGACTGCTGTGGGGACAGAAAGTAAGACTGTTAAGTTAGCACTTTTAAACATCTGCTCACTTAAAAAAAAATCACTTCTAGTCAACGACTTAATAACCACATACAACCTGGATTTTATGTTTCTAAATTAAACTTGGCTAGAAGACAGCTGCAGTGCAACAATCCTCAATGAAACATCCCCTCCTAACTTTACTTTCATGAGTGTCTGCAGAGCGGGTAGGAAAGGAGGGGGTGTAGCTGCTCTCTTTAAAGATGTCTATCAATGTAAGCAAATATCATTTGGTAATTACCCGTCTTTCGAATATCTGGGTATTGTGTTAAAAGGTGCTCCACGCATTTTACTAATCATTGTTTACAGGCCTCCAAAATACTCTTCAGCCTTTGCTGAGGACTTTACAGAACTGCTATCAACAATTTCCTCAGAGTTTGACTGTTTTTCTATTGCTGGAGATTTTAACATTCACATGGATAATGCAGAAACCAATATGGCAAAAGAAATCAAAACTGTTTTAAAAACTTTTGATCTGTTTCAGCATGTACATGGACCGACACACAATCGTGGACACACTCTAGATTTACTTATCAGCAAGGGTCTAAACATTTCATCAATTGTTATTAAGGATATAGCACTGTCTGATCATTTCTGTATTTTCTTTGATATATTGATCTCTCCTGCAATTGAAGCTAGGTCTGTGTCTGTCAAGAAGAGATGCTTAAATGAGAACACTAGTGTGCTATTTATGAAGGCTATATCTTTAACACCAAGCATATCTGCTGACTCTGTTGATTTTCTCCTTGATTCTTTTAACTCAAAAGTTAAAGGTGTAATTGATGACATTGCTCCTGTGAAAGTCAGGAAGAGTGGTAGACAAAAAGCACCTTGGAGAAACTCAACAGCAGTGCAAAATATGAAAAGAAAATGCAGAAAAACAGAGCGCATGTGGCGGAAGACAAAACTTGTAGTCCATTATAACATCTACAAAGACAGCATTCATGCTTTCAATATGGAACTAGGCAAAGCTAGACAGACTTTCTTCTCAAATATTATAAACAGCAACTTAAACAACACACGCACTCTTTTTGCTACCGTAGAGAGACTGACAAACCCCCCAAGCCAGATTCCCAGTGAAATGCTCTCAGACAGCAAGTGCAGGGAGTTTGCTTGCTTCTTCTCTGAGAAAATTAATAATATCAGAAAGGTGATCAGCACATCCTTGAGTTGCACTGGGGTCAGACAGATCAGACCACAACCTGAGAAAGTAGTTACTATGTCTGATTTCAAAGAAATTGATTGCAAAATTTTAGAAGAAACCGTACAGCACCTTAAAACATCAACCTGCGCCCTTGACGCACTTCCCACATCTTTCTTCAAAAGTGTGTTAAACAGCTTAAAAGCAGATCTTCTAGAAGTGGTTAATGCCTCACTTCTCTCTGGGACTTTTCCAAACTCCCTGAAAACTGCAGTTGTCAAACCCCTCCTAAAAAAGAGTAATCTGGATAAGACTATATTAAGCAACTATAGACCGATCTCAAATCTTCCTTTCATAGGCAAGGTCATTGAAAAAGTTGTCTTCAATCAGCTGAACAAATTCTTAAGCTCGAATGGATACTTTGACCATTTTCAATCTGGTTTCCGATCGCATCACAGCACAGAGACAGCGCTCATAAAGATAATAAACGATATTCGCTTAAATACTGATAAAGGCAAATTATCAGTGCTGGTACTACTCGACCTCAGTGCTGCATTTGACACTGTCGATCACAACATACTTCTTGACAGGCTGGAAAACTGGGTGGGGCTTTCTGGGATAGTCCTAAAATGGTTCAGGTCATACCTAGAAGGGAGAGGTTACTATGTGAGTATAGGAGACCATAAGTCTGAGTGGACGTCCATGACATGCGGAGTCCCTCAAGGCTCAATTCTTGCGCCACTCCTATTCAACCTGTACATGCTCCCAATGAGCCAAATAATGAGAGAGAACCAAATCTCCTACCACAGCTATGCAGACGACACACAGCTCTACTTAGCCCTATCGCCTAACGACTACAGCCCCATTGACTCCCTGTGCCAATGCATTGATGAAGTAAACAATTGGATGTGCCAAAATTTTCTCCAGTTAAACAAAGACAAAACTGAAGTCATTGCATTTGGAAACAAAGATGAAGTTCTCAAGGTGAATGCATACCTTCACTCTAGGGGTCAAACAACTAAAAATCAAGTCAGGAATCTTGGTGTGTCTCTAGAATCAGACCTTAGTTTCAGTAGTCATGTCAAAGCAATAACTAAATCAGCATATTATCATCTGAAAAATATTGCAAGAATTAGATGCTTTGTTTCCAGTCAAGACTTAGAGAAACTAGTCCATGCTTTCATCACCAGCAGGGTGGATTACTGTTATGGACTCCTCACTGGCCTTCCCAAAAAGACCATAAGACAGTTGCAGCTCATACAGAACGCTGCTGCCAGGATTCTGAGCAGAACCAGAAAATATGAACACATCACACCAGTCCTCAGGTCTTTACACTGGCTCCCAGTTGCATTTAGGATTGATTTTAAAGTATTATTACTGGTATATAAATCATTCAATGGCCTAGGACCTCAATATATTGCAGATATGCTCACTGAATATAAACCCAACAGATCACTCAGATCATTAGGATCACGTCAGCTAGAAATACCAAGGGTTCACTCTAAACAAGGAGAGTCCGCTTTTAGCTACTATGCCAGCCGCAGCTGGAACCAGCTTCCAGAAGAGATCAGATGTGCTCCTACAGTAGTCACATTCAAATCCAGACTGAAAACACATCTGTTTAGCTTTGCATTTACTGAATGAGCACTGTGCCACTGTATGTGTCCGACTGTTTGAACTGTATTTTATTTAATTTTTTATTCTAAACTGTTTTAATTATTCTTATTTCTGTTGATTATTTTAATTTCTTTATTCTAAACTGTTTTAATTATTCATATTTCTTTTGATTATTTTAAATTTCTTCTATGTAAAGCACTTTGAATTACCACTGTGTATGAAATGTGCTATATAAATAAACTTGCCTTGCCTTGCCTTGCCTTGCCTTGCCTTTCTAAATCGCCCAAGCTGTCAATCACACAGCACGAGTTTATCTGGACACTTGCCAGAACTCGATATGAAATCAATAACGGTGTTACACTGCACAACGAAGCTCTTACTGTATTTACATCATGTTTGCATTGTTATTTGGTGAAAGCATTCGCGAGAGAGCAGAAATTGCGTTGCAATAATGAGATCTTCATTCACATGATCAACAGACTGTCATCTGCTCAGTGCTCATCACTGCAACCTTTCATGTGATGGAATAGCGATGAATTAAGCAAAGCTAAAACAATTATCTCTTCATAAAACATCAAACTAGCATTTATTTTCACAAACATTTATTTTAATGTCATTTAATGTCATTTATTCAACTGTTTAAAGCCATTTTGAAAATTCAATCTTCATACAGTCCATTCCCTTCCCCTCACCCCAAACAATATTTTTCTTAAACTTATACAGTCCATGTGGGTCATACGTCTGTATAAATATGGAAAAATATCACATTCCTGCAAATGTTTTATCTTTTGGGGGTGCTAAGCGGCCGCTTACCATGCTTATTGGTTAAGTCAGCCTGATTATAGCATAGTTACCGTAAAACTTCCAATAATAGCTGAGTCCCAAATAGACGCCTGTCTCTTTTACATGCCTGGTGTGGCGACAGGTTTGGATAAATAAAGACCGGTCTCAAATAGAGGCCTGGTCTTTTTGTTTAGTTTCGGGTTGTATTTAATCTTCTAAAACCCGTCAGATCGTCTGTTTAAGCCAGTTCTATGGTGCAGAATGCGCACGCAAGAGAGCCCTGCGCATCTGGGCGGGAGCTGTTAGGTCAAGCATAGCGGAAGCCAGAGAGGGAGAAGTGGAGGAGGGAGAAGTGGAGGAGGGAGAAGTGGAGGAGGGAGAAGTGGAGGAGAGCGACGAGGAGGAGGAATTCGCCAATGAACTTGTAGTTGATGATCGTGGTGATGATGATAGTGATGAATAGGGTCATTTTGTATCACATGATTGCAGTTGTTTTACAGGGTAGCCTTCATTCTTTCTTGTTGATGTGCTTCGGGCAACAAGTTCATAGGCTCGATGGATATTACCGGTAACTTGTATTGTTCAGCCCATGCTTGTCACACACCGGACGAGAGGCGCAGCGCCGCGTCTATGACAACTCGAGGTATAATGATATTCTCAATTCATTCAGTTAACGGACGGTCCAAGGTAAAGTGTTCAGACTGCAGACTTAGCAACGATTGTATTTAATTGTAAGGCAAGGCAAGTTTATTTATATAGCACATTTCATACACAATGGTAATTCAAAGTGCTTTACATAGAAAAATCAAAAGAAATAAGAATAATTAAAACAGTTAAGAATAAAGAAATTAAAATTATCAAAAGAAATAAGAATAATTAAAACAGTTTAGAATAAAAAAATAAATAAAATACAGTACAAACAGTCGGACAGTGGCACAGTGCTCATTCAGTAAATGCACAGCTAAACAGAAGTGTTTTGAGTCTGGATGTGAATGTGACTACTGTAGGAGCACATCTGATCTCTTCTGGAAGCTGGTTCCAGCTGCGGCTGGCATAGTAGCTAAAAGCAGACTCTCCTTGCTTAGAGTGAACCCTTGGTATTTCTAGCTGACGTGATCCTAATGATCTGAGTGATCTGTTGGGTTTATATTCAGTGAGCATATCTGCAATGTATTGAGGTCCTAGGCCATTAAATGATTTATATACCAGTAATAATACTTTAAAATCAATCCTAAATGTAACTGGGAGCCAGTGTAAAGACCTGAGGACTGGTGTGATGTGTTCATATTTTCTGGTTCTGCTCAGGATCCTGGCGGCAGCGTTCTGTATGAGCTGCAACTGTCTTATGGTCTTTTTAGGAAGGCCAGTGAGGAGTCCATTACAATAATCCACCCTGCTGGTGATGAAAGCATGAACAAGTTTCTCTAAGTCTTGACTGGAAACAAAAAATCTAATTCTTGCCATTTTTTTTCCAATGATAATATGCTGATTTAGTTACTGATTTGATATGACTACTGAAGCTAAGGTCTGACTCTAGAGACACACCAAGATTCCTCACTTGATTTTTAGTTGTTAGACCCCTAGCGTCAAGGTATGCATTCACCTTGAGAACTTCATCTTGTTTCCAAACGCAATGACTTCAGTTTTGTCTTTGTTTAACTGAAGAAAGTTTTGGCACATCCAATTGTTTACTTCATCAATGCATTGGCACAGGGAGTTAATGGGGCTGTAATCGTTAAGCGATAGGGCTAAGTAGAGCTGTGTGTCGTCTGCATTGCTGTGGTAAGAGATTTGGTTCTTTCTCATTATTTGGCTCATTGGGAGCATGTACAGGTTGAATAGGAGTGGCGCAAGAATTGAGCCTTGAGGGACTCCACATCTCATGGACGTCCACTCAGTTTGCACTGTACAGTATTGTACAGTACAATCATAATATAGTACAGACATTATCTTAATTTCATAATGTCCTTAAACATAACAATATTGCTGGCCATAAACTGAGAAAGTGCGCGTCCGGTGTGCGATACCTCAAGCTGTCCTAGACGCGACGCGGAGCAGCGCTGCGCTTCCAATCCGGGGTGCATATCACATTCCTGCAAATGTTTTGTCTCTTGGGGGTGCCAAGCGGCCGCTTACCTTGCTTATTGGTTAAGTCAGCCTGATTATAGCATAGTTAATTATTTTAAAACCATTCACCTCAATATCTCCAGCTGACAGTTTGGACTCTTCAGTCCATCAGAAAGAAGCTTCACTCCAGAATCTTTCAGGTCATTGTTACTCAGATCCAGCTCTCTCAGAAAGGAGTTTGAGGGTTGTAGAGCTGATGATAAACTCCCACAGGACTGAGCTGTGAGATTACAGCTGTGTAGCCTGTGTAGAGAACAAAACAAAGAGCAGTAGTAATGCTTATTAGCGTTTATAATCTGGAGCTTGAAAAAACCTTTGTAACGACTGAGACAAATCAGACACAATTATTTGATATATGTACAAAATAATCTTTAAACTTCACTCTGGGATCAGAGGGAATCCCGGAATCCAGTCATGAAACTGGAATTTACATAACGCAGATGTCACGTATACACGCAAAATATTGGATGGATGAATACATGGAAAGTAGAACTGTGCAATAAATCCAATCACGACATGGTCTGTGAATATTTAAGCACAAAAATACTGCTGTGTAAATATATAACCTATTTGTTCTGCTGAGCTGCGCCGCTTTGTCTACTACATACTCAAGTACGTGTGATGTAAATGGTGTTTTCAGCGTCTCACAAACAATTTGAGGACATGAATACATGAACATTTCCAGAGCTGCTCTGAGAATGCCTAATGAGCATTTTCATCATTTTAATTGAGAAAAACCATTGTCAAATACACCGTTTTTGATAATATATTTGGATTAAATCATAAAAAGATACATTAATTTTCTGAATAAAATACATTTCATAGGACTATATTATTCTTAAACATTTTAATAAATTATTAATAGTAAAAATAAGTTATTTAATTCATTATCAATTATTGAATTTAATTGATTAGACTTGTTTTATTGAAATTTGAATAAACAAAACAGACAAGTTTGTTATAATAAAAGCATTTGTTCAACCAAAAAAAACCCTGTTTTCATTCATTTAACTGTCATTTTAACTGATGATAATAATAATAACCATAATTTAATAATACCGTTTATTTATTTACTTAGTAATTGATTAATACTGTAAACCGTGATATTTTCTGAGATGTTATCATACTGTGAAAATCTCATACCATTACAGCCCTACACGGGAGAGTCCCGCACCCCCGCTGTTAAAAAAGTAACTAAGTAACTTTTACTCTGAGTACATTTTAAATGAGCTACTTTTTACTTTTACTTGAGTAGATTTTTAAACCGGTAATTTTACTTGTACTTAAGTAAAATTTCATTGAAGTAGTAGTACTTTTACTTGAGTAGAATATTTTATTACTCTTTCCACCTCTGCATATATATATATATATAAAAGCAAACCCGGAGAGGTGGGACCTTTCTCTGGCTTTATTAGAGACAGTCCACAGTGACCTCGCGCTCTTATATTTTTCTCATCCGGCCACAACACTGCTTCTGCTGATACTGGGGAACCCCTCCCCCTTCACTGGGGCCCCTTCCCTGCAGGCCTTGAGCACCGTCGGCCATGCTTTCACGCTCCCAAAGGGAGACAGACTGCCTTTTCTTCAATCCAGAAAACTGCAACCTTACCATCAATGAACGGGCAATGATCAACTCTTTGGCCTTCTCTGTTTTTCGTGTGCTGTGCTGCTCGACGTGGCCTCAGCAGGGCCCAGGGCCCCAGGCCTTGACCAAACCAACCATGTGCTCATGGAGAAAGAGAACTTTCAACCAACATTTGACACTCACGGAACCATCAACGACTTAAATTTTCAACAACTTCAAGAATTTTCCCCATTACAAATGCAAGTATAAATTTTAAACGAAGTGCTCTGAAAATAAGCCGATGGTTCTTTTCATAATTCCATTTCCGGTTTCCAATTTCATTCTATCCCTCACCCCTTTACCTATGTATGCATGTATGTATGTTTGTTTAGTTTAGTTATGTTTGTGATTTAGTTAATAAAACTTGTGCACAATATGTATTTGGTTCTACTTCACTGCTTGCAAAAACAAAGTCTCTTATACGATTTTTGATCTTGTTACATGCTCAAAGCGCTGTACATGCTAAGAAATAATTATTCTTCCATGGCCATGGAAGATACCCTTTTCCTAGAATAAATGAATAATCAAAATAGTCCGTTGGACGGACTGATGAATTGATTGTAATATTAATGTATCCACATCAAGTTAATCCAATTAACTGACCCAAATATTCATAATTAATCAGTGGTTCGTGTAGGTTGACTACAAACCGGAAGGTTGGTAGTTCAATCCCCGGTTCCACCTGACCAGGTGTCGAGGTGTCCATGAGCAAGACACCTAACCCCAGCTGCTCCCGACGAGCTGGATGGCCTTGCATGGCTGACACCGCTGTCGGTGTATGGATGAGAGTGATTGGGTGAATGTGAGGCAATATGTAAAGCGCTTTGGTGGCCATTGGGTCTGTGAAAGCACTATATAAATGCAGTCCATTTACCATTATTGATTATAAATATTTCATAGAGCTAATTCGCTACACCTTTAAAGGGGTGATGAACTGAGAAATAACATTTTCCCTGAGCTTTTGACATATAAGAGGTCATCATACTAAAAGAATATCCTACAAGTTTCAGAACTGAAAACTTCCTTGTTAGTCCAATAAAAGCTTTTATTGACACCAGGCACGGCGAAGTGGGGATCTATGACGTCAAAGGGTATCAAACACCGCCTCCGCAGAAGAAGATCAACGGCTACTTCAACAACCGTAACAACCGCCCACTAAATCTGATCGAGTTTATGAAATATTGTGCAGTGCCTGATTGTGGAAGAAGACAGTCGCTGCATAAGCTTCCTTCAGATTCCAATGTTAGGAATGTCTGGTTAAACTTTATTAAATCAGTAAATCAGTCACAATTTCCGACACAGGCTTTGCAAACAGACTTTTACGACACGGATCTGCATGCAACGTCACAAACATGTAAGTAACATAAAACTCCCCATAAGCAGGCCATCAAAAAAACACGTCTCTGTAGGCAGCCTAGGCTCTGATATCTGTTTATTTTGGTTTTGGTGGTTGGTGAAACCAATTGTTTTTGTGTACAGTGTTCCAACCAATCACCGACGGGGTGGGTGTTGTGAGGTTTTGCGCTCGTGCACGGCTACACGCGAAGTTGGAGCTGAAGAAGCAGCCAGCGTCTATCAACGACCTAGAGAATTTGTACATGGCTAAGTCAATTCCCAAGAGGAGGAGGAGGATTAGGGCGAGGGAATACCATCGTGTTTATTCCAAGACACGAATAGTGATCGGGAAGGCTTTTGAAAGGTGGAGAGAACTAAAAGAATATAATTTTTTTAAATCGGACGCCGAGGTTGCACTGTTTCTTCTGGACAGGTGATTAGCTGCTACTGCTGACTTTTTTGGATGTGAACTGTGTGTGAAAATATCCTTCTTAAAGGGGTCATTTAATGTTGCATGCACTTTTTCAAGTTGATAGTACTGAAATGTGTGTTGGCAGTGCCTGTACACAACCATCATATAATGATAAAAATCTATCCAGTGTTTTTGTTTTAATCTCCTTTGTTTAGGAGATGTTTTCCCCTGCCTCAAATTGAGCCGTTCGACCGTGTGACGTCACACGGTCGGACGCCCCTCCCACGATTGTTGATTGACAGCAGCGCTTCAACACAGACCCGCTCTGAGCGAGCTGTCATCATAGTCCGTCATTGTTTACACTGGAGCAGAATGGCGTCTAAGCGATCGTGTTGTTCTGTTCTTGGGTGTAATAACGAACACAGCAGTCATTTTGATGTTCCTAAATCCGAACCGCTGAAGATGCAGTGGCTGAGTTTTGTTTTCGAAGGAAATATTCCCCACGAGCAACGTCAATGCTTGGTTTGCGCGATTCGCGAATCTTTTCTCACCAGACTGCTTTATAAACGAGGGAAGTAACTTATAAAGCTTGTTTTGCTAAGAAGCTGCTCCTGAATAAAGAATCGTTAACAACTATTCATGTTCCTGCTGCACCTCCAGAAGAAGTGAGTGTAAAATTTTATTAACCTTTATATTAATCTTTGCAAATCGCTTCACGATGAATGCGGCTAAGGTTTACACGCAGGGTAAGTTACATATATACGGCATGTTTTCTATGTACGACGTTCTCAATATAATTCATAATCCCACGTTTATAATGAACAACGCGTTATGGTTATTGTGTTATTACAAACTGATTACGTATCAGTAAACGCATAGCGTTCGTACATCCCACTAAGTTACTCTACCCTGCCAGTAAACAAATATAGATCAAAGTGACATTATGTTAACCAACCATTCAGAAACGTCCTGTTCGAGCCTCAATTGTCGAACTTCTTTGCGGCCATCATCTTGTTCCGACTCCGACTCCGGTTCAAACTGACACGGTTGCACAGATGTGTCCTCAGAAACTCCCGCTGCCATTCATTCTCCAAAATATCCCCTCAACTGTTGTCAAGGAAACACTCCACGTGCGTTTTGTCGAAACGCCCGCAGAACAGAGGGGCGGAGTCAGTGAAGCTCATTATCATTTAAAGGCATATGACCTGAAACGGCGTGCTGAAAACAGAGCTGTTTTTGAGCAGGAAAAATGAGTGTTTTCTTACAATACTAATGAGAATTTTTAATTAAAGTATATTACAAACTTTTAATTTAGACCCTAAAGAATCAAATTAACTTGTATGAAAATGGCATTATATGACCCCTTTAAATAAAAATGAGTGAAGCTCGACTAAACTTGGGTAGCTCTAGCTAACGTAGGCGACATTATGCTGAACAGAGTGAATATCAGATTGTAGGGATTTAGTGTGAGTTGCGTTTGTTAGCTGGCACGTGATGCACAAAACGGGAGGGAGGGGCGAGCTAACTTGGTTTGTTTGGGATCTCGCCCAACAACAGAAGTGACGTCACCCACAATCGCTGATACAACCTTTAACTGTAGTGAATTAAGCAAAGCTAAAACAATTATCTCTTCATAAAACATCAAACCAGCATTTATTTTCACAAACATTTATTTTCACAAACTGTTTAAAGCCATTTGGAAAATTCAATCTTCATACAGTCCATTCCCTTCCCCTCACCCCAAACTATATTTTTCTTAAACTTATACAGTCCATGTGGGTCATACGTCTATAAATATGGAAAAATATAAAATTCCTGCAAATGTTTTGTACAGGTTGAATAGGAGTGGCGCAAGAATTGAGCCTTGAGGGACTCCACGTCATGGACGTCCACTCAGTTTGCACTGTACAGTACAATCATAATATAGTACAGACATTATCTTAATTTCATAATGTCCTTAAACATAACAATATTGCTGGCCATAAACTGAGAAAGTGCGCGTCCGGTGTGCGATACCTCAAGCTGTCCTAGACGCGATGCGGAGCAGCGCTGCACTTCTCGTCCGGGGTGCATATCATATTCCTGCAAATGTTTTATCTTTTGGGGGTGCCAAGCGGCCGCTTACCTTGCTTATTGGTTAAGTCAGCCTCAGATTATAGCATAGTTAATTATTTTAAAACCATTCACCTCAGTATCTCCAGCTGACAGTTTGGACTCTTCAGTCCATCAGAAAGAAGCTTCACTCCAGAATCCTGCAGGTCATTGTTACTCAGGTCCAGCTCTCTCAGAAATGAGTTTGAGGGTTGTAGAGCTGATGATAAACTCTCACAGGACTGAGCTGTGAGATTACAGCTGTGTAGCCTGTGTAGAGAACAAAACAAAGAGCAGTAATGCTTATTAGCGTTTATAATCTGGAGCTTGAAAAAACCTTTAAAGGGGTGTTGAACTGACAAATAAAAATGTCCTTGAGCTTTTGACATATAAGAGGTCATCATACTAAAATAATATCCTATAAGTTTCAGAACTGAAAACTTCCTTGTTAGTCCAATAAAAGCTTTTATTGACACCAGGCACGGCGAATGACAGGTTTTTCAAAGTGGGGATCTATGACGTCTAGGGTATCAAACACCGCCTTAAACACCACCGCATCAATTTCCGACACAGGCTTTGCAAACTGACTTTTACGACACGGATCTGCAAGCAATGCCACAAACATGTAAGTAACCATGTTTATGTAGCATCTGGACCAATCAGATACACTAACTATTCATTATATTTAGTGAATAATCCAGCAAACTCACTCTCCCAACAAAGGCCTATGAAACTCCCCCAAAACTAACATCACAAATGAAGCTTACCCACTGGCAGAACCTGGTGTCCTGTTACAGGACACATTAAGACTGATAACAAGTTTTACGACCCCAAAGGAATCTCCAGAGAGTGGTGACTCTCACTTAAATCTAGCTGAGGAGGAGAAATAAACCCTGTTAATCCTATATATTCTATATATATA
This sequence comes from Semotilus atromaculatus, assembly GCA_031834385.1. Classification (NCBI taxonomy): domain Eukaryota; kingdom Metazoa; phylum Chordata; class Actinopteri; order Cypriniformes; family Leuciscidae; genus Semotilus; species Semotilus atromaculatus. The sequence goes on along the minus strand of JAULUF010000056.1, from coordinate 181,765 downwards.
ACCACTTGAGAAGTGTATAAACATGTATCGAATTATTCCCATTTCATGGTTATCCTTTTATGTAGTTTGGTCTATGTATTCTTGTAAACTCTATTGGGTTAATGTTTCAGACTTTGCATACTATGGGTAACCAAAATCACGTGTGGCATGTTTGGTCTCTATAAACTCCGCCCCCCATTTGGTAATTTACATTACATTTTGCTAACTTGGTGATGCATTAGTATTATAAGAATCTTGAAGATTCTCTCGCTCACGTTCCTTCTCTGTCGTGCATGCGCGCGCGCTGCGTGGTTTTAAGCATAATCTCTGTCTCGCGTGCGCGCTCGCACTAGATTCCGTGAGATTTTAACTAATTTGCGGTATAACTAGTCAATCACGAGTGGCTCAAATGGTAGATCTAACGTTACAGATAAACTCATCTTTCAGGCATTTGACCGACCGGGTTGACACTTCAGCGTGAGAAATCGGGGGTGTGGCGTGTGAAACCAATCGAATGCCTGTGTCTCACGGCCAATGCGTGAGAAAACAAGGATAGAAGCGGCAGCATTGCTGATACTTTTTTTTTTTTTAGCTCAAAACAGACAGATTTCACGCAAAAAAAGGCAGAAATGACATGCATTGTGAACATCAGACTTATAATCATTTTCGTTCCGTCTCGTCTCGTCAACGAAAACTCGAAAACATCTCGTCATGTTTTAGTCACCTTAGAGCCATTTTTAGCTAGTCATCGTCGTGTTATCGTCATTAAAAAAAAGTGCGTCAACGAAATCATTTCGTTATCGTCATCATTGACGAAAACAACATTGTTAAACACCCAATGAAATTACATATTCAAATGCCTCCTAGAACACAATGGGTCGTAAAAATTTCCCTCCAAAGGAAACGACTTTGTATTGGCTCAAACACCTCCAGAGGGTGTGACATCTTCACGCTTTAAAAATCACTGATCACAAGATCAGCGCTCTTTCTTTCTTGCTTCGCTCTCTCTTACTCTCTTGATCCTTCCTGAGAAGTCCTAATGTAAAGATGAAGCTGAACTAGAAGTCCCCCAAGGACCCCCTAGCTTGTGCCAGGCTGCGGCCTTGTCTTTCCATTCACCAAAGATCCTCTGACTCCCACTGGTTCTCTCTCATCAAGACAACATCAGCAAAGATCAACTGGAGCCTCAACAAATTGCATCAGGAAATAATAATTTAGATGGGCGAGACATGCAAGTATCAAACTTAGTCTCATTATTTTATACATTAAGTGACTTACCCCTTTTAAAGAAGGGCGTGTTAGAACTAAACTGATGGTTTGCTCAGGCTGTTGATCTACTGAACTTCAAACAATGCTATAACTTCTTGCTTTCCTGTATTCTGCTTCAGCTCTCTTTCCCTTGGTAAACTGTATGCATGCATGTATGTGTATGTTAGAGTAGTTTAAATGTTAGTCTAGTTAATAAAGTCTTGTTCATATCACACGTAAAGTTGTGCATGTCTCAAGCTCATATCTGGAGTCACTAATCATAACGATTTTGACTACTTGCTCTTAGTAGTACTTAATGTACATTTCTATCAATTAATTAATTAACCAATATTGAGGGGTTCACAGGATGAACTGAGTAATTGGTTGTAATGTTAATGTAGCTACCTCAAGTAAATCCGATTAACTATGGAAGCTTATGAGAATTTGAAATGTAATATGCAAAATGAAAATGCAATATGTAAAATGGCAATGCATTTCTGTATTTAAATTTTAATTTCCCCATACATTTGTGCAACGTTTGGTGCAAAATGAAAATTCAATTCAATGATATAATTTACATTTTCCATTTCATACACTAGTTTTAATATGTAAATTGAATGCAAATTTTAACGCTTTATAAGTTGCAAAATTAAAATTAAAATGTATAACAGAAATTATTAGATATGTTTAACATGTCCAAGCAAAAACTGTAGCAAAATTGTAATTTAAGTGTAATTTTTTCTTAATTGCATTTATACTCACAGTTAAGACACTTGCGATTGCATTTCCATTAAGTGTCCCGCAATGAATGTAGCAAAATTCAGTGTGCAATTTGAAAATGCATTCTGAGCCGATCCATCACGTGCCCCCCCCCCCCCCCCCCGTCAATCACTGCGTGAAGTTGGCCCCGCCTCCAACCCAATGTAAAACCTTGGCAAAATAGGCTCAATCGTTTTTACTTCGTTTGTGCTGTAATTTTTGTTTTGTTTGTGCTGCTTCGTTTTTTAAAATATTAAAGTATCGTGTGCTGCTTCGTTGTTTAAAATATGAGGCACTGAATTATAGACGATGACGTCACAAGCCCTGCTCCACAAAAAGCTAGGTTGATGAATTTGACCCGTCAGATTCTGTGACCATGTACATAATATGTATTAATACCTGATCAATATGCTTTATAAAATAGAAAGGGGACTCGCTCGCATGTCTGCCTCATATTTTATAATTTTACAGCTACCAACGGAGCTTTGTCATATTGTGTGAGTAATAGGCCTATGCATTTGTAAGGAAAAACTATAGGATCTCCAGCATTATTGGGTATTACAGTTAATAATAATACGAATAAAGATATGCACATCAGACAATGAGAATATTTTATACAAAATGAAACCATCATCACAGTCCAGCATCAGACAACAGCAGCACAGTGTAATGTTGACACGGGTGTCGACGCCTGATAAGGAGAACATTCTCCCAGACCCAGACGGTCCAACATCGTACTGGTTCTATCACCTGCACACGCGTAATAATCTTCGGAAACACTACAATTTCTCTGTTCACGCTCCACTTCATCTGCTAGTGAATTCAGCGCTCGTATCAGCTCAGCTGCCCCATAGCCTATGTTTACCTGTTGCCAAGCCCCTCCTTCACGCAGTGATTGACAGGGCGGGGCGGGCACTTGACCGGCTCAAAATGCATTTTCAAATTGCGCATTGATTTTTGCTACATTCATTGCGGGACACTTAATGGAAATGCAATCGCAAGTGTCTTAACTGTGAGTGTAAATACAACTAAGAAAAATAACATTTAAATTACAATTTTGCTACAGGTTTTGCTTGGACATGTTAAACATATCTAATCATTTCTGTAATACATTTTAATTTAAATTTTGCAACGTATAAAGCGTTAAAATATGCATTCAATTTACATATTAAAACTAGTGTATGAAAAGGCAAATGTAAATTATATAATTGAATGTTCATTTTCATTTTGCACCAAACGTTGCACAAATGTATGGGAAAATTAAAATTTAAATACAGAAATGCATTGCCATTTTACATATTGCATTGTCATTCTGCATATTACATTTCAAATTGAATATTGCTACTCATAAGCTTCCATAATTAACTGATCCAAATATTCATAATCAATTGTAACAAGTTATGATTGGTTATTAATATTTCATAGAGCTAATTCGCTACATTTATTCTAATGCCTGATCTGTGATCAGTGATTTCTGATGTGTAATTATTTAGATTCTTTCTCTCAAAATTGTTCAATACTTTTTATGCATCAGTGACTAAACGATCAACTTCAGATCGTTTATCTTAGTAGGATGAAAATAATCTTATTTAAATTGTAATTAAATTATATACAGAAAGCGATCAAAGAACACTCCCTTTCTAAATCGCCCAAGCTGTCAATCACACAGAGCGAGTTTATCTGGACACTCGCCAAAACTCGTTATGAAATCAATGATGCCGTTACACTGCACAACGAAGCTCTTACTGTATTTACATCGTGTTTGCATTGTTATTTGGTGAAAGCATTCGCGAGAGTGCAGAAATTGCGTTGCAATAATGAGATCTTCATTCACAGGATCAACAGACTGTCTGTCAACTGCTCAGTGCTCATCACTGCAACCTTTCATGTGATGGAATAGATTTAAATACTTTAAACAATACTTTTCACAATTTGTTAATCTCGATAGCTGTAATAGTAAAAACGTAGTAAACGTTTTCAAGAGAGTTCCACATGTAATACTAGCTATTTCATATGCAAACATGTAAGCCAATCACAGCAGTGGGCGTTTACACTGAAGTCTCACAGCAACCAATCACAGCAGTGGGCGTCTATACTGAAGTCTCACAGCAGCCAATCACAGCAGTGGGCGTCTATACTGAAGTCTCACAGCAGCCAATCACAGCAGTGGGCGTTTACACTGAATTCACACACAGACACGCCCCTTAAAACAGAGCGTTCAAATCAGAGGCTAAAATTAGGCTAGGAAAAATGCCTTTTATTTCTAAATTATGAAAATTTTTGATGTAAAAATCATACAAACATCATTATAAGGGCACCCCAGGCAACATTATAAAATAATAAAACAATCCAGTTCATGACCCCTTTAACTGTAGTGAATCAAGCAAAGCTAAAACAAGTATCTCTTCATAAAACATCAAACCAGCATTTATTTTCACAAACATTACTTTTATTAATTTTTCTGAACAGTCTAGGCCAGAAATTCATCCATGTAAAAGGAAGGCAATTACAAAAGACTAACAGTGTATATAAATGAATATAAAGGAGACTCTTACAGTGCTCTTCTGGTGTTTTTGATCACTGGCAGCAGTCTCATCAGTGCTTCATCAGATCTTCTGTATTTCTGCAGTTCAAACATCTCTTGAGTCTCTTCTGACATCTGGAGCACATACACCAGACCAGACCACTGAGCAGAGGAGAGATTCTGTGCTGAAAGTTTTCCTGAGCTCAGATTCTTCTGGACTTCCTCCACAAAGTCATCTTTCAGTTCACTCAGACAGTGGAAGAGATTGATGGTCCTCTCTACTGATTTCTCCTTCTCTATTTTCTTTTTGATATAGTCAACAGTGTCTTTAACATTCTTTGTTTTCAGTTTAAGTCCTGGCAGTAGTCCCTTCAGGTCACTCTGATTGGACTCCAGTGAGAGACCCAGGAGGAACCGAAGGAAAAGGTCCAGGTGTCCGTTCTCACTCTGTAAAGCCTTATTGATTGCAGCCTTATGAAGCTGAAACAGTGGCTTTTTGGACAGTTTCCATAGCAGTTTTTCTCTCCAGGATTGAAGAAATAGTTCAGCTTTCTCATCTTTGCCCATCATAAACACATAAAGAGCAGCAAGGAATTCCTGTACGCTGAGATGTACAAAGCTGTAAACGTTTATTGCTGCTACCTTTTCCTCCTGAAACATTCGAGTGCATAACCCAGAGTACAACGACCCTTTTCTGATATCTAGTCCACATTCCTCAAGATCTTCTTTGTAGAACATCAGGTTTCCTTTCTCCAGCTGTTGAAAGGCCAGTTTCCCAAGCTTCAGAATAATCTGATCAAAAGATACTGCATTGGCTTTAAGTTCAGGATCATCACAGTATTTTTCTTCCATCTGTTTCTTCTGAGAAATTAAGAAGCTTGTGTACATCCCTGTGAGAGTTGTGGGAGTTTTGCCATTGCTCTCTGGAGCCAGTAGAGGCTGAAGAACAATAAGAGAGATCCAGCAGAAGACGGGGATGTGGCACATGATGTACAGACTCCTGGATTTCTTGATGTGACTGATGAGGTTTCCAGCGACCTCAGGACTTCTGTTATTTTTGAAGTATTGCTCTTTCTGCTCATCGTTAAATCCTCGCACCTCAGTCACTTGATCAATGTAGTCCCGGGGAATCAGAGTGGCTGCTGCTGGTCTGGATGTGATCCAGATGAGAGCAGAGGGAAGCAGGTTTCTCTTGATAAGGTTTATTATTATCTTACTCACTGATGTTTTTTCATTTACATTTGTAAATGTGTCGTCATCTTTAAAGCTCAAAGGAAAGCGACATTCATCCAGCCCATCAAAGATGAACATAACTTTACCATCACCTTCAGGAAGAGAGGGCAGTTCTTCAGGACTTCTAGAGAAGTATTTGTTGAGCAGTCCCATGAGACTGTACTCGTCTTTAATCAAATTCAATCTACGCAATGGAAGTGGAAATATAAAGACTATATCCTGATTTTCTGTTCCCTCAGCCCAGTCAAAGATGAATTTATTGACAGAGACAGTTTTTCCCACTCCTGCGATCCCCGTTGTCAGCACTTTTCTGTTTTGTCGACCCGTGTCACACTGGACTTTAAACATGTTATTACACTTGATTGCCGTCTCCTTTGCAGTCAATCGGTTGTGATTTGATTCGATCTGTATCACCTCATGCTCGTTCACTCTTCCTCCAGTCTCATTCTCCACCACATATAAATCAGTGTAGACATCCTTCAGGTATTCCTGATGACCCGTCTCTGAATCACCAACCAATATCTTCTCGTAGTCCTGTTTTAATTTGTTCTTCAGTGTGAGGCTGGTCTTTGTGTAATCATGAGGAGTAACTTGACTGTCTGTAGTTGAGCCTTTAAGAAATAGGGAAAAAGACAGCAAAGTGTTTAAAAGACTAAGTGATCGGGTTTTTCATAAATTCATGCTTCTACTATATTCAAATGAATCACACTCTTACTTCAATAATGTTTACATGCACATCTTACACTGATTATGCTGAAGTTGAAAACATAAATGATGGAAATGCCTTGAATGTCCTGACTCGAATGCAAAATGCAATTTTTTTTTATTTCTGAATAACTTTCTTTTTCTAATTCCTTCCAGAGCATTAATTAAATTGTCACTATTGGACTACATCAACTTAAGGCTATGCTGACCAAAATAATCACAAGATTTTTGATCAAACCATTGACATCTAACACACCAAACAAGACATGAGACTGTATTAGGGTTAGGTTGGGGTTATTGCTATGACCCTTCATATGTAGAAGTTGGTTTCAGAAGTTTTAATTCAGGATTTAAGACTCTTGTAAACAATTTAACCATTCATAAAAATCATGACTGAACACTCTGTTCTAATAAATGTAATTGTATAAGATCTGCTGCTGATTTTCTTGGCCCTGTAATTGTTGCTTGCTTTATATTTCCTCTTGTTTCCATGTACAGACAGGGATTATTTACCCCTGATCTCTTCTGAATGAGCTCCAACAGCTGCAGATGTCTTTATATGGCCTTCAGCCTGACCTGTGTGTGTGTGTGAGAGAGGATCACTCACTGGGAAACAGACCACACAAACACATCAGCAGAGAAAAGTTGAAGTCAAACCATTACATTGGTAAACAATCAATCACATTACAGTCACTGTGAATTAAACCTTAAGGCGGGCATACACTGTGCGATTTTCGTCCGATTTTGAGCCAAATTCTGACTCGTGCGACTCTTTTTCGGGTCGGGACGATTTTCAGCTTTGTCGTGCGTCGTTTGTCGTGCAGTGTTCGTGCAGTGTACAGGGAGAAACGAGAGGCGATTAACCTCTCCTGAGCGGCAATCGGATGGTCGGATGAATTTCTGGCATGTCAGAAATGTTGGTCGCTCCTCGTTACTATATCGCACAGTTGAAGCAGAGCTACGAACCGATTGCCCTAAACTCAGTGTTTTTTCACTCACTGCGCCTGCGCGAAAACAGAAGTTTAACCATTTCATCTGCAGCAGGAAAAAAAAGAGGGAGATCTTTGTGTTCTGTAGTTCAAATAGCAACAAATGACTGTCCAGTTCGTGTTGCAAAATGGATTTACCATTACCCACGTCTTCCAACACCTGCGATGTAGCTACACCATGCCTTTTTTATTAATTTGGTAAACAATATTTTTGAAATAAAGCTGCTTTTAATTTTCATTGATGACTAATTATTGCAGTGTTCGGACATAGCCTATTATAGACTGATAATAATTAATTATATGCCTATAATTACTTGTAATCGACTTAAATGTTTTAGACAATTTTCAATGAGGAGTAAGCTTCTAATATTTTATTATCCTCACAGCGCGTTGGTTATGCGGTGATGCACTATGAAATTTTTGCGTGGCAAATTAATAATAGCGAAATAGCCTAATTTAATAATAAATGTAGCCTATATAGGCATTCCCTAATAATATTATTAATAATAATACATTTATAATAATAATAATTTAATACATACATTGGAAATGCTAAATCTTGATATTGATAGCTGATGCTTGTTTTGACAATATCTCTGGATACATGATATTGTCTATAAGCGCAACCCGGCACGGGGGTTTCGCGTGCATATTTCACACGTATAGTGTGAGCAGTCAAGTCGCAGCTCGACGTTCGGGCCGTATAGTGTGAGCACACAAATCCTGAGCTTTGGCTTTACATCACATGCGATCTACTCGTTCAGTGTGAGTAGGTAACCTTGCTGAAATCGCACAGACATCGCACAGTGTATGCCCGCCTTTACCTTGCTTGTGTTTGTTCTCCAGCTGCTCAGCCAGAAGATTCTGGTCCATCTTCCTCAGGATCTTCACTGTGATCTTTACAGCTTCTTCTGGTCCAAAACGTGCTACCATCTTATCCACTGTGTCTAAGATATCTGCTTTCTCCATTTCAGACTTTTTTATACACGCATGATCCTCCTTTAAGTGCCACTTAAACGTCTTCCAATCAGCTTCTTCCAGTTCACCCAGTGATTTCTCAAGCAGATCTTCAACTTTAACAGACGCCATCTCCCTTCACAGATTCACAGCTGCAGGATAAAAAGAAAAAGATCTGAAGTAGTTTCACTCTTAACATTTGGACCTGAGTGCTCAAATGTTATTTGGTTTAGCTGTGGTCGGATCAGGACTCTCATCCAAACTCATCTATTAAAGGGGTCCTATAATGCTCTTTTTTGCATGGTATTTATCTGAAACATGCTAGCAATGAGTACCCTAGCAACCACCCAGAATACCCTAGCAACAAAACAAGCAACACCCTAACGTCCACCCAGAGTACCCTAGCATCTGCATAGTAACACCCTAGCAACCACCCTTACTACTGAATTAAAGTGACAGTGCATGGTTTGTGGTCAAAATGAACACAGATTGACATAATGAATTTCATCATAAATGCATTTAAATAAATAAAATGTAGTAATCTCACTATAAATTCATTTAATTAAATACTATTTTTCTCAGTCATCTTTTTACATTAAGACCGGGGTAAAGTAAGGAAAACTACTATTTACTTCAACAAGCACATAATGAACGACACTCGTCTCATTCGTGGAGATGTAAAAACAAGTTATTTGTGACATGCAAGATTTATTGTATAAAGATTTAAATTATGCAAAAGAAAAATCAGGGTCTGCTGATTTTGTCAATTTTAAGGTTTAATTTAAACTGTTTGCGATAAGTACATGGTTAAATATAGGTATAAGTAATGCATTGAATAATACGTTGTTTAAGTTGTTTAAACGTGAATACGAATATTAGAGTGTACTATGTGTACAAAGAGAATCGCAATGCTGACAAAACTTTTTTAAAATAAAAGTTGCTGATAACTTCTGGATTTGAAATAATACCAATAGTGAGTAAATGTGTTTGTGGTACAGCCGCGGATCAGTTGCGCACTGCAAACGCAGCATATGTGAAAGCACTATAGCGTGTGCTGCTCCTGTACCGCATACGCACTGCAAACTATGTGTGAAACGGGCGTAACACGTCACGTCTCTGGCATAGACTGATAGATGATATCGTCCATCGGCACAACCCTAGTGAAAATAATTTTTTTACCACCTCATATTCCCTGCTTTTAATTTTTCAGGGGGGGTTAAAATTCCACTGTAAATATATGCAGTGTATAATGAAATGCAGCAGAAGGATCGGGGCTCTTTCTGTATTTCAGAGAGTCCATGAGGTTGATGGTCGGAGAGACTTTCAGCTCATGTATTCCTTAATATGTTGGGTTTGCATCTATTCTCTGTATTCCAGAGTATTTTATGTTTTATATTGATGATCTTTGAACTGATTATGAAATTGGCATAATACTTTTACCTGACATAATAAATTGTAAACGTTTGATTTTATTCTAATGGACTTTATTTTTTTCATTAAAGAGTTTAAAAGAATAATCAAACATTCGCTAACGTTTAATGATGCACAGACATCATTAAAACCTTTTCATTTATGGAGTCAGATAACGAATAACGAGGTAATACATTATGAGAAAATGTACTGCTTTTAACACAAAATACTTTGCCATGAGAACAGACGTAACACGCGTGAAACCTTCGCCGCTGATCGAGTGCCTCCATTGGTTCGATTGAGCAGGCCTTATGATCACAAGTTCCCTCATTATCAGCGTAGTTCAGCAAGTCTCTGTAAGCTGAACTCCAACGAACATTCACAAACAGCAGTGCAAAGTTGTGTGGTTGGAACGACAACTCTTGATCTGTGGTTAGAAACAAGTGGACTTAATAAATCCTTGTCTTGAGCAAAATAAGCAACCTGACATTCAATACAATATCTTTTATTTTTATTAATATATACACATTTTAGTCATGTCATTTTTTAAAGTTTGCACATGTGCACACAAGCTCTAGTACGTAAGAACAAGCTTATGAATGATTCTGGACATAAAGCAAAATAAATGAGAAAAATTTTAATTAGTCCTCAGATACCATGTGTATAATTTATGTGGCATTAATTTGATCTTAAATGGATTAATTAAAAGAAGTTATTACTCAACTACCAGCATGACATTAACTATAACTAACATAGTTCAAATACAGATTTGCGACAAAACAGTTTCAGAAACAGTCGTAATTAGCTAGTTGATTTCTTCGATGATGCATCATACTATGTTAGTTAAGCAGCGAGTGACATCGTTGTACAGGAAACATAATTTATATTGTTGAATAGCAGGGCTGTCCATCACCAATTTTTAATGAAAGTGTCTACACATTTATAAAACTGATCCAAGATCAGGTAAAAACTCTAAACAGTGGTTCACTGAGATCGTCTACCAACAGCGAACCATTGAAATGTCGAAACATTTGGGACATAACAAAGCCTTGTTTACCGAAATCATGTGATTTTGGCAGTTTGATACATGCTCCTGACCCCTGGTTTGAAACAAATTATTCAAAAAAAGTTTCAAAGCTTCACAAAGCAGTGCTTCGAAAGCGCCCATCACTAGTGAAGACAAAACACTACTTTATTGAACAAAAGATGCAAAGAGAGCTACTGGAGGATAAAGTCAGTATCTCGCTGCTCTTTGATGCAGGATAGTTCAACTTGCAAAAATCATATAAGGCCAAGGCACTCGAGAATTTAGACAAAATTAAAGCCTTTATAATAACATTTTTATAAACATTCATATATCTGCACAGCAAGAGTGTGTGAGGATCACATGCCAAGGACATGGAGAGGAGTGAGAGTTAGTTTTAACCACAGAGGAATGTGAATGCAATCTAGCATAGTTTCCACTGACGCATATGTTGACTGAAGTATTCTCTTTAAGGAATAAGGATTGTGTAGCATGAAATATACATTCAATTTTAAACATGAACACACGTTTCTCTACCTTGATAATGTCACCGGTGTTAAGGCAAGGGTTTATTCACCACACTCCGGAGGAGCAGACACCAGAGGACACCAAGAGGCAGACGACCACAATGTCTTTAAAAGGTACGTTTTTATTCAGTTTAACCAGGGTAAAAGCAGAGGCAGAGACATTCGTGGCTCTTCACGTCGTCAGGCTCGTTGAATAGGCTCGTGGGACAGACCGTGACTTAGAAGCTTACTTCACCAGCAATGCTGCATACTCCCAGACTCAGACCGTAAGTGGAAAGGTAAGGGTTCTTCACGGTACAACGTACTCTTCGTCGGTGCACAGTAATGAGACAGTGGTTTAAAAGCTTACTTCACCAGCGTTGCTGCATACTTCCAGGCTCGGACGGTAAGTAGAACAGGTAAGGATTCTTCACAGTACAACGTACTCTTCGTCAGTGCACAGTCATGAGACAGTGGATTAAAAGCTTACTTCACCAGCAATGCTGCATACTTCCAAACTCAAACAGTGAGTGGAAGGTAAGGTTTCTTCACAGTACAAAGTACTCTTCGGTTCACAGTAGCGAGACAGTGGTTGACAAGCTTACTTCATCAGCGATGCTGCATACTTCCAAACTCAAGCAGTGAGTAGAAAGGTAAGGAAAAAGCTCAGCTGTATCACTCTGGCTTCTGAGGGAGAGCAGATAATAACTTTCCACAAACGTGTAAACATGGGTTGGGCCACTTCTCAGCAAAAGCACATCACACTCGTGTTCACTTCAATTCCACAGCCATAAATCAATGTGTATCAATAAGGCAAAAGCACTGCAATTCACTCACACGATAGGGCTGATCAGAGGCCTTAAGCCGTTTGTTACACTCACGTGGGGGATATCAAATCTTCAGTTCCTGCTCAACACACTCTGAAACACATAACTTCTCCAACAGTCAGATCCACACTCAATGCATCCTCTTCAAGCTGTTTGAATGTTCGTAAGATGAAATCAATTCATTTATCTTTCTCTTTCTTCGCAGTGCAGGTCCAATCGATAACTCGGTCCAGCAGACTTCAATGGGCAGCGGCCGCACCCCAACAACTTTTCTGAACAAGCTTGTACCCGAAACCACTCTTCACTGCGCTGGAACAACCACTCGAACTCTAAGACAACCACTTCTCCGGGACAACCAGCTTTGAACACTTCAACCAGCTTTTTCCTCCCCTCTTCTGACCACTTCAAGCCCTTCTCTTTATACACCCTTTTTTCCCGGGCAGGTGGTTCAATGAAGCATTACTCATGGGCTTCAGCTGGCGCTCATTATGGTCGGCGGCCATGATGTGTATCAGAGAATGTCTAATAGGAAGAGAATTGGCACCGTCTGGTTACTTCCGGTTTCTGGACTGGCTGCAGTAACACGTCTCTGTCCATGCGGGGGCGCTCGCGGGCTAGTGCAGAATGAATGGAGGTCTATGGAGCAAAACCCCTCAAAATCCACTTTTCTCAGGATATAATTTTTTGTCTAGTAATTTGAATATTGTATTCGAAAGTAGATGCAAAGAAATTACACACTGCTGGGTGTTAGATTTTTTAGATTCACTTATTTGCTTTAAAAAGTCTTTTAAAATGTCAATGACGTCATACACATCGTATTATTAGCAGAATGCTAGCGTGTTATGGGCAACAACAACTCAACCTGTAAGAAATCGAAAGGACATAAGTACTCGTTCATTCAACTTTCGACCTATAACCCATGTTGAACTTGCAAAACCTACAATAAAATCTGAGATTTCTCAACGGCAATCGAGTGAAAGAGACAAATTTAGCCGTCTAGCCCCATAGACTCCCATTCATTCTGCACTCCGGCGATCGCCCCCAGTGGAACTCTGGTGGAACTACAACCAAAATTCGGTACAATAGGACTTAATAGGGAGTGGCCAGGCTTTCCGTTAGACAGGCTTTGTGTGTATCCCCAGCGCCGGCCCGGTGTTACAACGGCATTTCTTCCCCCTGGAAACGAGTCACTGATTTTTGGTTCCTGGTTTGCTCACCCAGTGACAATAATGTCAAGTTCCTTTGGTCAGCATATAAATGCCCAACTTTTGTGTACTGACTCAGAGAAGGCTGGGAATAAAGACCATCTCTCCAGTAAATTGTCTTTCTTTTCCATGTCCTGACATATAATAATTAATAATAGATCTGGCAAAATAACTAGTGTTCGCTTCCGTGATTTGGGGAGAAAGTAGTACTAGTCTAGACTTGTGCCAGCGCTGCCAACTCTCAAGGGACATGCGCGACGCTGCGCTATGAAACCCATTCATTTCAATGGCTTGCGCTGCGCGAAAACGTTTTGTTGCTGCGTCGACCAAAGCGCAAGGGCAGCGGTGCGCACCATTGACGTGCTCGCGCGCACGTCGCGGTCAAAGTTCAAAATAGTTCAACTTTTGCCGCTGCGCTCTGTGACGATTACCAGCGCGGCCAATAGAAACGGGACATCCAAACAAGCACGGAAATCAAAATGGATGAACGACAACTGTGTGTGTCGGAAAACATTTTCCCAACTTATTTATAGGATGAGTGTAAAAAGGAGGAACAACAATCAAAATAACTAACGTTATTATACTGACGTATAGAACTCCCGCTTAAAGTTTTTGAAAACTCTGCCTACTTTGCTTTGGCATAGCGCAGCGTAAATCACGTTGTATCTGAAGAGCAACGCTGAACCGCGCATGCGTGAAAGGCCCTTCAGACATTCAGTGCGAGACTCATGCTGCATACTATCCGTCCTAAATAGTATTCGAAGATAGAATTAGTACGTCCCAAATCGTAGTATGTTGAAATGAGTGTTCCAAAGATACCCGGATGGTCTACTTTTTCCGGTCAGAATCCAAAGTGCAGATCGATGCGCACTCTAACGGCTGATATTTCCCACAACCCATCGCGCGTTGGACGAGGATTCGATTAGAACTACAAACACGAGTGAAAAGTGTTAAAAAACTACAGACATGGAGGACGCGTGAGTCCGGTGGTCATGTAGAAAGGTTTAGATAAAGGGGTTTGAGTGATTAATTATCAGTATCTAACCTGACGAAAATTTATTTATTCAATGTTGTCTACATTATATTGAATCTGCAGCAGCATTGTGAACTTTTGTAAAGATACGGTTTAGCCATTAACTTTTAAACGCATCATTCAAATTGCAAACACATGAGGAGAGTCTCCGCATTAATGAACGTGCCACAACATTTCTCTCCGAAACGGTAGGAAATTAAATTAGATTGAATGGAGAATTTTAACTGTGAGAAAGTGATTGACAGGGCAGGTGACTGCATGCACGCGACAGAGGCTGTCCGTTAAAGATGACGGAGTAGTATGTCCCGAAGCTTGCCTACTCTTTTGCTACACACTCAAAAGTATGTACTTTTTCTTCACAAAAAGAGTACATACTTTTAGGTCGTAGTATAAGTAGGCGAATTGGGACGCAGCCTCACACTATTGACACTGTTCTCACACTTACACACGTTACACAACCATATTCTCACGCTGTGCAAAATCACAGAGCAAAGACACTGACACCGACAGACTAGACAGAGCAGGTTACTATGATATGAAACAAAGTCTCAGCTTTCAAATTCTATCCATTTTAATACAAAATTCAAACAATAAATACTGTTTTTGCGCTCCATAACTCTCACACCAAGCTAAACTGCTAGAGCTAAGCCAAAATGCTTAGCATTTCCTTTAGTATGCAATTGTGTGATTCATTATAAATATATATATTCATAAAATAAACAAAATAAAAGTTACTTTGACTGATAGCATTATTTATTTTTCTAAGATTTCTAAAGATATCACAATATATTTTTATCATTAATTATGTTGGCCACGACAATCGTGTACTGAAAAATCTGATATTGTGACAGAAAGTAGTATTTACTAACCATGAATAATGACGGAGTGGTGTTGCCTGTTCCTCCACTGAACTTGAACTGCCTTGAGCAGAAGTTACTTTGAAACTCCTTTAAACGTGTATTTTCATGATGGACTGTGGAGTTGTTTTCTTTGGAACTTAAACCTGTTGAACCAGTTTTTGTGGCCTGATTTCAAAGCCGGAGACTCTGTTGTAACATCTGTCATGTTTTGCACATATAGCAGTTGAATCTGCATAACTATGATCCTCATTATTGATATCCACTGTTACAGCAGTGTCAGCTTGACAGATGTCATTGTTCTCATTGGCATCTTCAGTCAGGGTGGCATTGCTGTAACCAGTGGCAGATTTCATGCTAATGTGGCATTTGGCCTGAATATCTTGTGGTGTGGCGCCAGCATGAGACGAGAGGAGTGTGTGTGAGATGGGTCAGAAATGGCTTTTAGGCCAGAAGCATCGATGTAGGAGCTGAACCAGATCCATGTACAACAACCGCATCGTCCCATTCGGTGACTGATTCCTTGATTATCTTGTTCGTCAGTGCTACGTGTTCGAAACGTGTTCTGTGGAAGCTGAGAAACCCCAGATAGCAAGCACAGCTGACCCGATTTCGGCTTAAATGCGTCAGCATCGGTGAATAATGGGCCAGATCCATGCCGACTGCATAACATGCCCCATTACCCAACACAAGCTCAGCACAAAAGGAGACACGTTTCATTAGGTAACAGGTTCTGTTTGCCCCAGTGCAGTAATTGTGATGTGACCAGAGCCATCATAATCAGGTCCATCCCTATGGCCCTTTCCCACATTATACTCGCTACAAAAAACTAGACTCACTGCTTTCAGCCGATACTGGCCCATACAGAAAAAGCCGTCAGTCAGCCAGATGAGTTATGCAGTCGGCACGGATCTGGCCCATTATTCATCGATGCTGACGCATTTCAGCCGGAATCGGCCGAATTCTGCTAAATTGTTGATTCACTGTCTTGGTATCGTTCAAAAAATGTCAATATCGATACCATGACTTTGATACCGGTTCCTAAACTATACTTTTTTCGATACCAATTTTATGAACAGATAATGTTATAGCAGAGGCTGTGACATTAATGTGAAGAGGGGGAAAAAAACAATAACTGAACTGTAAACTGTTAATGCAGCTAACCTTAATGTGACGGAGCGGTATAGGATTTTAATAAATAATTTAGTTTATGATGATAATTGTCGACTACGCCACCCTGAATCAATCAGGGAATATCTAAATAACCCAGTAATAAACACTAGGTCCGTGTGTGCCAGGGAGGTCAGAGACACAAGTGCAAATAATTTAACCTGTTAAGCTGCAACCCCACTTTTGAAAAATCCCCAGAAATGGCATACCCAAACTGAAACAAATACAGTTCATGAACCCTTTGTACTAAAAGCACAAGTATGATCTCATTTGAAAGCTGACACCTGGAAGTTTATTGTAAATGTAGAATTAATTATTGTCATTGTTGCGGAATATTTTATATTCTCATTTGATTTTATTCTCTTTTGTTTGTATTCCTGAGTTACGAGAACAGAGAATCTTGTTTTTCTAGAATCATGTTTACACAGCTGAAAAACAACCCACAAGAAGAGATCTAATCAGGAGAACACAGAGCCCACACCTTCTGCCCCCTGGGTAGTTTAGGTTGTAAACGAAGACCTTTTGACTTTTCAAGAACAAAGGACAATTTGACCTCCTGAGGGAAGGAGGGGTTCAAGAGAAAACTGGATAAAATGTGTTGTCTGTGAAAATCAAGCAGGTCTTCTTTTCCAGGCAGGGTGGCTGCGGTCTTGGAAAAGAGTCCTCACAAAATAAACATTTTCTCTTTAAAACAATTTGCCTATTGAAAGTTTTTTCTTATACCATTGATGCTGTTTTTATTAACCTCTGAAAATTGCTTTTACAGTCATAATGAAAAAAATTTGTTATAAATAGCTTGTTTGATTTGATTGATTGATTGATTGATTGATTATGTTTATTTCATTCATGGATATATTCCATTAACTTACTTCATCATCATCCTATATATATAATTTATAAAACCATGATGAAAAGGAGGCAGGATGAAGAAAATCTTATATTTCCTGCCCCCTCCAAAAAAAATTAAAAAATAAACTTAACATATCAAAAGACTCTGCATATCAAGTCCCCGTCTATACATGATGATAACAAATTAAACACACTAGAAACCAAAATATCAACCTGAAACAGATTCCAAAGCAAAAGCAAACCATGATCACAACCATCATCATCATCAATTTCTATAATTATTCATCCAAAACAAAAGCAAACCTTGATCACAACCATCATCATCATCATCATCTTCTATAAGTGTTCATACAAATCCATTGTTTTCTCTTTAAATCTTTTTTTAAACTGAAATATATTTTTACATTGCTTTAGTTCATTTGGCAAAGAATTCCAAACTTTCACTCCCACCACTGAAGTACACATTTGTTTTGCTGTTGTCCTTGCAGTTTGATACCTAAAATGTCCCTTTCTTCTTCCTTCATTTTCTATATGGATAAACAAGTGTTGAAGGTTTGTGGGCAATACTCTATCTTTTGCTTTAAACATAACAATAAGTGTCCCTAATTCGACCAATTCTTTAAAGTTTAACAACTTGGAGCCAAAAAATAAGGCATTTGTATGCTCTCTATAATCGGTTTTAAATATAATTCGTATGACTCTCTTTTGTAATAGAAAGAGTGACTTTGTATTGCTTTGGTATGTGTTTCCCCACACCTCCACACAGTAGTTGATGTAGGGCAACACCAGTGCACAATACAAGGTTCTCAAAGCCTTATAATCCAACACATGTTTTACCTTATTTAATACAAAAATACTCTTAGATATCTTTTTTTGTATGTGTGAGATATGTGGTTTCCAAGTCAACCCTTCATCTAGTAGCACACCCAAAAACCTAATTTCCCTAACTTTCATTATTTTTGTTCCTGCTATTGATAATACAATACTTTCATCTTTTTTTCTATTTAAGCTTCAAAGTTTTGTAAAGTTATTATACATTTATTTTTATGGAACATCTTCATGAAAATAAAATTGAAGTTGGCATTGTAGCAATCTAATAATGCACTGCAGCTAAAGCCACATGTCTGACCATGTTATATTTAAAATCTGAAGATAAGCCTAAAACTCTGTATTTAGTTAAATGTTTTTCAAGATCATGTCATATGACTTTATTTTGATTAGACTCTAAAATGCAAACTGATGTTTATTCATCTATTCAGTCTATTGCCTCTATTGTTTTGTGGTGCAAACGAGCCCCATTCAGTGTCAGTCTCCCCTGCACACATTCACACCCCTCCAGCCTGGTTATGGCTCTAAATATGCTTTTCTTTTGTCTACATTATAATTACTAACGACTGGCTATTCACACTGTTTCAATCCCACATTTATTTTATCAAAGTTCTCACTTCACAGTGAAACTGTATAAAATGCCCTTTTTGAAAAAAGAAACATTTCAGTAAGCATTCTTATTTAGAAAAATTCATACAAATGACAGCTAAATTAGGTGGCAGGTGCACAGAGCTAGCTAGCATGTTAGCTTAGCACACCATCAATACACGACAATTTATGAGATTAAAACCATGTTTGTGCTCCAAACTTACTTTATAGCGCAAGTCGAGTGTTTTAAATAACTTTCTGTGATCTGATTTGGCTTCAGATAAAAAAAAATCAGATAGAAAATATATTATTTTATAGTATTCTGCACAATGATAAAGTCTATATCGATTAGCATTACATTATACATATAATCTTTTATTATAAAAATACCTGACATGGCTCGAAGAACACAGGTAAATCAAATATTCAGGATACTATGCATCCTGCTAAAGTTCCCTTGGCCTTTGGAATTAAAATCACCCCACATCATCACATATCCTTCACCATACCTAGAGATTGGCTTGGGGTACTTTCCATAAGATCATCTCTCAATGCAAATCAAACCAGCTATTAGGCTAACTGAAATAAAACCATGCCAATCTCTAGATATGGTGAAGGGTATGTGATGATGTGGGGTGATTTTAATTCCAAAGGCCAAGGGAACTTTAGCAGGATGCATAGTATCCCGGATCCATGACATAACTGGCCTTTAAAAATAAAAATCTGCCTGCCTCTACGGGAATTTAACATAGGGGTGTCCCGACTTATGCACCCTGTATTTTAAGGAAGAACATTTATTTATTTACGATACATATTCATTCACAAAGAAAAATGGTGTCCTTAAAGGTTGGACTTTTCCTCTTTTTTAATTAAGGCACTAAGATTAATTTCCAAAAGATGATTTTTTTTTTTTTATTCCTCTTTTTAGAAAACTTTAGCATGGGTGTCTAAACTTAGGCATAACACTGTATGTAGGAACAACATTTCATATGCAATTAACCCTTTACAGTACTTGATCAGTGTCCCCTAGGGTGGTCCTGCTTTCATCCCTCTACTTTTTCTTTGTCAAGCACAGCTGGTCTATCTCGCAATGCATTTGGTTGTGAACTTGTATTTTCATTTAATTTTCACCTATTCGGACATGCTCAGATAGAAGCCAAATGAGAACATGCAAAAAAATATTGTAGATACCTGTCCAAAACTTTGTGGGCACAGTCCTTGGTGTTTCGCCCACCAATTCTAGAAATTTGCAGCACCTGTTGGAATAAGTCCATAATAAACTTGACTGTCACTTCCCAGAGGGATCTAACAGTGTGCGAGTGCACTGTATTATTTTATTCTAGGCTATCCATTACTTTAGGACTTGTAAAACCTACCAGGGTATCAAAGGCCTGTGCATCAGAGAGGCTTTGCTCCTGTAAGTCAAAGTCCTCCATGGTGTCCATCCTCTCTAAATGGACAGCTGAAGAGGCAGGCTGCGTTTCCTTGAGGCGATGGCGGATGTCGACCAGTAGGCTCAGGACCTTTTTCTGGAACACTGAAATAAACACATTTGTTGATTACAATGCTCCAATTAGAATAGCAAGTTTAGCTAGCTCACAATTGTTTTTGTAATCAGCTTCAGTGTTTGTTATTAGTACAGCAGTGTTGGAGAAAGAAATAAAAGTCCAAAGAAATGTAATCATCTGACATGATAGAAACCAAGCCACGGCTATAATTGAAAAGCGGTTTCTGTGGACAGAGAGAACAGTGCAGGAAGAGAGAAGGTGGTACTATTAAAAATGCCTTCTCCACTGCCAATAGATCACTACTTGCCACCGCAAGGCAATGGAAAGTCCCGTCTCCCAGTCTCTGCATCTGCACCACAAAAAAATCTGTTTTTAGAATTTATCAAATAATGAAACTTAACAGATTTATTAGAAGAGAAATAACAAATCTGCAATATTATAATGATTAGAGGAACATCTATAAAACTTGATGAACTGCAAAGTACTTAGATGAAAACTGCTTCCTTAAAAAAATAAAATAAAATAAAAAAAGCTAAATAATCATAATTGAGCGCAGTATAAACACAGCTGACAACTCACCTAGCCTGTTATGGCGGCTGAGATCACTGCGCTGTGCTCTTTTATCATGTCTGGACCTGGCCGAGGGACTGGGGGCATTGCTACGGGATCGGTCATCACATTGCTGTGCTTTTTTATCATGTCTGGACCTGGCCGGGGGACAGGGGGCATCACTACGGGATCGATCATGTCTTGACCTCTGCCGTGACCCATCATGTCTGGACCTGACTGTACAAGATAGATTTATTAGTCACATACGGTTATATGCAATATAATAAGTAATATAGCAGTGATATGAAGACTGTGTGACTCGCACCATCACTGTGCCTGGACCCATCATCTCTGGACCTGAAGGTCGGCCTCTCAAAATCACTGTGCCAGGACCTTATGGTGGATCCACTGCTGGACCTAGTAACATTTAAATTGAATCACTTGGCCATACATTTATAACTGACAATAACATGCCATGTTTTAACACTGATACAGACAAACCCCTACTGGTTGACCAAGGGCTAGAGGCCAACCAGTAGAAGCCAGCCACTACTGACGCTGTGCCCTGTCCTGCTTCTTTACCTGGAGCGATAGCCATCCCTCGCATGGTGAGATCCTGAAAAACACAGAATTCTTACATTTCACAAGGCCTGACAAAATACAAAAGTGACTGTTTAAAGCAGGGGTCGGCAAGTAACTTTGGCCGCGGGCCAATATTTTTTTTATCCAGTAGATGGCGGGCCAGCTACACGGAGTAGGCCTGTGAATAGTGTTACGGAAGCACAGGTCATATCACGCTCCAGTTCACGCGCCGGCGCCTGAGTATATTGTCCACTATATTTGCTTTTTATTTATTAATCCAGGAAAATTTGTTGATGAAACATTGATTAAAATGAATATACAATTTATACATTGTATAATTTACATTTATTCATTTATAGCTAGTAGCCTATTTTTTTTTACACACAAACTGCATATTGTAATTTGAATAAAAAAAAAACTACTAACACAAAAATAACATAATTGAAAAGTCTGCTGCTGGAGACTTGCCATTGGTTGTTGTATTTGAATAATTAATGAGGTAGGTATTTGCAAGGTTTGGGTGCTGTTTTGGGATGTTTTAACAGTCATTTATGAATATAATTATATTTATATTATATTTCAAGTTACGTTCTGTGTAATAATGCGTTGAATAATGAATTTTCTGAACCATTTCTGAAGATAATGTGTTGCCGAATAGTTTTGTTTCTGTTCATGTGTGTCGCGCCGTGGCCAAAATATGTGCTACTGTTGAGCTGCTGTTGCCACACTTACGTTTCTTATTCGTCCAACAATTACCCCCTCTTTTGAATTAGCCTAGTATAGGCTATTCAATCTTTTGTCAAGCAACATTGTCTTTATTTCCGATTTAAAAGACGAAAGACGACATTAAAAATTGCTACAAAAATTGTTGTTCTGGTGTTTCTTTGTCTGTTTGCGCCCGCAGTAGGCCCATAATCGTGGAATATGATGGGTCCATGGTCCGTGTACTTTTTCGTTCATTCATTAGCTATTCTATTTCGGAATGAAAGATGAAATTTAAAAAAGGGTGCAGCTTGGTTTTTTGTTTAAAAGAAAAAAAGCAGAAATGGCTGTATTTTGTTTTCCAAATGTAGCCTATTGTTGTCATCAAATAATAGTAGGCTATTAGAAAATTGGACGACATTTCCGATCGTTTTTTAATTTGTAATATTTATTTGTACGTTTATTGTATTTCGTTTGACTCAGAGCCGGCGCCAGCCGAGCGCTGATGAGGGGGTGTTCACATTAACGCACGTCACCACTTTTTTTGCCATGTTCATATTCTCCCCACCACTTTTAAAAACATCTTCGCGGCATGGATGTACCAATACAAATTAATAAAACATCTCCAGTTAACTATCAGACCATTCAATTTGTTCGTTTGTCAAATTAGAGTCGTAGAGTCACAACACGGAGGCGCCGGCGCGTGAACTGGAGCTTGTCTCATAAATTAACCAAAACTCAGCACATAAGGTAGCCTACTTGCCTCACAGATTAAAAAACGATCGGAAATGTCGTCCAATTTTCTAATACTATTATTTGATGACAGCAATACATTTGATAAACAAAAAACAGCCCTTTCTGCTTTTTTTCTTTAAAAAACAAAAAAAAACAAGCTGCACCCTTTTTTAAATTTCATCTTCATTCCGAAATAGAATAATGAATGTCCGTGTATCATTCGTTCATTTTTCATTCGTTTCACTTTTTCAAATAAAAAAAAAAAATAAAAAAAATGAAAAACGACTTGTTTTTCCAACTAAAATGAAAAAAAAAAATCTGATGTTGTGCTCAGATCAAAAATAGAAAAAATTAATTACTGGATTAGACAAATTTTAATTTTGATTTTTAATTTAACACCTTAGGCATATATCAATGAAATCATTTAAAACAGATCAAGAACTATTGTGGTAACATATTACAGCCATTTTAATCATTCGCTTACAGTCCGACTTTTGAACTTTATTCCTTTTTTATTATTATTATTTATTCGGGACATAACACATACACACCTAAGGTTTAAGGAGGTCTGCGCGGGACTGTTTTTTTTTTTTTTTATCCCGCTCAAGGTTCTATTCAGCAACCACCCGCTTTATTTCCTGACCTGACGGGTCCGCAAAATTTAGACCTCGTTTTCAGAATCTCAAAAACAAGTCGTTTTTCTTTTTTGGTTTTAATTTGAAAAAACGATTCAACGAATTATACTATTTGTAAACCACTATAGTAAAAAAAATATATATATAATAATAATAATAATAATAATAATAGGCTGATAAAAAAAAAAAAAAACGGACTTCCAAAATAATCCGGCGGGCCAGAAAACATTGCTGGCGGGCCAGTTTTGGCCCGCGGGCCGCCTGTTGCCGACCCATGGTTTAAAGTGTGATGCATTGAATACTCACTGGGTGTCGACGGGTCTCTGCTTTGAAGTGCTGTGCTTGCATCTTGAGAGCGAAGAAAACAACGAATATTCAAAGATGTACAATTATTGAAATGAAACAAAAAAAGGTACGAAATTTGGCACACTCTGCTCCTCTAAACCAGACAAGTCTGAAAAATGTCATTAAGACTATAAAAGAAATCATTACCAAACTTGTTTCTTAAGCAGTGAGTAACACTTTGTCCTGAATAGACTTTTGGTTGGTGCAATGGATAAAGTACTCACTGGACATTTCCTTGCGCCGAGATCTGGCAGCGTATTTCTCCGGGCCAGAGCAGGCTTCCACAAGGCCATCCAAGGTTTGACTTGCAGAGTCTGAAACACATTAGTCAGCCTATTTAGTACGGTCATGTTGCATATACTAAATTAATAATTAAACACTTGAGTGGTTGGTGCGAGGGGAAAAGTAAATACTCACTAGGAGTGGACATTTCACTGCCCCGGGGACTGTCCGCATGCTCCACTGGGCCAGACATGGCCCCATCTTCATGGGCTGAAACGCATGAATGATTCTGTGACTCATGTTGTACACAACACATTATCATGCTTCTTAATTTGTCATCAGTACTCACAAGTGTTGTGCAACATGTTGGTGTCTTCAATGGGCTGCAGCTTCCGTGGTGCAGTAGGGAAGGGGGGTAGCTTGACGCCTATACAGAGGTAATTATGAATAACTAAGCATATCCATCTCCAAAAATATATAATCTTAAATAATTTGATTCATTTTGAAACTGGAATTATAAATTCATTAAGAGAAACCCATTACCCCTGACACTCTCATCCGAATCCGTTAATTCTGCACACACACAAAAAAAATCATAAACATTGATGTCTCAAATTTCAGGCCCAATTTGTATCAACCAATTTTATTTCAAATGTATAAAGTATTTGAGAATGAGAAACATACCATTTCTAACAAAACCCTCTGGAATTACTTTTTTAGTGCGCTTCCTTGTTGATGTAATCACCTCATCGTCCTCTTCTGCCTGGCTGGTCAGGTTGTAGGCGTCACATTCACGACGCTTATCTAGAAATTATAATTGGTTTCAAATTCACCTTAGAAAAATATATATTTTGACATGGTAATATATTAAATTTTCTATTTATCTATGCAAAACTTACCTGAAGTCATTTTTATCTTAATTAATGAGAATGTCATCCAGTCATCCTGGGGGTTAATTTTGTCCTTTATAGCTTTTTCTGTTTTTGTGACACTCATTTTACGTGGCCATCTGACGGTTTTCATTTCTCTGTCGATCCAACTGTCAGGAACTACACCCTCCTCCTCTTGGGTACCCTCCCTCCAAACTGCCCTCGTGTACATGACCTGGAAAGGATAAGTTTTTAACATTTTAGTTCAAAGTTTAGAGGTTGAGAGGGTTTGGACATGGGCTATGAGGGTAACATTGGGAGTAGGATATTGTGGCAAGAGGACAGAGAGAGACCCGGGGAGTTTTATGAATGCATTAAGAAAGGACATGCAGGAGTCACCGAGGAAGATGCAGAAAACAAATGGATGGAAACTGGTGATCAGCTATGATGATCCCTGATGGAATCTAGCTAAAAGAAAAAAAAATTAACCTTAATGTGCGTGTTCCAGACCATGGCGAAGGGGTATGAGGACAAAACCACCAGCTTCTTGTGGGAGGCAGGCCACCTTCCGGAACAGATCCCTTTCTCGCAGTAGTGCATTTTTCATCCTGACAGGACCATTTCCTATGCACACTATGTTCAGAAGTCCAGAGCTACACGGTTGTTGAAATAACGGTGAAGTATGACGCTGGCGCAGAATTTCACAAGCAAAAGTCCCATCTGCATTTTTCTGTCGAACAAAAGCAAAGCTGTTGTCCCTCAAAAGAAAACAACTGTCCTTTTCTTTATCAGAGACAAACACTTTAGGGTGTCTTTGGCTACTGTCCACTTCCGATTGCTCGATTTCAGACAAACGCCTAGTCACTTGTGTAACGGTGGCGCACCCGTGTAAGAAAATTCTTTAAATTTGGATTAAGTAGTTCGGGCGCCAGGTAGATTAATGTCTACCACATTCAAAGGTTTAGGCCGGATAGCTCAAAAACCACCAGTTACACACAAAACAAAAAAGATATATAATAAACTAATACAAAAACACATTCCACCAAAGAGATTCAAAGTAAATATTTATATTCGTCTTTTAACACAATAACAATAAAAATAACATTTCACACATGAAGTTTGGTATAACATTCTACTATGAATGAAGGTTGTGTGGTGTAGTTCACGTTACTCAGAGTCCATGAGTTCGGAAAAGAGTCCAAAAATGCAATTTAGTACCGCAAGAGCACACACATTCACAAATAACTGCAGATCGTCATTCTCAAAAACATAATCATGTAAAAAAACAACAAAACCAAAAAGCGCTCGCTCTGAGCGTGGATTGACTAAGCTCGTATATGCGTGACGTGTGTGTGGGTGTGTGCATGTAGTCCTGTGTCTGTGTTATGTTCGTCGATCCCTGTCGGGAAGGCACAACACCACAGTTGCGGTTTTCCAGACGTGCGGTTGGTGTGAGTACCTGAGACCTGAGTCGGTAAGGCTTTCGGATCAACTAGTTGTAGTTGGTATCCAAAGATTCACGGCAGGAAACCCCTTTGGCTTGTTCTCTCTCTCTCTCTCGACCAACTTGGAAACACAACGCCGCCCGCTGCTACCGCTCCCCACAGGTGATCCGAGTCAAACAACTTCACCCGTCAAGTTCACTTCCACACAATATTCTTAGTCACAAGAGGAAGATTCAAGCGTGAACGAAGAGAAACTTGAGCTACTATGACTGCTGACTGTTCCACACTGTGTCTTCTCATTTACCGACCTACTTTCATTTTCTTTCCGCTTCCTTTTTATACCCGTTGCGTCATCCTCTATCGGTCTCCTGATTGGTTCGTCTCATTCATTCATACAATAATTAAAGTGCGGGTTCGTCCCGAAATCGTCACACTTGTTCCAAGGGACTTCTCCCGCTCCTCACGTGTTTTTTGACTTGTTGTAGGTAGTTTTCGAATGGAAAACAGGAAATCTCATTTAAGGAACAGTTGAAGTGACTGGCATCCTCTTGGAGATGAATTAGTGCATGTACATTATACACAGCAAAGGTCTTGCCATACAGGTCAGCACAGCACATGACAAAATGTTTGATTAGTTCCTGAGAATATTGGAGATAGGCATTTCGAGTCCGCTCATCTGACTCCAGCATTATTGACATGGATATTGCCAATGACAAGAAATGTTGGTATTTTTCGGGGGACAACATAGTTTTCAAAACCACAGGACCTGTGTACAGCAAAAACTGCCTCAGTTCAGTGGCTTTCCACCTATCAATTTCATGCAAACCCCGCGGTTGTCGAGCAAATTCACTTGGCATCTTCCCTCTCAGTGCAATTAGTTTCTCAGAAATTGCATCCTTTTGCCTCACAGATAAACGACAGACCTTTGGGCCACGAGTCAAGTAAATTAACAGCCGCCTAACTACTCCCAAGCAGACGACATGCATATAATCTAGGACAAAGGAGCTGACGCAAGGAATTCCTGCTGCAATGAAGGGGCTGATACCAGTTTGGTGATTACTGTACTCCACTCTGGAGAAACTGTCATCTGTTCGAGAAGTGCATTCCTTTTCACTGAAAACTATTCTTCTCTCAACACGAGTACCTCTGATTAAGCATCGTTCACAACTCTCATAGGCAGTATGACCCTTAATACATTTCAGATATGCCCTTGCTGGGGCATCACATATCAGGGCATCAATATTGACAGTGTAAGTCTGGCCTTTAAAAACTACTCCATTGTCCTTGAGATGTTTGTATTCAGTCAGAAAGTCTTTTAAATACTCCTCAAGAGGACTTGGCTTACTTTGTCCACTGAACATGGCTACAATGAATGGATCAAAATGGCCACACTTCGCCAGTATTGGCCAGAATTGGACACCACTACTTTTGAAAAGTGGGATGCCGTCGACGTTTATGCTGAGGTGCACATCATTAGTCTCCATCTGACTTAAATAACGACAGATACCCTTTTCTAAGCCATAGTACTTGTACTGGCCACCACATTTAGACTCTGTTGTGTTATGCTGTGGTGTAGCAAGAAGTGTCCGGCAATCCACAGGCAATAAGTGCCCTTGGTTTCTTAATATGGGCAATAGACCATTGAGTGCTCTGTGTGTCAATCTGTGCTCTAAGGCCCACTGTCTAAGTTCGTCCTCAAAGCTGGTCACTTCAGCTTCATTTGGTTCCTGTTCCGAGTCAGTAGAGGAATAGTCCAAATCATTGTCAAAGTCAAAATCATCTGATGCCCCAAGAACACTGTCACTCAAACTATCTGGGGTCCTAGGCACACCGTCACTGCTACAACTACTTGTCCCAGGCACACTGTTGGAACTATTTTCAATGCCCTCTTCATCACTGTCAGAATAACAGAGCAGTTGATCCAGTTCTCTTTTGCGTTTTCGCCACTGTCGTACTCTCAAAGTCATCTGTAAACACAGTCGTTAATCAAAATTTGTTAAGTTTAACTGTTTATTTGACTGGGGCCTGTACAAAAGAAAAGAGGATGAGATCACAACGTACCTTGTTTAGGTGGTTTATCTCCTAGGGAAGGACACCTCACTCCTTTTTTGAAAGACAAAAAAAATGGGTTACACACCTTAAAGTTTTCATTCTCCATCACCCAAAAGTTAAAGGATTAATTCAATATCAAGAAAAACAATCCTTATAATTTACTCACCAAGATGTCCATGTATGTCTTTCTTCAGTCAAAAAAGAAATGAAGGTTTTTCAGGAAAACTTTCCAGGATTTTTATCCATTTAATGGACTTCAATGACAACCAACTATTTAAATGTTCAATGAAGGTTCAAATGTCTGTTTCAATACAGCTTCAAAGTCTCTACACGATCCCAGTCGAGAAATAAGGGTCTTATTCAGCGTCATTTTCACACAAAAAACACTTTTTAACCACCAATGCCTGTCTTGTACATCTCAGAGATGCGCCATAATTGCGTCATCACGTTGGTAAGGTCAGGCGTCACATCATCCAAGTTATTTGTCTGTGAAATATGCCAACTCATTTTCTTCTCCAACTTAAAAATTATTCAACATCTTTGTTTTAATTTATTATTATTAAAAAAAAATTATAACCTTTCCAACATGATGATGTAATGCGTGACATTTCAGAGATGGTACAAGACAGGCATGTGTGCTTAAAAAGTATAAATGTATTCTTTTTTTTAGAAAATTCCAAATTGTTTAGCTAGATAAGACCCTTATTTCTCGACTGGGATCATGTAGAGACTTTGAAGCTGTATTGAAACAGACATTTGAACCTTCATTGAACATTTAAATAGTTGGTTGTCATTTTAGTCCCATTAAATGGATAAAAATCCTGGAATGTTTTCCTCAAAAACCTTTATTTTTTTTCCGACTAATGACAGACAGACATGGACATCTTGGATGACATGGGGGTGAGTAAATTATCAGGTCATTTTTATTTGAAAGTGAACTAATCCTTTAAGTGTTGCAGTGTTATATAGCTTCGAGAGCATAACGTTATAGAAGCACATTAGGAGTTTGTATGACCCTGTACCGTGGTAAAACATTTTTTTTTGTAATGTCTGACAATATTAGAAATGTGAATGTTATGGAAAAAGCCCCTAAAACAGCCAAAATGAGTTAGCTTGATTTAACCCTTGTGTGGTGTTCATATTTTTGTTATTCAGCCAGTGTTTGTGGGTCTGGTGGACCCGCTGCATTTTTGGGTTTTTAATTCAACATAATCAAACAATTTATGTTAAAATACTCAACAGATGTTTACTTCATCCCAATTACAAGCAATATAAACAGCATATATGGTTAATATTTTCCCTTTACCTTTGTTAGATCACATTTAAGAATTGCAACCTTGTGTGGGAACGGCAGGGGTAGAAACAAAACTCACTTTTGCACTCACACTTACACACAATCCCTCTCTCACATGCATGCACACACTCACTCACTCACGCACACACACACAATACACTACACTACACTATACACACACACACACAGACTTGGATATGTGGTTTATGGGGACTCTCCATAGGTGTAATGGTTTCACAAAAATGAATTTCAAAAAACACCATTTAGTAT
The DNA here is from genome assembly GCA_031834385.1 of Semotilus atromaculatus. Taxonomy (NCBI): domain Eukaryota; kingdom Metazoa; phylum Chordata; class Actinopteri; order Cypriniformes; family Leuciscidae; genus Semotilus; species Semotilus atromaculatus. Next base: position 151,866 of record JAULUF010000056.1, on the reverse strand, counting down.
GTTTTTTTAAGCCGTTTGGTTTATGAGGACACAGATGTCCTCATAAACCATGTTTACGTTGTAATACCCATGTCATTATACACATTTGTGTCCTCATAAACCATATACAAGAACACACACACACACACACACACACACACTAACAGCAAGCCCTGACAGGAGGAGGACAGAGTAAAGGTACACAGGACCTACAATTTCCACAGTTTTATTAGCCCCGGGTCCAGTGGACCCGAACATCCTGTGTGTAATATAAATGTGTAGGGGGGGTGTAACGTTACAGTGTGTGGTCATTGAAAATGTGTTCGGATATATGTTCTTCACAGAAAATGAGCCAAGGCCAATGAGTCTGAGGTTGAAAGAATTATTAATTGTATAATTTTTCTTTTGATAAAAAATGAAAACGGGTCCTACAGACCCGAACACCATACAAGGGTTAAAGGTAGCAGCTAACTGATGTTATGGTAGCAAAAAGCTAACGTTATAGTCAGTCAGAACTCCATGCCATGCTGCTATCGGTAACGTATACGTGCAGTTGTGTCCCAAATTGTTCAAATAGACATGTTATCTTGTGTACAGCTAAAATAAGATCGAAACTGAACATGAACCATGAGCAGCAAGCTAATGTAAAACGAAAAAATGCGTGCTGTGAATGCTAACGCCCTTGACCATTCGCAGCTTTATTGTAAGACAATAACGCCAAAGACTAACGTTATATGTACACATGGACATTGAAATAATTATGCTGACCGAACTTACCTTCAATTTCGAGGAAACGGGTTCACCAGCGATCTGAAAAGCTGTGCCGTCCAGAACACTAACGGCTCTGACTCGCGCCAACGCCAAGCCGCCAAATGCCTCGTGTTGCCTCGGCCAATCGGAGTGGCGTTTATGATGATGTGCTCGTTTCGGCCATTCAGAGTGATGCTAACTGGTTTTTGACTGGTTGAAAACCACCTTGGTATTTAAGTTATTTGTCATTTCGTTATACAAGTTATAGCTAGCTATAAACAATCATATAAATACCGAACTAGCAACCGGATGTGCCGTGTCAGTTTAACGGAAGTCGGCAACCGGATGTGCCGTGTCAGTTTAAAGGAAGTCGGATGACAAAATGTGTAAGCGCGAAGTATTCAAAGTGGGCGGGGCGGAATAAGGTGAATAGGCTACTCTTTGCCTAGCTTGATAGAGAGCTGTCTGTCCTTGACTTTTTCGCAGCATTGGTTCTTTTTAAGATAGGAATAAGGTGGATAGGCCTATAGCTACCATTATTTTTTTATATAAAATATATAAATGTGTGCGTATATATATATATATATATATATATATATATATATATAATTTTTTTTTATATACAAATAAAAAAAATAACTTGATTATACACTGAAAACCCTAATGAGTTGATTGAACTCAATTGATTTGAGTAAACTCGTTCCCTCAATTTAATTGAGTAATGGGGTCTCCCAAAACGTGCATATTTAAGTTTACTCAACTTGGTGTTTATGTAGACTTGACTTAAATTGTTTAGTTCACCAAACTTGATGATTATTGAATGTACTTAAACAATAAAGTTCACTTAATTTAGTGTTAATTTCAAGTGTACTTGTATATTTAAGTAAACTCAACATGAAAATTTAACTGAAATTAGATTTTAATTCTAAATTTAAAAGTTATTATTTTTGACTGTAAGCTTTGTGCACACTGCACTTAAATAAAATAATAAACAACATATTGATCCTTTGAGTCTTTATTGACCAAAATGTCAAATGGAAATGAGTCACACCCTGTACATGATTCTAAAGGTAGCAACAATGTCCAACATTAAGTAGTGCACTACATCAATTGTACAACTCTGATCACTTCAAAATTACACTTAAGTCTCACATTTGTCTGAAAATGTAAACGTAATGTATACATTCTTTAAGCTTTATGCAATCACAGCAAACTAAAATTAAACATAAGGACCATAGTCTGTCTTTGACCAAATATTTGCACAATATTACAGTACAAACTATACTGTAATTGAAATATTATTGTCACAAACACACTGTAGAGGTACCAACAATGGTAACAATACACTAAATTAACTACTGCACATTAATTATAGAACTGAGCATTTATTAATTTAAACCATTTTTTCCTTCATAAATGGATAATGGAGTAAATCGAGAAAAAAACAAAACATTGTCAGTGTAGAACATTCTCACAGTGGTGTTAAAGTCTCAGTGACATTTTTTTTTAAACAAAAAGCTGGTTTGCCAGAGACTGCAATTTAGGCTTGAGATAATTGTGTCCCATAAACATTAGCACACGCTGGATGAAATCAAACGTGTTGGCAAGTGGTTTTGGGTAATTCAGGTCTAGTGTGTAGATCAGACCGAAGAAGAGACACATAGCCTGTGGGAGGTCCTGCATTTTGTCCATCACCACTTGACCTTCCAAGTATTATTCCAATCGTAAAAGTTAGATGCAAGGAATTGGGGGGCTGGAGTTCAGTGTCCTCAAATAAGATGTCCACTGGCACATCACAGGATGGAGTTGCGATGATCAGACACCTAGTGAAAAAACAGGCATAAATAGAGTATTGCGATCAGGAATCAAATGTTTATCAATGCATGTTTATCAGAACATGCACTAGATTTATTAAAAACACAAAGCACTAACCCTAATCCCAAATTATATGGACAAGTATGCATTTGACATGTTTCCAGCTAAGACAATACTTTTTTTTTTTTTTTTTTTTTTTTTAAGTATGCAGTATAAATTACATTTATTAATTTGAAGACTTGGCCACATTTGTATTTTAAAGGAATAGTTCACCCAAACATGAAAATACACACTCTCAGGCCATTCAATATATAGATATTGAGTACAATACAATCAATATTAAGAACATATGCACTTACTAAACATGACTTGAAGAAAGAGTCATCCTCATCTCCAAGCATGAAAGGTAGTCCTCGAATCACAAGGGTTCGGACCTCCGTTGGCTGGGCTGACTTTAGAGGAAAACACGAAATTCCATTAATGCCAGAACAACTAATCAATATATTTGAAGCACTTTTATGAGAATAAACGATTAAATGCTGACAAAATGAAATGCTTTTAAGGGATAGTTCCCCCAAAATGAAATTTCTGTCATCATTTAGTCACCCTCAAGTTATTCCAAACCTGTATAAATTTCTTTGCTCAGCTGAATACAAAGAATACATTTTGAAGAATGTTTGTAACCAAGCAGTTTTGGGCCACCGTTGACTTCTACAAGCTAAAAAGATATACTAAGAACATAAATTGAACCCAAAATGGTTCAATTACAAACATTCTTTAAAATATCTTCCTTTGTGTTCGGCGTTAACAAAGAAATGTATACAGGTTTGGAACAACTTGAGGGTAAGTAAAAGTTATCCTTTAAGTTATCTTAAATAAGACAAAATTACTAACCTTTATTTGACTTAAAAAGTTAGCCAAGTACCGACCAGAAGTCCCACTTTTGGCTTTAAAAAGGTCCATGAACTGTGGCCTATATCAAGGTTCTCGTAGAATTCCTGCTTTAGGTTTTTGCCAGTAATTCTGTTTAACTCCAAGCAGATCTGGGGGGAGACAGGGGCAGGTCACGTCACATAATCACGGTATCTTTTGATTTTTACTCAAATGTTTAAATACTTTTTTTTAAAACTTTTTTTAATTTTACAAATATTATTTCAAAATATTTTACAGTTTTTATATAACTACCATGTTTTAAACTATCATGTTTGAGAAGTTCCCCTCTTTTTGCAGAGTTAAAAAATACAACACTTACATTTCCACATTCTTGTCTCAAAATCACCTGTAACAGAAACACAGTTGAAAATATTAAGTTTTACAAAGTAAAACAAAGAAAATTACATTATAATTAAAATGGCAATCTTACGGTGTTACTCAAAATACACCTAAACCAGCAAATAAAGGTCTCTGATAAAAGGAAGGTAGCCTAGATCAGATGATATGACTAAATCGCTTTGTAGCTAATTATTGGTGACAAGCGTGACGTTAATTTTTTAATTTTACCATCTATGAAACATCACGAATTCGTTGTAACCTTAGACTCGTAGCTATAGTAACAATGTTTATAACTTATGATAGATAACTTACTTTACGATATACTACGTTTTTACAAGTCAAAATATCAAATAAGTCGTTTTCTCAATCAATCAGAAATGTATCATGAAAATTGTCAATTGCTGGTGAAACTGACAAAGTTTGCCCGGGAAAAATAACCCACATGGTGATCTAAGAAGTAGGCTAACGTTAGCTGCCATGTTCTTTCTTGCACTGAAAAAAGATAATCAAATAGCCTACGTATCTCACAGGTAAAATAATAAATAAGCAAATATCGTGAATTAATGTCGAGGTTGTCAAAGTTTAACCAGAATAAAACATCACTAAGTTAATGTTAACTGGTCTCAAGTAGCTGCCATGTTCTTTTGCCGAGAAATACACGATTACACAATGATTAAGTTTATATTTTACTAATTACTATTACTAATAAAATAAAGAATCGTTTGATATCGCAGTTATCATATAAATCACAAAACACCATCAATAAAATAACGTTAATTAACGTTAGTGGCTAACGTTATGTTGGAAATTTTTGACCAGGAAATATTGTAATTAACGTTATGACTGCGTTCTCTTTTATTATACCGTGCAAGGATTTAAATAAACATATTTCAGATTTAAAAAGTCACACAAAATAACTTTATATCTTAATAATTGTACTTACCGAGAATGGTACTGAAAGAAAAACTCCCGTCTTGAAATTTGCACTCGTGTCGTGTCAGCAACAGACGATGCGAAAATCAACAATTTAGTAATCCACCAATCAGGGCATTAGTTCTCTTGTTGCCAGGCAGAACTGCTTGCGTGGCCAATCGCATTAAAGGAAGACCAGAGAGAGACATTTTAATTAAACCGATTTGAAATGAATTTGATTTAACACATAATGCGCTGTATTTCTGTTAATTTTGTATATTTTTTAATGAGACTTGGGAGGTGGCTGTGATGAACTCTTTCATGCATTTTGGCACGTGGCATATATGTGCATTGTGCACGTGCCTATTTATACAAATGTATGAGCTTGTATTAAAAAGCTACTGAGTGAAAACCATGCAACCCCCAGTATTACAAAAACACCTGTATATGGGTATAACATTTTATTTATCAAGTTTAAAGTATCAGGTTTTTTTTATTGTTTTTTTTAAATAAAATTCAGCAATTATTTCCATTATGATCAATAATTGTAATATAATGAAAGCTATTTGTTTTCTGGTAAAATAAGAATGACACCTTGCACTTATAGAAAGCATGTATGAATGTATATCATTTCACAGTCAAGAAAACAACATTTGTGAAAATGACCTTTTGTAAGGATTAATCATGATTTTGAGCTAACAGCACTTGAAATCTTAAGTTTATGTATTTTGAAGGAAAATAAGTTATTTGAACTTATATTTTTGAGTGACAGGGCCAAAATGCAAAATTTAAAGTAATGTTTAGTCAAGTACACTTGATTGTTTAAGTAAAGACAACATTAGGGTTTACAGTGTAGGCTACTTTAAATAAAATAAAAACTGTAAGGAAAACAGGAAAATGTAAAAAAAAACAACAAAAAAAAACATATGGCCTACCAAATAAATAGTCATACAGATAAAAAATCTTGTTTGTTTATAAATAATCTGTATTCATATGTATTAATCATGTTGATAGGCTCTATTGGTAAAACACATTTACTGCAACTGCTAGACTTCCTTTTGACGTCCAAAAAACCCCAGATTAGTCAAATGTTGAACGTCAAAATGACATCCAAGTTGGGTCATAGTTGGACGTCCAAATAGTGGACCTAGTTTGGACGTCAAATAGATGTCCAGAATTGGTCGGACCGACGGACCCAATATAGACATGATCTGCACGTCTATCCGACGTCCAATGTGTATATCACAACTGCCATAGATGTCCAAATGACGTCCAAAAAAAAAAGCCAGATTAGGTCAAATGTTGAACGTCAAAGTGACGTCCAAGTTGGGTCATGGTTGGACGTCCAAATAGTGGACCTAGTTTGGACGTCGAATAGATGTCCAGAATTGGTCGGACCGACGGACCCAATATAGACATGATCTGCACGTCTATACGACGTCCAATGTGTATATCACAACTGCCATAGACGTCCAAATGACGTCCAAAAAAAATAAGCCAGATTAGGTCAAATGTTGAACGTCATAGTGACGTCCAAGTTGGGTCATGGTTGGACGTCCAAATAGTGGACCTAGTTTGGACGTCGAATAGATGTCCAGAATTGGTCATGGACCGACGGACCCAATATAGACATGATCTGCACGTCTATCCGACGTCCAATGTTTAGTGGGAATATTCCTTTGTGTCCTAGGAGCCAGCCTGTGTGGGAGCACTTCCTCTGGGGTCGTTTGGGCCTTTCCCTCACTGCAGCTGGTGTGAGATTTTCTGCACTGCATGCGTATTGATTTGGGCGTGTAGCGTGGTTTGTATGATGCACTGAATTTGCTTTTAGAAGTGATTTTATCTTCTTGAGGATCGTACACGTGTGGTGTGTGCTCTTAGGGCGGTTGGTCCGTGGCCAACAACTCTTCTCTGTTTTCACAGGCTCGGTCACTCCTATGTAAGACTAGTGAATTGTGACATTTAATAATCAACCTAATGTCTATGTTGATTAAGTTTTATTGCTCCTTTTTTTTAATAAACACAACTGAAAGTGATTATTTATTCAGATGTTTATAACTCCTTGCCAATAAAAGTTATTGAACTTGAAGGTCACGTCTTCGTTCTTTTACCAATTACTATTTGTTTGAACTTGGGTTGCTGTTATTTCCGTGGGTATATAACCCCGGTGGCGTAGTCGGGACTAGTGTGGCAAAAAGGACGCCACAGTTACATAAGGTAGCACTCACAAGGTGGCCAGTGAAAGAGAACCTCGCTTTGGTGTGAGCCAGGATGGTGTCGCAGACCTCTTCAGACAGCCTCTGTTTCGCCTCTTCTGTCAAAGCCGTCCTTGGTGTCAAAGCTGGTCAGAGTCTCTGAATGCAAACAAATTAATAATGCGTTTGTTAGGCTTTGTACAGTACTGTAGTCTACGTGATGCACATGTTCACACTTTATCCAGTACAAAGATGTCAGTATACCCTCTGATGGTCTTCGGGGTCCACTGGACCCCAAATGACTTCTGCTTAAATAAATTAAAAAAAATTCTCTTTTTCCAAATGGTATGAAACTTCCTACGGCTCTCAACACTTTCTAGATCTACAAAAAAAAAAAAAGTAAAATGGAATGTTATCTGTTTTTATGTAGGTGTGACACAAATAGTGACACTCGTGGTCTTTGGGGTATATTGGACCCCAGACAATAACATTTAATTTTGTAACAGAACAATTTTTTTATTTTTATTTTATTTTATTTTTTACAAATATAATTTTACTCTGTTTATTAATGTTTTTACTCAACATTTGTAGTTTTTGGAGGATTTATGATTTTTTTTACATTTATATTACAAATGTTGAATAAAAACATTAATAAACAGAGTAAAATTATATTCGTTAAAGAAATATATATTGTTCTGTTACAAAATTAAATGAGACCACAAGTGTCACTTTTTTTGAAGACCGTCAGAGGGTTAAAATGGGCAGGGATGTATTGTTAAACACTGTTTTTTAAGTTAGCTATCCATTGTGCCTCACCTAACCAGGAAGTCCAGCACAGAGTAAAACAAAGCTAGATTACACCACTGGCAATATATTATAAAAAAGAACATATATTATAAAAAAAACCACAAATACTCCTTTCATGTATCTGTTCTCATAACAAAGCTCTGCTTTGAGAAGGATCGAATAATATAAATGTTATCTTACCTAATGGTCTGCACACTGCTTGTGAAGCTCTCGAGGGCCCTTTTGATGAAGACTGCATCGATGTCCTTCTTCTGGAGCTTCTGGTACAGAATGTCGACGTGGGGCATGATTTTGTGAAAAAAAACACAGAAAAAAAATAAAATCTTCGTCCTGTAGCATCCTCACGTAGCCAGATGCCTCTCTCACGCTGAGCTGGTCAAATGGACCATGTGAACCCGTCTTGATGGCTTCAAAACATTCAAGGAGGTCATCTCGGTTCTCGTACACAGTGTTGACGATCCTGCTGTTAAAATTCCACCTTGTAGATGAAGCTCTAGGCAGTCTTCGTGAAACAATCTTGTCCAGAACGCTGCACCGTTTCGGTGACCGGGAAAAGAAAGACGCAATACCGCTCAGATCGGAAAAGAAAACGTTAACTTTTTTGATGTGGGAGGTAGCTTGCTGCATGATCAAATTAAGCTGATGTGCATAGCAGTGCACATAATGGGCATTCTTAAAATGTTCCCGCACCTTTTGCTGCACAGCCTTCTCTGCCCTCATCACACTGGCACCATCGTAAGCTTGTGCAACGAGTTTCATTTTGTCGTTGTCGTCGGCCAAAAGCTGGTTCAGTCTCTCCAAAAGTACACTGGCAATTGAAACTGACGTTGAATCCGAGATGGGAATAAACTCAAAAAAACGTTCCTGCACTGCATGGTTGTCATCAATGTATCTAAGCACAAGAACCAGCTGTGTCTGCGTGGAGACGTCCGTAGTTTCATCTGCTTGGATGGCCAGATAGCTAGCTGACTTGACCTCATCCACAATCCTTTCCCGCGCGACCGCTAGCATACATTCTAAAAGCTCGTTCTGCACCGTCTTGGATGTGCCCTTGAACACCGTGGCGTTTTTCAGGTGCTCATCAAAAACTTCATCTAACTCTGCCACGAAGTTCACCAATCCAAGAAAAATACCTGGGTTTGTGGAGCCCTCCGTCTCATCCTTGCCTCGCAAAGCCAACTCGAACACTCCGCAAAACTTCACTCATTGGATGAGCCGGTTGAGGATGTGTCGGTTCTTGCTCTCCTCATCGTTGTGGCGACGAACAGCTAGCCTGTATCCCTCATTCAGTTGAGTGGCAATGTTCACCCTCCCGTTAATCGCAAACCTCAAGCAGCTATCCATGTGGATCTTTGACATCTCATGCTTCTTGATTTTCTCAGGCCCTGTCCACACGGACACGGGTATTTTTATAACCGTGACTTTTTCTACGCGGTTCGGCCGTTCGTCCACACGGAAACGCACTGAAACCGAACATTTTTGAAAACCCCTGCTGAGGGTGAGGATTTTCAGAAACGCCGGTTACAGTGTTGTCGTGTAGACAGTGAAACCGGGGTTTTCGCCTTGCGACGTCAGAGTGTGTGCCGTTATCCACTGTGTTTGACGTCAGATTTGCGTCTACCGGAACCGCTAATAACTTTTTGTTAGGCTTCTGATTGGCCAACGTGGCTTTACGGCTAGGGTTATATCGCCGCCTGCTGGTGTGGCATGCTCTTGATAGCGAGCTTGATAGCGTGTTTTTGCGAGTTTTAAAAACGCTGGAGGAAAAACTCCGGTTATAAAAATACCCGTGTCCGTGTGGACATGGCCTCAGACAGATGGTGCATATCTGTAACACCAGTCGAAACCCAAGCAGCGCTGTCTTTCGTCAGGGTGTTAGGGTGGAAGAGTAGGCAGGGGTAGCAGAAGACAGCGTTAGCTTCTTCACAACCTGCTAGCCAGCTTTTTTTCACATACCAATTTGTTGAAAATCCTCGGGTGTAGGACTTTGCAGCCTATTAATTTTGGTCTTGGAGGTCCTGATTGTTTTAATGCCAATTTATCTGCATTGGATCGTCGACTAAAAGGAACTTCTTTCAGAGACGCAACGGAATTACACACATTAGCAGCCATCTTGAAAGTAGCAAGTGACTTGATCGAAGATTTCCCGCTCGCTCTCTTTGCTCAGTTACTTAGGCCTATGACGCAAGCGCTTAAGTGCGAGTCCCAAATCCTCATTGAAAATGCATTGAAGGCTCATTTTCCGAAAAAAAAAAGTTTTAACATGAGAGTCAATGGGAGATTGCTTGGGCGATTTTCCACGGCAATGAATTCGCCCAGAGAGGCGGAGTCGCGGGCGCTACCATTTGAAACGTGACTTGAATCGACATATTTTTTTAATAAGGAATTGTCAAAGCTCAGGCTTGTCATGTTTCTGGCTTTTAATTCTTGGATAATAATTGTGAAGACCCCCATACTGAGATATAATTTAATTTTCACATTAAATGAAATAACGTTTTCTTATTGTGAAAAAAAAACAACAACCTGTGATTGACCCGATTTTAGCAATAAAGATAACTGATGGATATGATATGGTACAACTACAGTGCAATGCAAATAGTAAATATAAGATAAAGTGAGAAGAAATAGTAATAGTAAATAGTTTAGTCAATAAAATAAACAAACAGTAGGCCTATACAGCAAATAAAATAGTAATGAATAGTATAATTATATCCAGAGCCGGGGCCACAGGGGCCCTGACCCCTGCTGAAATCTGATTGGCCCCCGTTTCTAGGAGTAGGGGGAAAATCAATTCTTAGATCGCGATGCGGACGTGGACGATTCTGAATTGATTAACAAATGTCAAAGATCGATTTTCTAAAAAAAATATATATATTTTTCCTAATAACGTAATATTGACGGAATGCAAAAGGCGGAACTAAAGCGGACGTGCAGTGCGCGGACAGTTTGTGTGTCAGTCAGTCATGATGGATGAGCGCCAAATTCGAATGGCACCCTCTTCGTTAAAAGCTATAACATATGGACAATTGGCAATTTCATTGTTACCTATTTAGTATTTTTTTAATGTATTGTTTAATTTTCACATCAATATGCTGCAAACCGATCTGTTATACGTACGTTAATACTGCCCTGCAATATGTGCAATGCCAGTCACAAAAAGCTACATTTTTACTGTGCTCTCTGCAGATGTTCATTCACTTTTTTGTATAAGCTGTTTTTGATTATGGTATACAGCAAACATTTCAAGTCATGACTCTTTATTATTTAGTTGTGTATAAGAGCGGCTTTCTATGTTACTAATAGCAGCTAAGTCCACAAGCATATGTTTGTATGAGAGCTGCTGGTACATAATTCTATATTTTTGAACGAAAACTGTTTGTGAATTTGCTACAGTAAAATGTTTTTGTTTTTTTTGTCTGAAGGATTATATTGCTCATTGGAAATAACAAGAGGATGTTGGTTAGAAGTCTATTATTAAATGCTAGAGATTCAGAATATGCTGAAGTTTGTATTAATGTGCTACAAGTACGCTGCTAGTACAGGCACACATTTATTTTCCTTTTGGTTCTTTGCAATGTTGGGGCATATGCTGGCAAATATAACCTTACAGTTGACTTGCCAAATCACTTCCATTTGTTTTATTAATAAAAATTATTATAGTTCGTATTGGAAGTAAGTTAATTACGGGTCATCATAAATACTTGCTTTCAAAGTACCAAGTAGTAAAAAAAAATAAAAAAAAATCGTTAATAATCGATAATCGTTACCCTCTGAACCGTAATCGAATCGTGAGGTGCCTAGAGATTCCCACCCATCAATCGTTGACGAGAAGAGCAACCAGAGAATTCTTCACAACGATCATGCAATTCCACCCCCAAACAATTAACAATAATTTACTGTTTATAAGTGACGATATGATTATGAAACTTAAATGGTGGAATTCAGAAAGAAGTGCATTGTGTCATTTATGCACAGTATAAATAAATGAAAAAAATCATTAAGAACTTTACTGGCTCATAATTTTTTATTAGAGCGTTTGAAAAAGGAATGACTGCCGAAATGAATTTGCACCGTACTGAATAAATTATTTTGTGTGCTTGAATGTACCCTGTATTTGGCCCCTAAATGTAACATGTGGCCCCTTAAAGGTGGGGTATGTGATTTGCAAAACGGCCGGCAGATTTTGAAAATACACAACTCAAAAGGTCCTACCTTCTTTCCTCCAACGCTGGCCCTGACTCGCTCGAGGGGGATGGGGGGAGGGGCGTATGGTACAACCGTTTGATTGACGCACTTACTGTCCAATGATTCTAGGTGGTCTTGGAAATGATTGGCTGGAGTTTTTCGAGTCCTGCCCGTTCCACAGATGATTACATTTTTTAATTTTCATTTCAGTGCTTCTAACTCAGTGGCTGTAAGAGGGTTAGGAATAGGATTTCAAGTGATTTTGAAAAAAAATGGTCAAAAAAGAAAATCCCATACCCCACCTTTAATGGCCCCTGTTACAGAAAAATCCTAGAACCGCCACTGATTATATCATATCATAAGTATAATAATACAATCATAAAAATATTGATAATAGCATATAGTTTATGTATAATACTATAATAATAGCAATAGAATACGAAATATAAATTACAGAATATAAAAATAATAAGTTAAATAGTGACATAAATTAAATTTGTTAAGTGACATAAGTTAAATTTCAGTTTTATTGATCAGTAATAGCCATTATAACAGTATAAGTAGCCTAAAAGGTATAAGAAGCAATTCAAGACCAGAAATAAAGTAGTTTAAATGATTCAGTCAAACACAGCAGGATACAACGTTAAAATAGCCTAAATATAAAGTTATGAAACTTCACTTTGCCCTCAGCCAAAACGATTTGCCAGGGATCAAATTATAGATTAATGAGACCAATGTTCGCCCGTTAGATATACACAAGACAAATTATATCTCATGTTTAACCACTAGACTAGAGACATCAGAGCCAGCGGCACACGCCAGAAGCACTAGCCGAGGTGAGGCTGTTCCAGGCGGGTACATGAGCGCTGAGCGCCCGCTGAGCGCCTGGGTCTCAGAACTCTGAAAACGTCAGATCAAATTTTTAAATAGGCGCTATCTTTATAAATAAACCATAGATTTGAGCTTTAAACAACTACATTGTTGACTGAAAAACTATTAAAACTACATTTAGTGACACAATAACAGTAGTATTTTTAAATTTCGCGGCCTTTCTCCTCTGAACGTTACTATTACTAATTATATAATGACCAAATACAACCAGAAACAAATGTTCAGTCTTGCTTGTGAAAGGTAATTCCTCGAGACCTGTTTTCAATGGTGTGTTTTGAAACACACATTTGTACAGCCGCAAGCAGAACACGAAAAATGCATTTTTCTCAATTCCCGGTATGAGAGGTATTGGAAAGTTGCCCTCCGCAAAATGGCGGCGCTGTTAACGTGCGCTCCAGCGGCCAATAGGGCGTCTATGTATTATATTATGTCTATGGTGCTAATGGACAGCTGAGACTCTAGTGAATGACGCACGAGGGGGGGCGGAGCAAAGACGTGACATATCTCAGGATACAGCCAACCCGCATTAAATAGACCATACTCTTCCCTGATAGGACACCACAACTGTCAATCACTTAACTAATTCTGTCACATTAAGGATAAGCACACTTTACAAGATGCCTAGTGTAATGTGTAATTAACTTAAATCATGAACTGTGTTCAATTTAACAGCAATTTATTAACAGTTGAACAAAAATTACATAAGTTTTTTTTTCTTCAAATTTCCATTTTACTTTTGCCCAGTTCTGTGCTTTCCGTTTAATTTGGTCTAAATTCTGATTTAAAGAGCAACGTGCAGGTTGAATTTATAACTGAATTAATACTTGATATTGTCTGAAGAGGTCTTTTAAAAACACATATGTAGAAATTACTAATGAAATCTCATTTGATGTATGAGATTTTGATGAAAATGTGCTAGGCTCTGGAATACGCCTTTCCCGCTAGCAACGCGTCATATGACGTAGGCCGAGGCAAATAAGAGCTCGCGGTCAGCTGTAGTTACAGCGGTAGTGAGAGACAGAGAAAGTTTTAGATCGAGTTTTAGAGATGCCATAATGGCAAATTGTTGTGTTTGAGCTTGTTGCACGAATTCCAGCCTGTCAGGACTGCATAGGACTGCATGAATTTGCATAGCGTATCTCCGCCCCACCGCGTGGGTATTTAAGGAGAGACACCGGCAAAAGCAGATCATGTTTTCGCTTCGGAGCCAAGAGCATCTCTTCACTCCACAAGCCAAATCCTGAGTTTTCTTCAGTGACTACATCTCTTCGAGACGAGCGAACTCTCCGGTGTTGGTGTGACGGCGGTATCCAGCGAGTTTCACATTGCCTGCGATCTGAGCAGTGGTCTGCCAGTCTGTGTGTTCTCCCTGGTCGCTTCAACATCCGCGGAGTTTTTTTCCTCTCACTAAAGAGCTGCACGCGGCACGTCTTTTTAAAGACGCGTCTTTCTAAATACGATCTGCCCGTGTATTTCTGAGTGTGGTATTCTGATAGATTCAGCTGATGGGCGCGAGCGCTGTTTTGAGTGTTTGGGTTTCGATCGCGCTCAGACAGCGCTCGTGGGTGTGTCACGTTCTCTCAGTGGGAACGTGCCCATCGCAATGTAACGGTCAAGACTCGATGAGCTCAATAGAGTGAGAGTCCCCTCATCCACACCCCAATCTATTTTTCTCCACGTGAGATAATACTTCGGCTGGTGGCCAGGGTGATCTAAGACAGCAGGTCTGGAACTAAACCGACGAAAATTCCTCGGTCCACACCCCGTCTTTCACATTGCAACCCGCGTGGTCCCGAGTGGGTTCGCCGGCCCGTCCGCGGGCCCGCGGTCTCATTCGGTCCCCCGGCTGATGAAATCATGTATATCACCGCATCACAAGGTGAGCTGGAGTCCTCTAGAGATGATGGCTCGTCTGTGCTGCCGTCCTCGGATGTGCTAGCATAACGAGTTTGATCCAGAGTTCACAGCTATGCTTTCCCGGGCTGCCGCGAGTGTTGGGCTTGTGTGGAACCTTCTGCCATGTCCCGAGCACTTAAGGCTGATGATTGGTTTTTGGGGGTGGAGAACCCAAAATCCTTTCTACCTGGACGTGCATGAAGAGATCATGAGATCGTGGAAGTCTCCTTTGACTTTTCGCGACTGCTCAGTGGCCTCTTCCGCCTTCTCTGCCCTTGTAGAGGCCGCGGCCTAGGGTACACTGGGGTTCCCCCTGTGGAGTGTTCTGTGGCAACACTTATGTGTCCCCACAGCGCCTCCACCTGGCGTGGCGACCCTAAGCACCCCTCCAATGCCTGTAGGTTCTTGTCTACTCCGGTGGCGGGGACCTATAGAGCTGCGGGGCAGGCTGCCACCTCACTGCGTGTTATTGCCATCCTTCTGGGTGTTCAATGACATGCACGAGGGTAGGGCTGATTCACGGCTCATCCTTGAGCTGCCTGCCGTCACCGACCTTGCTCTACGAGCGACGAAGGTGACCGCACGCTCCCTGAGTCAGGTGATGTCCACATAGGTGGTCAGACATCTCTGGCTAACCTGGTTGATGTGCGCGAGGCTGAGTGAATACGTTTCCTCAACTCCCCCATATCCCAGGCTGGCCTCTTCGGCGGCGCGGTCGAGGACTCTGCCCAACAGTTCTCGGCCGCCCAAGAAGTGGACTATGGCTATTTTGTCTGACCCCGCGGCTATCTGCTGCCACCAGCCGCCGGCTCAGACGCCTCAGTCCGCTTGCTGCCGAATGCGCCCTCCTGCGACTTCCGCCCCCTCCCGCCTGGCCCCCAGCAGCACCGGGCCACGCCGTGGAGGTGGTCGCAGGAAGGCGCCCCTGCCCGTACCAGCCCCGCTGAACGCCAGGCTTGCGGCGCTCCCGTTACGGGCAGCTCAGATGTGGGTTGCAGTTCTTCAGGGAGTGGTTGCAGGCCACTCCTTCCCCCGGTGGAGGGCTGGGGGAGAATCTTTTCTAAACCAAAGAGCTGCATCCCATCTCTGAGCCCCCAGTGGGCCGGACGACAGTGCGCGACGCTCCCGTGCCTCGCCGCTCTCGTCCCCCTCTGTCCCAGAGGGCGTGGATGACAGTGTGTGCCGTCTCCGGACCTCACCACTCTCGTCCCCCTCTGTCGCCAGACCCCTGGCAGAGCAGACCCCCGTGGAACGCTGGTCCTTCCCTGGTCTCCTCTGTCAGGACACGGAGCATGACCGTGCCCCCGCACCGGGCCGCTATGCCACCCACGCCTGGGCCGGTCACTCCGCTTCGCTGCCCCTCCGGGGGGACGTCTGTCGTTCGCATGACCCCGCTGGTTCAGTTCTTGGGAGCCTGGCTAGAGCTTCCCAACCTGTCCCGCTGGGTCGCCCGAACTATCAGGCTCGGCTATGCGATTCAGTTCGCACGGTCTCCTCCCCGCTTCAGGGGAGTCCGCTTTACTATGGTCGGTGGCAATGCCCCGGTCATGAGAGCGGAGGTTGCCACCCTGCTGCCGAAGGGTGCAATCGAGACTGTCCCTCCAGCCGAAATGAGGTCGGGGTTTTACAGCCCGTACTTCATTGTCCCCAAGAAGACCGGTGGGTTACGGCCAATCCTGGATCTGCGCGTCTTGAGCCGCTCCCTTCACAGGCTGCCGTTCAAGATGCTCACGGCCAAACGCATTTTCGAATGCGTGCGGCCACAGGATTGGTTTGCAGCGATAGACCTGAAGGACGCCTACTTTCATGTCTCCATTTTACCTCGACACAGACCGTTTCTTCGGTTTGCTTTCGAGGGGCAGGCATACCAGTACGCGGTTCTCCCGTTTGGGCTGGCTCTGTCTCCTCGCGTCTTTACGAAGGTCGTCGAGGCAGCCCTTGTTCCCCTACGCGAACACGGGGTTCGCATCCTGAATTATCTCGACGACTGGCTAATATTAGCTCACTCTCGGGATCAGGTTTGCGAACACAGACACCTTGTGCTCTGGCACCTAGCCCGTCTGGGCCTTCGGGTCATCTGGGAGAAGAGCAAACTCTGCCCCGTGCAGAGGATCTCTTTTCTCGGTATGGAGATCGACTCGGTCGCCATGTCCGCGCAGCTTACGAGCGAGCGCGCACACTCACTGCTGACTTGTCTTCGACAGTTCGACGACAAGAGTGCGGTCCCACTGAAATTATTTCAGAGGCTCCTGGGGCATATGGCATCTGCAGCCGCGGCAACGCCACTCGGATTGCTTCATATGAGACCGCTTCAGCTGTGGCTTCGCGATCGAGTCCCGAGGTGGGCATGGCATCATGGCACGCTCCGAGTCCCGGTGACTCCGACCTGCCGTCAGACCTTCACCCCGTGGAGGAACCTGTTTTCTACGGGCCGGTGTTCCCCTAGAACGAGTTTCCAGGCATGTTGTTGTCTCCACAGATGCCTCTTCCACGGGCTGGGGCGCCATGTGCAACGGACATGCTGCCGCGGGCTCCTGGACAGGACCCCAGAGCCTTCTGCATGTCAATTGCCTCGAGTTGCTGGCAGTACGCCTTGCCCTGCACCGTTTTCGAACGTTGCTCGTGGGTCAACACGTACTAGTCCGTTCAGACAATACCGCGACAGTAGCGTACATCAACCGTCAAGGTGGTCTACGCTCCCGCCGTATGTCGCAACTCGCACGCCACCTCCTCTTATGGAGTCAGAAGCACCTGAGGTCCCTTCGTGCTATTTACATTCCGGGAGATCGGAACTTTGCAGCCGACGAGCTGTCACGGTTTCGGCCCATCTCCGGCGAATGGCGACTCCATCCCCAGTCGGTCCAGCTGATTTGGGACCAGTTCGGGGACGCACAGGTAGACCTGTTTGCCTCCCACGACTCATCCCACTGCGCCCTGTATTACTCCCTGACCGAGGGCACGCTCGGCACGGATGCACTGGCGTACAGCTGGCCGCGGGGCCTCGGCTTATATGCGTTTCCCCCAGTGAGCCTTCTCGAGTTACTGCGCCGTACTGGCCCACCCAGACCTGGTTCTCCGAACTGATACTCCTCGCGACAGCACCTCCTTGGCCAATTCCTCTGAGGAAGGACCTCCTTTCTCAGAGACGGGGCACCCTATGGCACCCTCGTCCCGATCTTTGGAACCTCCACGTGTGGCTCCTGGACGGGACGAGGCAGGTTTGAGTACCCTGCCACCAGCGGTGGCGGCTACCATCGCTTCCGCTAGAGCATCGTCCACGAGACATGCCTATGCGTTCAAGTGGAACCTCTACGTCAACTGGTGCTCTTCTCGTCGAGAAGACCCCAGGAGATGCTCGATCAGTGTCGTGCTTTCCTTCCTGCAAGATGGGTTGGAGCGAAGGCTGTCTCCCTCCACCCTGAAGGTGTATGTGGCCGCTATTGCCGCTTATCACGAAGCAGTTGAAGGTAAGTCTCTTGGAAAGCACGACCTGATCATCAGGTTCCTGAGAGGAGCGAGGAGACTGTGTCCTCCTCGCCCTCCTCTCGTTCCCTCTTGGGACCTCTCAGTGGTGTTAAATGCCCTGCAGAAGGCTCCCTTTGAGCCTCTGCAATCAGCTGAGCTTAAGTTCCTGTCAATGAAGACAGCGCTCCTGGTTGCATTGGCCTCCATCAAGAGGGTAGGGGACCTGCACGCATTCTCCGTTGACGAAGCGTGCCTGGAGTTCGGGCCGGGTCACTCTCACGTGATCTTGAGACCCCGGCCTGGATATGTGCCCAAGGTTCCCACCACTCCCTTCCGGGACCAGGTGGTGAACCTGCAAGCGCTGCCCCTGGAGGAGGCAGACCCAGCCTTGGCACTGCTCTGTCCAGTACGCGCTCTCCGCGCTTACGTAGACAGGACGCAGTGTTTCAGGACCTCAGACCAGCTCTTTGTCTGTTATGGTGGGAGACTGAAGGGAAAGGCTCTCTCAAAGCAGAGGTTGTCTCACTGGATAGTGGACGCCATTGCTTTGGCTTACCAACAGCAAGGCCGACCGTGCCCCCTTGGTGTGACAGCGCACTCCACCCGGAGTGTGGCTTCCTCTTGGGCTCTAGCGCATGGCGCCTCGCTGGCAGACATCTGTAGAGCTGCAGGCTGGGCGACACCTAACACATTCGCCAGATTTTATAATCTCCGAGTGGAGCCAGTCTCCGCCCATGTACTGTCTTTTTCAAGCTAACATGGGAGCCGTTAGGTGTCTTCGATTTCCTCAGGTGAGCCTTCCTCTCTGAAGCCCTGAGTTCCTCCAGCACTGTTGACGCTGACGCCAGTGTCTATTGCCTGTGCGTCGGCTAGGTGCCTCCGTGTGCATGGTTCCTCCTCTGAGTAACCCCCACATGTGTATTTCCACTGTAAGCCTCTTTGAGCATGTGTCTTTCCCTTGGCAAGCCACCTTGCCACTCCTGGAGTTGAAAGTTGCCACCCCACGGGCTGGTCACTCCAGTGTTCCTCCATATGAAGCCCCCCTCGGGCCATATGTGTATTCTTAAGTCCTCCCTACGGGTAGGCGTGCTGCGGCATATCTCCCCTGAGATATGCTTCCCAGTGTACCTTGGTATTCCTGTGTTAAGTAGGACTCCTTCGTCCGTGCCTATATCACGACAGGGAGGTCAGACTTCGCAGGGCACTGGAAGACAGCTGTGAAGGTGGCGTAATTACACGGGGACCCCCATTCTCCGTCATCCGACGTAACTCGGAGTGACTACGAAAGGGAACGTCTCGGTTACGGATGTAACCCTCGTTCCCTGAGTAGGGAACGGAGACGTTACGTCTCCTTGCCACTTCCGCTGTGCCGCTGGGTAGACGCCTGAGTTCAGTCTCAGCTCCTCAGCGAAGACATGATCTGCTTTTGCCGGTGTCTCTCCTTAAATACCCACGTGGTGGGGCGGAGATACGCTATGCAAATTCCGCAGACCCATGGCATTTCATTGCCATAGGCTCGTTTTTTAATACTCGAAGATGATAGGCTTTCTGGCGAAACCCCCATTCTCCGTCATCCGACGTAACGTCTCCGTTCCCTACTCAGGGAACGAGGGTTACATCCGTAACCGAGACGTTCTGTGCAGGGTTGCCAGGTCCCAGAAATATAACAACTCAAAACCCGCCCAAATGGAATGAAAACAAGCCCAATTTTCCAGTGTCCAATCAGATTAGACAACGGCTAGATTCCCACAAAGGGCCTTAAAATAAACGTATATGTTAAGTTTAGGCCTTTTGTATTACCCAAATTCTTAATATCTCACACTGTGGTTTTTTCTTTACACAATCTCATACAATAAAGGTCAAGCAAGAACTTTTCCTCTCTGATATTTTCTGACCCTAGTCAGATGTACTAACTAACTTACTTTTTCTCTTCTCAGCACTTCTCTCTGATGCTCTTCTCTCCAGATCTGCTGTTGTTCTGTTTACACACAAGCATCAATATTAAAATGAACACACTGTTAAACTAAATTAACATACAGTGGCTTTTATCAATGTTATTACCAATATGCTTACTGGGTGAACTTGAACACTTGTCCCTTTGTTTTTGTTGTTGTTTGTTTTCTCTTTTTCCAGAACTCTTCGCAACATTTTCTTCTTACTGTGCGTTCACACCAGACGCGAATAGCGCGTCAAATTCGCGCCTACCGCGTCTAGTTAGACGCTTGAACATTTTGAATCCATTCGCGCGAAAATAGACGTCGGAGGCGGTTGTCTTTTTACAAGATGGCTGATGTTGATCGAGCATTAGCATTAATCGAGAGAGTCACCGCACGTATTCGCTCTGGAGAGCAGAAACAGCTGCGTAGGGGACATTGTCGCTGTACTCGGATCCACCAGACCCTCCGGAGGGTTTCAGGAGTTTCACCATTTGCTCCAGGAGCTGCGCCTGGATGACGGCCGCGTTCAGCGGTACTTCCGCCTGTCCCGCGCCCAGTTTGATGACCTGTTGTCCCGCATCGGAGCGAGGATCACCCTCGCCCGCACCCACCTAATCTGTAATTTATTTTTGTTTTGATGAGGAATGGAGCCAGCCTCCAAGTGATTAACCTGTCCTGTGATTTTTTTTAGTTCTTATACACTAAATTGTGTTGGTTGTCTTTACATTGGAATAATAATGTTTCATATAATCTAGATTAGATATGGAATAAATAGCATTCAATACAAAATAAATCTCTCTCATATATTGAAATCGAGTTTTTATGTGAAAGATTTGCTTGGTTGTGCATTAGAACCACACCAGGGATTAAGTCATATTACTGTAGGGACTGGGCTAAGAGTGAATCTGAATAAATAAAAATATCCGTGCTAAAGTCCCAAAACCTTCAGGCACCGAAAGACTGAATTTTACACACACACACACACGAGCCCTTCCCTCCCCCAACACACGAGGGAAGCTCCTGTTACGAGACTTTATAACCCATCGGAATGTCGCAGAATGTCTCTGAACAAAGAGACGGACATTTCTGTTGTGTAAAGACATAAAAACCATTAAATATATTTTGTTAAATGTATGTGTTTTTCCCCATGTCACAGTGAAATATCTTTGTTTGGGCACGGCATAAATAGGCATTAGAAATACCTTCTTTATGCATTTTAAATACCTCTGTATTTTTCCTTTGACTTTCATTTGATGTGTTTGACACCTCTAAAATGCTCATGGAACGGGCTATCTGAATATGCACAGAGATATAAAGTAAAGTGTATTTTTAATAGGTTTTACCGCCATTGAAGATTCAAACTGTTAAACTATACACCCTCCTTGAACACACCCCTGTACCACGAGGGGCATGTTCTCCCAAACAAAGGACAATAAACCGAGGGTTCCCGCGTGCACCATCCATTCCCCGATTGGCCCAGTGAACAGGAAGGGGATGGAATTCTACAAGGTGATAAATGTAGGAGCGCGGCTCCGCCCAAGTCTCTCTTGAACTTTCCAGCACGTCAGAAACATGTAATTCACGCGGAGGTCCCCTCAGGGGATCAGATCATATCCTGGATCTTTTCTTTACTTTCTAGCCTAAAATCTGTTTTCTGTATTCAACTTGTTTCACTTCCACGAAGTGAAATGACCTGAGCCGAACTACTTCCGTTGGTAACGTGACCTAAAAGTCTTCCGACCGCTGTTCAAAGACTCGCGCCGCATCACGTGACTCCACGGAACCAAGGACTCAGCTCACACACGCAGCTAAACCATGCGGGCCGCACGCGCACGGAGAACAAAAGATCTGCCGTCCAAAATGCGGCTAGACCATGCAGGCCGCTCAAGGAACGCAGCAACACATGAGAGAACCCTTCCACATGCAAGTAAATTTGGGTTACCCTGTTTTCAGAGCATTAAGAATGTGTTTTCGTGTTGTTTCAGGAAAGTTGACTGTCTAGGTGAACGTAACCCTATTTCTCTCTCTCTCTTACTCGCTCTCACGCGTGTAATTTATCCATATCTCTATATCTCACACACTTTCTCGTTCATTGATGTCTTATTGTGTTGTTTATGTCTTTTTTGTTTGTAAATATATATATATTCCTGTACCGTAGTAAATATATAAGTAGACATGCCTTTATTAAATCCATTATATTCATTTTGATTGATGTTACTGTGTCTGCTCATACTCCAGGTCTCTGAAATGACTAGATCAAGCTACAGCTTTATAAATTAAAGATACTTTAAAGAGTATGTGTTTATAAGGCAAAAAAACCCAGTTCTTCTGGCCAGAGAATTGCGTTTCCTGAAATCCTATGAAGTAAGATGATATGTGGGATTCCCCCAATATTAATCTGACAATTGAGCTAATTAAATTTTACCTGTCTGTAAAATGTGATCTATGCAATCAACTTGTAGTTGAAATGCAAGGATACACGTATGCATGCAGGTAAAAGGACAGATCCTCCCTTAGAGGGAGATTAAATTTAATGTAAGACTGATCTAATCCAAAATTGTATGAATAATGGTTAATTACCAATTATTTACTATGATATGCAAAATTCCCCACGGATTAGATCCGCCCCTTAGTCTTTACATTACAAAATAATTTATTGAGGCCAAACATATAAAATAACATTATAAACTGTCACTTCACCACGTGACAGCAGCAAGCAGGCTCCTGATTGGTTAACGCGGCGCGAATTGACGTCAAAGTTCAGATTTTTCAACTCGGGCGGCAGGCGCGAATTCGCGTCAAACGCGTGAATGCACAAATAGCACCAACTAAATCATTCGCGCCAGACACTCAATTCGCGCCATTCGCTAATATTAGTCATATTACAAAATAATATTGCTTGACGCGTGAATGAGGCGAGTTCGCGTCTACCGCAGCGCGGTCTACGCCTCATTCGCGCCACAGGAATTTTTTACGCGCATAACGCGTCGTTGCATTGACTTAACATTGAAATCACTCTATTCGCGTCTGGTGTGAACGCACCATTAGATGGTCTAACTGTGCAGCCTCATTTTGATTACAATCTCAGGGCTCTCTTTTATTTTAGACATTTGTGCTCTCTTCCCCACCCTTCTCAGGTGGTGCTGAATAGATTTCAGCAGTAAAGAGAGAAAGCATCCGTGGTGATGGTTTAAATTCATGGCAGCATATGTTTCTTCTTTGCATGTAAGCTCGAATCCTCATTATATTTAGCAAAGAATTCTGCTCTAGCCTGTTTCGTAGCTTGTTCTTTATCAGTGACATTTGGGAAAATGAACGCTCAACTGCTGCATTGCTGAATGGTAAAGCAAGAAGACTCAAAGCAAAATTGCCAAGATCTTCAAAGTTTCTATCACCTGCAGTATCTGTGTATGCAGAAACTTCTACCCAGAAGTCCTCTGTTTTGCCATCTTCTGCATTGTTCCATTCCAGAGTGTGAATTACTCTCCACTGTTGCTCTGCTTTTCCTACATCTCCCTTGAAGAGGTGGAAAAAGGGAAGATCATCAATCCTTGGCTTACTTGACGACAGAGCATGGCTCGGTGACAGGAATTTGAGAGCCTCTAACTGTTTAATGTTATCTGGAAGTCTCTTCCTAATTTCCTTAGATAACTCTAGCATGTAGTCCCTGCATCTGCGTTTCATGTCCTGTTCAGCTAGGTCACTTGTTCCATTGGCCAAAAACAAAGCAAGACGGAACTGCACCCAAAGTCTACAGCATCAAGTGGCAAAAGATTCTCATCAGAAAGGTTAAACTCCATGATGTCTTGCCAGCTCTGGAATGTCTTCGGCAAACCTATGTGCTCAAGCAGGGACCGGTAAAATGTTAAAAGCTCCGTTAGAAGTTTTGAAGGGTTGGGTTTGTCAAGTTGAAAGATTTTATTAAGTCTGTTTAACTCTGACACAATTGGTTGGAGGAATTTCCGGTATATCAGGTTAATATTGTCACTATACATTTGGTACAGCAGTTCAGCAGCATAGGTCCTCTCGCTGTCTTTTGTCAACTGAAAATTAGGGCTGGGCGATATATCGATATAAAAGATATATCGATATATTTTTAAATGTGATATGGAATTAGACCATATCGCATATATCGATATAGTTAAAATTTGCGCCGTGATCCGTGCTCCAGCTGCTGACTGCTTTTGAAGAAGTCGTATCGTGCATTCTATCAGTTCTGGCGCTTCCGTCTCAACAGCCTAGTGTACAATGCGACAAATACTCACTTATATAAATACTTAATCAAATGTTAACACTGAGGAATGGGAGACTGCAGGTCACAAAAGTGCATTGTTTGCATGTGCTTTAAAAGCCTTGCCGGTAAAACAGGTCATTCGATGATACGCTGTTCTAACATCCGCTTTTCTGAGCGCTATACACCCGACGCGCACATGCACTAAACGCACATAAAAAACGCACATGCACATCTTTCAAGTCTTATTGCGCAAATACTGTCAAATACACACAATGTTTACATAAAGAAAGTTGGTTATGTCTAAACTGAAAGCAAACCGAGAAAATTGAGAGAAATCTGCGTGTGTATTAGACCTGGCGCGTGTCTTAAAGAGACAGTAGTCCTAATAGTAAACATGCAGCCGCTTGTCCTTAAAGGGATAGTTCACCCCAAAAAAATTATTCTTTCATTATTTACTCACTGTAAAGTTGTTCCAAACATGCATTAGTTTATTTATTGTGCTGAACACAAAATAAGATATTTTGAAGAATGTGGGTAACCAGACAGTTGCTGGTCCCCATTGACTTCCATAGGAAAAAAATATACTATAAGTCACTGGGGACCAGCAACTGTTTGGTTACCCACATTCTTCCAAATAACTTCAACAGAGGAAAGAAACTTATTCAGGTTTAAAACAACTTGAGAGAGTAAGTGATGACAATTAATATTTTTGGGAGAACTATCCATTTAATGTTAATAAAACAACAAAACAGAGGAAATCACTCACTGCTCTTGACGGAGAACTTTAACAGTAGTTTTAATAAGAATCAATGTATAATTTATACAGTGAAGTCCATATTTGGCTTTGAACATTTGCTCACACTTTGCGGAAAAAATATTGGGATATATATCGTATATCGATATTCAGCCTAAATATATCGGGATATGACTTTGGGTCCATATCACCCAGCCGTACTGAAAATGCAACTTAAGCTCCACATACTGTGAAAGGATCCGGTTGATGCACTCAGTAAAAGCGAGCCACCTAGTGTCAGACAGTTGCAGAATCTTCAGTGGGCTTTCACCTACATTTATGGTTTTGTACAGTTCAGAATATTTTTGGGGACGCTGGGTGGCATTTGAAAACAAACGGTAGGTCTGAGAAATCAGGTACTCAACATTTCTGGGGAGGATATTGACGGCTTTTGATGTACAGAGCTGAAGAGAATGGCACACACACTTTATGTAGACAATATGAGGATTGCGGTCACGGAATTTCTGTAGCACTGAGTTATGTTGCCCACACATTGTGTTACAGCCATCAGTTGCAAGGCCGATGCAATTCAGTATGGAAAATTTGTTGTCATCCAGGAAATTGAACAAAGCATTTGCTATAGTCAATGAATCACCAGCTACTATATTTATCATTCCTGCAAAAGTGCTAATGATTCGTGAGAGCTTCTTGCTGTAATACCTGATGACTATGCAAAGTTGTTTTCTGGTTGTGACATCAGTGCTCTCATCAACAATAAGAGAGTATGGTCCACTTCCTATATCCTCCAGAAGGTCTTCATGTACTACTGGTCCTATCACTGAATTAATTAGTGCTGTGCATTTCGCTCGATGTAAACTAATACCTTTCTTGGAAATTTCTTCCACAACACTTCCTAAATGATCAACAGTTACCCACTAATAAACGGTTCCCTTTAAATTTTTTCTGTCTACAATTTTTTTTTTTTTGCTTTTTTTTTCTGACTCGGATTATCTTTATTTTCAACTTCAATTTAACTTTGTATCTGCAATCATGAGTTGTTTTCTATTATTTTTTTGTCTGCTTTGCATTTAAGCACAGGTTATATCCACATTTGGATAACATGAAGCAATATATTCTTGAAAGGTCTGTTTTCACATAAATGTATACTCGCATATTTTACAAACATTAGCTTATCAAAATTTGTATGAAACCAAAAACACACATTTTCCATTTAAAATCACATTTTTGGTCTATCATCAATCATATCTGCACTTTTCTCTTTAACATCTGTCACCTTTGTTCTCTTATCAAAAGAGTATTTTTGTAATAAATGTACATTTTAAGTGTTCACTTTATACAACAGGATAATTCTCATTTGCAGTTAAGTTGTCACATTTACACTATAAGAACTCACACTTCAAAAATAAACATCTCTGCCTCATAACTTTGGCACTCAGTTCTATGAACTTACTCTGTATTATTAATATTAACACACGTGCGCCCTTAAACATGGTCGCAGCCGTAACTAGTCTTATGCTGTACATTCACATGAACTTTTTACCCTTTTAACACATAAAGCTGTTTTCCACACACGCTGAAATAATCCACAAATGCCCCGAAGCCATAAGAAATAAATAAAAACACTCTGCGGGCATCGGTCGCCATTTTCTCAACTGCGTACTGTCAATTTTAACTGTTTACACATTTGACATGTTTTTAGCTTACGGAGCACACTTTAGTGATGTTATGAAATGAAGCCTCACTTTCTGTCCAATCACGTGCGCGTTTCGCTTTGGATGTTTGAAGGCTCGAAGGTCCTTGTTGGCTCAGTCTGGTTGATGGGTTTGTGAGGAGAGTGCTGTACTTTGAAAGTTAATCAATACATTACATTTAAATAACCAAAACTACTTATTATTTTTTGTTGTTGTTGTGTCTTTTTGTTTTTGTAAGATCGTTGCACTTTTGGTGTTTTTTAGGTAATTTGGTGTTGGTATTTGGGTGTTTGGTGAAGGGTTCGTATTTACAGCAATGGCAACAGCCAAAAAAAGGAAGACTTCCCCTAACTGGGAATATGTTGAGCTTATAGCTTCCAATGTATGAATGCATTTCTAAAAAAAATATTTATTTATTGTTATTTAATTTTTTATCATTGTATTGTATAATTGTTGACCGTTGATGTGTCTTATATTCAGTCAATGTAAACATGTACAGTCACTCCCAACAAAAATAAAATGTATCCTCACACTTCTTAGGTGTAAACCTTTGGCTTCTGTTGGACAGTGCTGTAGACCAGCGCAAACGCAGCTCAAACGCCACTTCTCTGATGCGATCCTAGAAGTGGATAAATACCTTACAGAGACAAACATACAAAGAGCTGAAGATCCACTTGGATACTGGAGAATGCAGAAACATGTCTACCCCCATCTATATACATTGACATTACCGAATAATTAAAATCTTTATCACCTTTCTGTCATTCCTACACTTACATAAGCACTATCACTGCCACGTGTCAGATGAACAGATGATCCTATCACACAATGTCCTTATTCACTGTGTGTGTGTGTGTGTGTGTGTGTGTGTGTGTGTGTGTGTGTGTGTGAGAGTGTACCCCCAAAAATAGCAGTGGCCACCCCCTGGCCACCCCATGTATAAAACTCTAGTTCCGCCACTGAGAGTAAAGAAAGAAAAGACAAATAAATACTTTTAAAATCCTAGCAGAACTGCAGAAACTATGAAACTATGTTCGGAAAATCCAGGGACACTTTTCCTCAAATGACCCTCGGACTTATGTGGAGGGGCATCAAATGCGTTACGGACTACAGCAAGAAAAACTTTAATTCTTCCCGAGACCCCCGACTACCTGACGCCCTAAACTCCTTTTATGCCCGGTTTGAGGCATTAAACAACACCACCACGTCCAGGGTCACACCTCCACCTCCACCTCAATCCTGAGGTGAGGATGACACTGCAGAAAATAAACCCCCGAAAAGCTGCAGGCCCCGATGGGGTTCTGGGCAGGGTCCTGAAGGACTGCGCGTACCAGCTGTCAGATGTCATGATGGATATTTTCAACATCTCACTCTCCCAGGCCATAGTACCAACGTGCTTTAAGACGTCTACCATCGTCCCAGTGCCAAAGGCCGCCACAGTGTCCTGTCTAAATGACTACCGCCCGATTGTTCTTACACCAATAGCAATGAAGTGCTTTGAGAGGCTGGTTATGTCACACATAAAAAAGTCCATCGACATAACAGCTGACCATCACCAGTATGCCTATAGGGGGAACCGCTCGACGGCCGACGCCATCGCTGCTGTGGTCCACAAGTCCCTCACACACCTGGATAACAAGGATTCCTACGTGAGGCTGCTCTTCTTGGACTTTAGCTCTGCGTTTAATACAATCATCCCACAGACACTGGTGAATAAACTAGCAGCAATAGGTCTAGCTCCATCACTCTGCAACTGGATTTTGGACTTCTTGACCAACAGACCCCAGTCTGTTAGAGTTAATAACATTACATCATCGTACATCATCCTCAATACTGGCTCCCCCCAGGGCTGCGTCCTCAGCCCGCTGCTCTACACATTGCTTACGCACGACTGCAGAGCTCACTATGACAGCAACCTCATAGTGAAGTTCGCAGACGACACTGCAGTGGTTGGGCTCATCACCAAAGGGAACGAGTTAGCATACAGGTAGGAGGTGGATGGACTGGAGCTGTGGTGCAAGGAGAACAATCTCATCCTGAACACGAACAAGACCAAGGAGATGATTGTGGATTTTCGCAAGAAGGGCACTGTCCCCCCTCCTCTCTGCATTGACGGTGCAGTTGTGGAGAGGGTGTCCAGCATCAGATACCTTGGAGTAGACATCTCCAACACCCTCACCTGGCGCCAAAACACCTTGACCACCCTAAAAAAAGCCCATCAACGCCTATATTTCCTGAGGAAGCTGAAGAAGGCAAAGATGGACATTAACATCCTCAGCTCCTTCTACAGGTGTGTGGTGGAGAGTACCCTGTCTTCCTGCATCACTGTGTGGTATGGCAGCTGCACAGTGGCAGAAAAAGAAATGCTGCAGAGGGTGGTAAGGTCTGCACAACGGACCATCGGATGCAACCTACCAGGCCTCTCGGACATTTACGTAAGCCGATGCAGGGACAGAGTAACCTGCATCATGAGGGACTCTACCCACCCCGCATACGGACTGTTTTCCCACCTCCCCTCAGGCAGAAGGCTACGTAGCATCCAGGCAAGGACTACCAGGCTGAAGAACAGCTTCTACCCGGATGCGATCAGACTAATGAATTCCTCCACACTGCCATGCCTTTGTCTTTTTAAGAAATAGCACTTTATTTATTTATTTTTATTTATTAACTTGCTGTTATTTAACTTGTTGTTGATATTGTCTTTGTAAATCATTATATTTTTGGAAATGTTTTAAGTAGGTTTTTAAAGTATTTTTATTAATTACTGAAGTAGTTGGTCTACACCGAGACCTGAGTTCCTATTTCGTTCCCCTCATCCGTGTTGTGAGAATGACAATAAAGTCTAAGTCTAAGTCTGAAAACTAACATGATCATTCATTAAAGAAATGCACGGGTGTAATCTAAATTATAATCATGCTTCATGCTCATACCCCCCAAAATAATCTGAGCAAATACAATAGAGATTTTAGATGTTGGTGCTTGAACCCCTAATAAGAACAACAGAATATAATAAAGATCTTGGCCCTTCGGGGCTTGACCGCTAACATTGATAACAAGAACACTACCAAAATTAATAGGTGCCTATGCGCCTTCGATGATTGGCCCCTAACAAATACAATAAGGGTCTTCCTTTGCATTTTGACCCCTAGAAATAACAGTGCTGTTGAATGTTTGATTCTGATTGGTTAACTTAAAGGATTAGTTCACTTTAAAAAAACTTTTGCTGATAATTCCCTCACCCCCATGTCATCCAAGATGTCCATGTCTTTCTTTCTTCAGTCGAAAAGAAATGAAGGTTTTTGATGAAAACATTCCAGGATTTTTCTCCATATAATGGACTTCAACAGGACCCAAACGGTTCAAGGTCCAAATGACAGTTTCAGTGCAGCTTCAAAGGGCTTTAAACGACACCAGACGATGAATAAGGGTCTTATCTAGCCGAACCATCGGCATTTCACAAATATATAAGCACAAATGCTCGCCTTGCTCTGTTCTGTGATGCGCGTTCGTGACTCGCGTAATACGCAATTAGGGACCGTTAGGTATTTATGGAAAGGTCCACCGGAGGAAAATAGGGGAGGGTCATGTCTTTTTATTCTTTGTTGAGGGGAGGGTCATTCAACTTTTTTTAGTCTAGGGGGAGGGTCACCCAACTATTGTATTCATGAAAACAGCAACATTTTAAAGTGACTTGTTTGGTGCATATTTTTTCCATGTAGCTCCATGTAGCTCTCTCGGTCTCGGCCCCCCATCGCTATCAGATTGGTCTGACCCAACACAAATCCAGTTTGGCGCTGTTTGACAGTGCGCGCGCGCTCCAGTACGCGCTCAGAAAAAGTGCATCATGTCAGAACTGAACGCCAATGAAATGTTTACCCGGCGCAAATAATGAACTTTTGTGATTGCGAATAACAGGGTCAGTGTCCTGTGAGTGTAAATCTACCGCTGCATTAACATGTGATGTGAATGTACGTCGAGTTTTACAGTATTGGGATTGAGGCGCCAGAACTGCAGCTGATGGAATGTGCGCTGTAGCACGATACTATTTTAGTTTTCATTCTTATTGTATTTCCACAACAATGTTAGTGAGTAAATCTACTGAAATTGCCACCATAACAGTGGAGTGTGATGTGTAAGACGTAGCAGGGCTACCATATTTTTAAATTACTAGTATTATTTGAAGTTAACATAATAACATACGTAGACCTACACCAAAAAACTAGTTGAGGATAAATTCTTTCAAATTGGGCAATTCCAGCGTTATGGACATTTGCAGACAAAACCCTGAAATATAAATGAAATATATACTGAAACGTCTTATATATCCATACTCCCTTAATAAAGGAGTCAAGACATTAGAAAAATCAGTCTACACATGCGTTTTATATTTAATATGAGCTAAATACACATGTGACGTGACACAAAAAATCTTTAAATTTTAGGTGGCAAAATATTTTTTTTAGTAATTCTACGAATTACACTGCGCAAAACAAAAGTAGGCTAATACTAACCGGATGAAGAAGGGTCGGCCTCCACAGAACATAAAATATTCATTTCATTATATTTTTCGTGTTCGCATTTATAAGGAAAAAAACAATGTAGACGTGACAGTTCTCGGACATGACCGCTCTGAAAGCGACTTTAAAACTTTCAGAGACCTCAAACAGAAAGCACAAAGCCTTTCTTTAAAGTGAATTTCGTTTTTTATTAATTGTATCTTAATTTTAATCAATGTTTCATCAACCAATTGCCTGGATTTAATAAATAAGAAGACAAAGAAGTAGAAAATATATCATGACACTGAGGCGCCGGCGCGTGAAATCGACTCTCGTCTCATAAATGTAAAGAAACTCAGCAGCGTATAATGTACTTACCTTTACAGACCTGAGAAATATATAGAAAGCTTGATGTCTACTTTTAAACAGAACATTTAAAAACGAAAGAAAACAGACTGCTGCTGCTCTCTGCTTGTGTAATCATCCGTATGAAATGTGCATTTCTCTCTGGGGCGTTCACTGTGAAGATCGCGAGTCAGCATCGTCAACTTCCATCTTTGCAGCCGACACACGGACACAGAAAACACTTGTTTATTAATAAACAATTAAAATGTCTCCATGCTATATTTGACATATTCATAATCATTACTTTTGTTACTGTTTACATTACTTCTTTGTGGCAGCTTTTAGATACTTTATTGGGAGCGCCACCCTTACATGTTACATGAACGCGTCACCACTGTATCAGCACCGAAAACATGATTTAAAAAAAAAAAAATCTAAAATCTAAAATCATGATACGAACCGAATTGTATGTTTGGTTTATTGTTAAAGCCTTAGTAAGATGAGAAAGCAGGAGTTTAGTCGTTTGTCGTGGTTATAAAAAAACAAACAATGGCTATCTGAACATCTTTGCCAAGCGCAAACCAGTACGTAATCAATAAATTATCGGGGAGGGTCATGCCTTTTTTCACAATCATTTTGGAGGGTCATAGAAAAATGTATTATGGCGAAGGGAGGGTCAAGTCTTTTTTGACTACAGATCTCAAATTTCCTCCGGTGGCCCCTTACGGTTGAAAACGTCACGCTTCTGTCCTGACGAAAATGTTCTTTTAGCCTTTTTAATATTAAAACCCCCAGGATACGCACACGAGGTCTCCTTCATCGTGGGAGAGTTTATCGGCAGATGATTTAACTCTTCCATTATCATCAAATCTGGTAACTAAATATTCGTTCATGTGTCATTCTTGTAAAATGACATATATGTAATAGGTTTGCCACTTTTATACAATTGCAACATAATCACATTTCTTCAGGTATTTACAGCTTAGAGGTTTTGTGGCTTCTAACTCTGACTGCTTCCTGTCGAGTCCTTCTGAATCTCTGCTTGAAACTATTTTAAAATGTAAAGTTAATATAAAACAATAGGCAGAATTTACACATTGCTCAATACACATAACATGAATAGTCTCGATCGCCTTAGAATCAAATGGGAAACAGAAATGGAAGCTTTAGCGTTAAGTTCTGCCAGGAAGACTCAATTGCTACGTCACTTACTACCTTCTCATCTATCCAATCGCGTCTAATACTTGCGGTATAAAAGACCGGTACTTACACATGTTTGAGTTCGCAGATGCTGACGCTTTCATTTACCTCCATCCTCCACACCACCTCCATGATGGTTCCTTCCCCCTCATCCTCCCCACCACCACCAGGATGGTCCCTTCCTATACCTCCCAGGGGGTCGGCTGCACCCCTGCCTTCGTCTTCAGGCAGGAAATGCAGAGTCCGGACCCTCGGATTGTGAGCTATGGACGGGGCCTACGCCAAAGAACTTTATTGCTTGCTGGGCTATCAATAAATGTATTTATTGTTACAGTATTTATTCTCCCGAGTCTTTCTGGTAGAACTAGATGAAACGATTCCAGAAGAAATATGGCTAAACATGATCCAGTGAATCTACTCTTCCTCTATATGCCTCAGACACACTGTGGTTCAGTTTAATATAGTGCACCGTCTTCATTGGACCAAGGACAGGTCGTCTAAGATTAAGACGTGTATTGTCCCTACGTGTCAATTATAATACGCAACTCTCTGGGTCACTATGCTCATTTACACCTTCGTGACATCCAGAGAATGCTGTTAAAGGGACACACGCATCAGTCATGCTGGAGGAATGTGCAAACGGCTGGAAGGGCATTTCTCTTAGTTGAAGAAAAGCACAGAAAGAACTCAACCTGCCAGAACATGATCTGATCTCAATGTTCAACACGATGAGGCACTAAACAGCAGATGATGGGTAGGATACTGGAACAGCAGAGAGATCTGTCTCAAACTCTCTCTAGTACACAACATCTGGTTCCATCGAGGTCCTTGAGTCAGTAAACGATTGCAGGCACTGAAGCCTCTTTGGGAGATTACAGATGAACCTCTGAATCCCCTGACCAAGCAATC
Source organism: Semotilus atromaculatus (assembly GCA_031834385.1). Taxonomy (NCBI): domain Eukaryota; kingdom Metazoa; phylum Chordata; class Actinopteri; order Cypriniformes; family Leuciscidae; genus Semotilus; species Semotilus atromaculatus. The sequence continues at coordinate 118,133 of JAULUF010000056.1, read as the reverse complement.
GTTGAAGCAGAATTAATCAGCTATTTGTGGTGTAAGCAAGCTGGTGCAAAAGTATCTGTGTGTGCCTGCACTACACACCCTCTGAAAGATGTACAACACCTCAGGGAATGTAGTAACATGTCAACACACATCTCTGAAACCAAGCAATGTGGACATGCTGCTTTTCTTGTAACAAGTTTACTATGAATGCTGAAATGAACACAATAAGAGAGCAAAGCAGTAGTAGTCCACTCTGTTGCAAGCGTTTTTGTTTACCTGAATGTTCTTGATGTTTTATATCAAGTGGAGCAAAGTGTTGGCAATATTTATTTATTAAAAGCCATGAAAAGGACTTGCGTTGACAGACACCGAAGCACGAGAACAGATGCATTCGATCCTGAATTCAGTTCTCTTACACATCTTATTACTGCACTTGAATGGTCAAATACACACACAGTTGTCAACATGCACATTGTGTGTAGTATTCACATAAACACAGTCTGTTATCAGATGTGTAACAGTATATTAGAGATGTGCATTCATTCTTAAAGGGAGCCTTATTAATGTTAATCCAAAACAACAACACCACCAACAGAATATCACTTACTGCTTTGACTGAATCTCTTTTGTATCTGTTTTATGGATCAGTTCATTAACGGGTCACAGAAAGCATCTAGGAACGCTACTTGCTGGAAGGATCTTTTGAAATAATCACAGAAAGTTCTCTTTGGTTGGGTTTCAAACAGATACTGTGGAAAGCAATCCAAGGCACTTCTTCTGGTCTAAAAAGTTAAAAAGCCTTTATTCACACCATGGTCATCACAACTGAAAACTCTGTATACTCTGTAGTGGTTAACAAGATTATGGGTCCCCCTGTAATGGCTCTTTTGGTTTCTTCTAACACGCCTGAATGCTGAATGCATACTTAGAATGCCCTTGTTCATTTAGAACTCACGTGGCCTTAAAATGTCACTTAGTTTCTCAACATGAAAGACATTCAGATCCAGGGCCAGTAAACACCCAACTTGTCTGTAAGTTATGTAACTTTTGTGAACCTTTTAATTTAACTAAATACTTCATTCACTTGGGAAAACACACAAAGAAGAAACTGTGGTCTGCCCTTTTAAACAGTGTTGTTTCAAATCAAATCTGTATAACACTTTTAAAGCACACAAGAGTAGGTATCATAGTACATGTAACTGCCCTCGGTGGGTTTAAGCAAGATGGAGAGTCTCGACTGATGTCTTTACGGTTTCTTTATTTTTCTTCACATGTCCGTAATACACCGTGAAAACTATACAAATCGATACAAACATTAGTACCTTCATACACATTTCCTTAGCTACATCTAACATTCTCATGCAGTAAACCCTAATTAAATACACCACTAAACAACCATTTCTTTCTACTAAGATCTACATACACAACACCATAACCTTTAAAATCACACACAAATTAACATATCACAGCGAAATGGCTCTTTGTCAATACAAACAACTTACATCAATAAACATGAACACTTCACTCCCACAGCACCCACATATAAACAACTACACATACCTCGTTCCGCTTCCCAAGGGCGTTAAACCAATCCTAGCAATTTCCTTTGTTCCTTATCCCAAGTTTGGCATCTTTACTGTGTGCTCCCGTCTGTTCGCTCTTGGTTTGTTTATGGTTTTGCGCTAGCCGTAACTCGTGAGCATGGGGTTTATCTAGGGTTAGTTTAGCCTAGTGACAGAAAATATACTGCCGACTAGTGGAAGTCACTGGTGCCTGCGTCGAGTGAGGTGCTCATATCTACACTACAAACGAAATAAACTTCATAAATACAAACTTATACATTTTGTTGCGGCCAGCTCGTTTCGCTCGTACATAAAGTAAACAAGTACACCAAAATGACTTGCAAGATTTTATTTGTCCTCAAAAATCACAATTAACTGAATATAACAAAGTCTAGGGGTTTCAAATCAAAAGGGGAAAAAAATCATAATCTGGTTGGGGAATAACAGAAGGTTAGTATGGGCTGTAAATCAGAGGTTCGAATGACTTCGCCAGAGGCTGTCAATCCCCTGGACGAAGTGAAGAGGAGATGTTCAATCCAATGTTTTATCCTCTTCATAATTAAAGATAATCAGGAAGCAGGTGTGTGTGATCTCCCACGCTCTCTCAGAGCAACACTGCCACCAGCAGGCGAGCAAGTGGAACGCAGGGTCGTAACACCTCCCTCCAAAAGAAAAAGATTCGGCCACGAATCTAAAAATCAAAAAACAAGAAAAGACAATTAGGCACAACCCAAAACAAGCGCAATAGCATTCTGGACGTCGTCTTCTCTTCATTCTTCAGCACCTCTGGGCCCTAGAGATGCAAAGAAAAGAAATGAACAACGCAGAGGTTAGGTTATGCTCTAGAAAGTGTGTCAGCTATGACATTATCTTTTCCTCGAATGTGTTGAATCTCAAGATGGAAAGGTTGTAAAATGAGACTCCATCGCATAAGTCGCTGATTTCGATTTCTCATTCGATTCAAGAAAACCAACGGATTATGATCCGTATAGATGATAATCGGTGCAGCGATTGACCCTAGGTATACCTCAAAATGTTGCACGGCCAATACTAGGGCGAGAGCTTCCTTCTCAATGGTAGAGTATACTTGATGTCGATTAAACTTTTTTGAAAAGTAACTTACAGGATGTAGAACCTTGTTCGAATCCTCCTGTAAGAGAACAGCGCCCGCACCACAAGCACTTGCATCGATTGCAAGGCTAAAAGATTTCTCAAAATCCGGGGCTGTTAAAACAGGGGCACACGCCAGCAACGCTTTACAATTTTCAAAAGCCTGTTGACAGGGCTCAGACCACTGAAAAGTCAACTTTGGACTCAAATCGGTAAGAGGGGAGACTACACTGGCAAAATTTTCGCAGAAGCTCCGGTAATATCCGAGAAACCGTCGCAATTCACGACGAGTAGTGGGTACGGGAAAGTCACAAATGGCTTCGACCTTGGTCTCAATAGGCTTTACACAACCGTTTCCCACGACTTTACCTAAATAGGTAACGGTTGCCTTCGCGAATTCCGATTTAGCGAGGTTTATGGTAAGATTAGCCTTTGCTAAACGAGAAAACAATTCTTTAATCTGGTTAAGATGTTCAGACCAGGAGGAATTATACAACACCACGTCGTCAAGATATGCCTCACATTCTGACATTCCATACAGTATACGATTTACGAGACGCTGGAACGTCGCGGGTGCATTTCGCACTCCGAAAGGCATAACCGTATACTGCAGGAAAGCATCAGGTGTGACGAAGGCGGATAATTCCTTCGCTCGACTAGTCAGCGGCACCTGCCAATATCCCTTTAGGAGATCGAACTTACTAACATATCGGGCAGAGCCAACATGATCGACGCAGTCATCAACTCGAGGCAAAGGGAAGCAATCCGGCTTAGTAACAGACTTAAGTTTTCGATAATCTGTGCAGAATCGATATGAGCCATCAGATTTATTTACTAGAACACAAGGGGAACTCCATGAACTGAAACTAGATTCGGCCAGATCATGAGCAAGTAGATAGTTCACCTCTTGTTTCAGCAAATCTCTTTTAAAAGGATTGACTCGATAGGCGTTCTGTTTAACGGGACACGAGGCTCCTACGTCGATATCATGTTCTATGATAGAAGTACGACCAGGAACATCACAGAAAAGAGAGGGAAATGACATCACCAACTCAGTGACATCACTCCTCTCTTTCTCTGTCAAATAAGAAAGATGAGAGGACAGGTTAAGAAGAATCTCAAAGTTTTTAAGTCGCCCGTCGACTTTTTCTCGAGAAAGAAAACTCTCATCCTCATCAGCATTCTCAAAAAGAATCCTCCCTCGTGGCGCGAAAGAAAGGAGACGATTCTGAAAAAGAGTCACAAGAGTTTACCACAATAACAGTAACGGAACGAACAGGACGAACAGGAGCTATGTACAGTACAATTTCAACAGATTACTATGACATACTTGTACCTTCTTTCTCCGATCAGGAGTATTCAACAGAGTTATTATCGGAAAGACGTTTAACTCTCTTTTAAGGGCCTGTAAATTTAACCTGAAATGGATTTGCAGGTAGAGACAATAAAGCCAATACTTGAAATTCTCTTAATTTAGCTTTCCTGTCAAAGCGTTGTTGCATTTTTATTTGAGACTTACTCAATTTCTTTTTAGCAAGAGCTCGTGCCTCACATAATCTACGTCGGAATCCACTCACATAATCTGAAATATTTTCAGAAGGTTTAGACATTCGCCACTCCTCAGCTAACACAGTTGTAGGTCCTCTCACTACATGTCCGAACACTAATTCATTTGGGCTAAACCTAAGACTTTCTTGGATTACCTCACGTATCGCTAACAACATCCATGGCAGACTGCATCGAGTTCCACACAATATGACCTCAAAAGGGACTTCAGGGTTTGATGAAACCTCTCAAGAACTCCTTGACTCTGTGGATGATAAGCACTAGAAATATTGTGTTTCACTCGAAGTTGACGCAGGGCTTTTGAGAACTGTTTTGACATGAAGTTCGAACCCTGATCGGATTGAAGAACTTTGGGTATTCCAAAGGTCGCCATGAAATTAGTGAGGGCCTTGAAGACAGATTTTGTGGTGATGGACCTTAATGGATAAGCAGCCGGATAACGAGTAGTCTGGCACATAACGGTTAGAAGGTATTTGGTGACCCGTCTTAGACCGGGGCAAAGGACCAACACAGTCAACTATCAAATACTCAAAAGGAGTGGAAACTACGGAAATAGGCTGCAACGGAGCAACAGGTATCTTTTGGTTTGGCTTACCGGTGATCTGGCATGTATGACAAGATCAAATATGTTTTGCCACATCTCGTTTCACCTTAGGCCAGTAGAACTGTCGCAAGACCCGATCATACGTTTTACGAACTCCGGTATGACCAGCAAGTCCTTGATGAGCCAAATGCAACACAAGAGTCCCTCACTGTAAAAGGAACCACAATCTGGATTTTAGGTTCTAGAGAAACATCTTCATGCAACACCACTTTCCGACAAAGCAGACCATCATCAAGAAAGTACGAAGAAGACTGAGGATCAGAACACTTCTTAGACCCTGCTGCCGAAAATAAAGGTTTAAGATTGTCATCGCTCTGTTGAGCTCTAATCAAATCCTCTTGAGAAATCTGTAACAAAGAAGTCAGAGAACAATCATCAACATCAGAGAGATCAACATTGGTTTTCTCAGGAGTGGACAGAACCTCAGATGTATCAGCAGATTCACGTTGCAACACTGTCGAATCTTTCTGGTCAGAAGACAACGAAGAACAGGAGTTCAGGGGCCTGTTTCAGAAAGGAGGTTAAGTGAAAACTCTGAGTATGTTAACCCTGAAATGAGGGAAACTCTGGGTTTTCTGTTTCAGAATGGGAGGTATATCAAACCCGAGAAAGCAGAGTAAGTCAAGCCCGTTTCTGAAAGAGAGGTTACTTATACTCAGAGTCAGTTACCATGGTGACTTACTCTGTGAACCTAACCTGGTCGGGAGCAGGTTTTCTTCGGTAAACCGAGAGTTTATTTCGGTCTCCTCCCCTTTTTTAAAGAGGAAGCAGTGTTTAAACACCAACATTAATACTACAATTTATCTAAACATTATTTAAGGAATATATATATATATATATATATATATATATATATATATATATATATATTGTTTGTCTATGGTTTAATTGACTAAATCTGTTTTGCAGCACTTTGCCAAAAAACAGAAGGATTAAAACGTTTGCTAAACTTTTATTTGATTACCACCGTTTTAGATAATATATTTGTATTAAATCATAAAAAAAAAATCTGAATAAAAACATTTCATAGAACTCAATTATTTTTAAACATTTTAATAAGTTATTAATGATACAAAATAAGTTGTTAATCTAATTCATAATCAATTATTGAAATTAGTTGATTAGATAGGTTTTATTGAACAAATGTTTAATTTATTTAACTGTCATTTTAACTGATGATAATAATAACTGATGATAATAAAAATAATTTTTTGAGACGGTTATCATACTGTGAAACACTCATACATTACAACCCTACATAGGAGAGTCGTTGAATAGAAGTACTTTTACTTGAGTAGATTTTTAGACCGGCTTCTTTTACTTGTACTTAAGTAAAAGTTATATCAAAGTAATAGTATTTTTACTTGAGTAAAATATTTTATTACTCTTTCCACCTCCGGTAGTTCAAAACAAATTCTACAGAATTAAACTGTGGCATTACACACTGAAGTGTGTCCCTACTCTTTATGAAGTTTAGGCCTATTTGTCATAATTTCTGGTGTATTGAGTGTAGGCTACTTACAACTGCCTGGGGTTCTGGCTCCAAAGGAGGCTCCAAAAGACAGATATTACCATCAGAATCTGTTGGGACCAACGAAAAACCCAACCCAAAGTAAAATAAATGGAAATATCAAAAATACCCTATATAAAAAAATAACACATATGTAGACCTCTTACATTTTATGAAGGCTTGGCTCTCCGGGAGTGACTGGCTCTGATGAAGGAATTCCCTCAGCCAGAAATGCTGCTGCACTGCTAGACACTGGATGCTATTTAGTTATTTAATGTCAAATGTTTGTAAAGTCAGGCCTACACCCATGATATGCTCAAGCCTTATGTCACCGTTTTACCAAGGCCAAGGGTTAATAACCACACTCCGGAGGAGCCGACGCCTAAGGCAACAATCAGGCAGGACAACAGGTAATATAAAAACTCTTTTTATTTATTAATACCACTTAAAATAGCAACGGAAGGACTCCGGGCTACTTTACTTCCCTCCAGGACGTCCCAGCTCGAAGGACAGCAGTTCAAACGCAGCAGTCAACCGACTCTCGTTTAGAAGGGTGGTGATTCACAGGATCTTGCAGTTCACAGAACGACAGCAACTTCAGAAGGATGAACGATTCACAGGCTCTCTCAGTTCACAGAATGACAGCAGATCGAACACCGTAGTCAGCAGACGCACTTCAGAAGGATAAACGATTCACAGGATCTCTCGGTTCACAGAATGACAGCAGATCGAACACAGTAGTCAGCAGACGCACTTCAGAAGGATAAACGATTCACAGGATCTCTCGGTTCACAGAATGACAGCAGATTGAACACAGTAGTCAGCAGACGCACTTCAGAAGGATGAACGCTTCACAGGATCTCAGTTCACAGAAGGACAGCAGAAGACTCACTTCAGAAGGATGGTGATTCACAGGATCTCTCAGTTCACAGAATGACAGCAGAAGACTCACTTCAGAAGGATGGTGATTCACAGGATCTCTCAGTTCACAGAATGACAGCAGAGGACTCACTTCAGAAGGATGGTGATTCACAGGATCTCTCAGTTCACAGAATGACAGCAGAGGACTCGGTCTCTCAGTTCACAGAAGGACAGCAGAAGACTCACTTCAGAAGGATGGTGATTCACAGGATCTCTCAGTTCACAGAATGACAGCAGAGGACTCGGTCTCTCAGTTCACAGAAGGACAGCAGAAGACTCACTTCAGAAGGATGGTGATTCACAGGATCTCTCAGTTCACAGAATGACAGCAGAAGACTCACCCGTCTTCAATGTGTAAACATCCCCGCACTTATATCCGCTGCGGTTGCTGCCTTCTGCTGACAAGAACGCCAAGGGGAAACCACGGGGAGCCCAACACGAAAGAAAAAAACCCAAGCACCAAGACTCAACAACCTATGTCTTCAAACTTCTCCTTATATCTACCTCCTCCCGCATGTGCTCGCCAATAACGGCCTGATTAGTGTCCACAGCTGGCGCTCGTCAACGCCGGCGGCCATGACATGCTGCCGGAACCGTCCCGGTGTTACACCGGAAGTCGCTCCCCCGTGTAACAAATCCCGGCCTCAAGGTTCCTATTTTTTTTCACCCGGTGACACTTACCTGATTGAATTATGTTTATATATTTTATTTTCAGCTGCTGCCACGTTCTTTTAATGCCTGCAGGATTGCACCTATAGCCTACATGAAAATTTAAATTAGGTTGAAAAACATAGGCTACTGTTCTTCCAGTTTCACCGCTGATATTATAACAGTTTGGTAAGTTACTCTAAAATAGTTATTAATTACTACAAATGACATCTTAAACAGTGTAATTAGATTAATGTAATAATTACTATCTTTAGAAAGTATTGGTCTACTTATTACTAATTACTAAATCCCATATCAACCTCAACCACTTGAACAATACAAGGAGAGACAAGAAACTGCACTTTTAATGCTTTCAAATTAACAATATACAATTGCATGAATTATTCTTGAATTGACCAAAGTGTGTAGAGGGAGAAGGTTACATTAAAAATATACCTTGTATTTTACCATTATTGTTTTATACTGAATTGTTCTATAGTCTCTACAGTATTTAATGTAATTACATCAGATTTTATTTTAAATTACAGAATTAAGAGTAATCCCTTTAATTAAATTACAATATTTAGATTACTTGGTAATTAATTACACCCAACACTGTATAACAGTAATTCCTCTTTTTGTCTGACGCTGTTGCCATGGTGACTCGTAATATCTGCGCTCCATTGATAATGGCTTTTTATAGTTGTGGTGCACGCGCTTAACTCAGAGTCAGTCAACTCAGAGTTGATTGAACCAACTCATTTCAGCTGTTCTGTAACCGAAAACTCAGAGTTTCCCATCTCAGGGTAAGTCAACTCAGAGTTCAAGTTTTAACTCAGAGTTGGTTGAACCTCCTTATTGAAACGGGCCCCAGGTCTCTCTGCTCAGGATATTTGGACACATCCGATCCTGAATCACCTGTATGAACAGTATAAAAGAAGGTGTCATGCAGTGGAACTTCAACTTGATTTTCAGATAATGGTTTACCCATTGATCGAGTAACTGCACAAGCTGGAAACAAATCAGGAAATTCTTTGCTATTTCCAAAATCTGATTTACTAGGGATAGATGCTATTATGGGAGGAGCTGCCACACCACTCTGTCCCCAAACATTTTCACCAGCTAAATCATTTACCAGAATAAATGTAATCCCAGGAACTGGAAGTGCAGAACGAACACCAACTACTACCTCACCAGATACAATGGCAGAGGAAAGATGGATTCGATGCAAAGGCACTTCAATAAACCTCATCTCAAAACTTCGCACTAATACATGAGTTCCAGTAGCGGTTTCAGAAGTTAAAGGCAAGATTCCTTCTAAAAGAAATGATTGCGCAGCTCCCGTATCTCGAAGAAGACGTACTGGCAACGTTTCGTTTGAACCAGGCAATGACACATTTCCCTCAGTGATAAAGGGTGCATAATCAACAGAGGAAGTTATACACTGATCAACAGATTTATCACCAGAACTAGATAAATGACGATCTTTCTCATCACGAGTGTCAATAGTAAATGGTGAGGTAGAAACCAAAGCAACAGATTTCGACAAGCTCTCTTTCTTCTTGAGAGTAAGACAGTCCGATATTTTATTACCAGGCTTTTTACAATAAAAGCAAACCATGTCCCGTGAGAGTACAGGTTTACTAGAATGTTCAGCAACTGTTGTCTTACTATTCCTACTCATCACAGAAGACTTTGTCTTAGGTTGAAAGCAAAACTTAGAGTTACTCATATTGTTAGTTTTAAGACCTACTGAACTGAATGACACACAATGGGTTAACACAAATTCATCAGCCATGATAGGAGCTTCAGAAAGTGTATTCACCTTGTGTTCAGTGAGATGCGTAGCTACAGCATGAGGAACACAATGTTTAAACTCCTCTAAGAGCACTAATTCTCTTAACTGCTCTTTAGTTGTAACTTTCATTGAAGTGCTCCAACGATCAAACAAGTTCTCTTTTTCTCTTGCAAATTCAACATAAGTACATTCATCAGCTTTACTGAAATTCCTAAATTTTTGACGATATGCCTCAGGCACGAGTTCATATTCATGTAACACAGCAGATTTCACCACATCATACTCACCACTCTGTTCCAGCGAGAGTGCAGAATAAACTTCCTTTCGGCCATTTCATGGATAAAGCAACACGTTCAAAGTGATAGAAATATTTATCCACTTCCTTTTCAGAAAATGGCGGCACTAATCTCATATTTCTGTGAACATCAAACACAGGTTCACCTGCATTCGCATGCTGTTGTGGAACAGGAGGCACATTCGCTTGTGAAACTTCAGCTGTCTTTGCTGCTAATTCTAACTCCAACTTTTTTATCTGAAACGCTCTCTTGTCATGTTCCCTCTCTAACTGAAGCGTTCTCTCTTCGGTCTAAATCAAGCTCCATTCTTCGCATAGCTAACTGATGATTTAATTTTCTCTCTTCAAATTCTCATTCTACCGCTCGCTCTTTCATAGCGCGATCATCACGTTCTGGACGAATTTTCGCAGCATCTAAACACAATTGCTTCTCTTGCAAAGACAACTCTGGAAATTTTGTCTCACTTTCACTATAAACCTCAACAGGAGTAGACACAAACGATTCACTGGGAGTAATTAACTCAGTGCTTATCTCTATAACTCCTTTATCAACAAGTGAGTAGTCTCCTTCAGCCTCTTTTCTAGAGAAGTAAGATCGACACTGAAGCGTTCGGCGATTTGCACCAACTGCTCTATTGTACACCTCTCAAGTAAAGCTTCTGATGGACACGCAAAGAAATCTTCCATCACCGAAGACATTTTGTTCTATATATATATTCACAATAATACAAACAAAACTACTAGCTAACACACGTGAGACGCTGTTCACTCAAAATACAATTCCCATAAGCCACTGCTTCAAAAAGGAACTACGTCACCGTATTACGCAACCTCATTCACAAAAACTTCCAAAGACTTCCCACAAGTCAAAACACAGTGTAAGCGCGAAAATAAACTGCACCATACACAAACTCAACGATTTACCTTTATTCCTTTATTCAGACTGAAAGTCCGGAAGCGTACCCCCTACAGATAGTTAATCTCCACCCAGGATCACCTCCAAAAACAAGAAAGGCAAAATAACAAAACAAAACAATAAACAGTGCTCCGTCGGAAGGATTGTATTCACAATTGTTGTGGAGAATTCGAAGTCTTTGGTTCAAATCTTCAAAGTTTGGTTCAGGTCTCAGAAGAAATCTTTCAGAGTCGAAGTTTCAGGTCTCAGGAGAATTAACTTTATTGAGCAGTTCAACAAAGTGAGATGATGGCCACACATCTGATCTTTCATGGGCCAGTGCTCTAGTCTTATACCTTTTTCTTATCATTAGTATACAATTAACATTTGTATTAGTATCTTTTTACACAATGGGCATCTGTATTAGTATCTTTTTACACAATGGGCATCTGTATTAGTATCTTTTTACACAATGGGCATCTTGTTTTAGTATCCTTTTCTTAGTGGTACATCGTTACATTGTAGTGGCACATCGTTACATTGTATACAATGTTTCTCTTCCAGTGCTTCCCAAGCCTGCATCTGTACTACAAGTTTTTTGGGTACTTTTCCACTCTCTTGTCCATGCCCTCATGTGACCTATCCTCACATGCCCTGTGACCTAGTTTTTTGCTTGACATTACAGCATTACAGCATTCAGACTCATGTATGAGACAGATGAAATATGAAATTCTCCAACATAACCCCCCTTTGGGACTACCTCTAGTCCCACCTTCAATATCAGTACCCAAAATGCATCTTCATGGATGAGCTTCCTGTCAGTACTTATCATATATGGTCAATATAGACCATCCATCTTTACCAATAGAGCCCAATCACAAAGGTGCACTCTGGAGGAGGAATGAGACCAAACATCTCCACCCACACTTGGCTAGAATGGAGTAAAAGATCTCACCCTCCTATTAGCTCATCATAATAAGGGGATGTGCCTTTTCAAACTTTCAAAAACATTTCACATAATACAGATTATGCATTTTACAATCTTTGGTCCATCCCACGATGCCAGAGGAACTGCGCAGGCGCTTCCGGTGGCCTGGAGTGCTATCTGGGTTGCTCCATCGTTGCCAGAGGTACCCAGGCTTTGCCTATGGCGCTATCTGGTGTTGGAGCAGACAGCGGGTTTTTAAACCACCAGTTGAGTCTGCCCTTGTTTCTTCAACAATCGACGACCGCGCTTTGCAAATAATTCCTCTTTTGCATTATACTATATACATGTTCTGGTCTAATGCATGTAAGTTCTAGACTTCTGACTTGTTACAGAAAGGCACTAAATTATATTCAAAATGTAAAAAATAAAAAGTGAATAAGGTGATTAATGGTAATAAAAACATTCTTATCTTTTCCCTTTGTATCTGGTTGCATTACCTCGTACCACGGGCAATGACCTGCTTCAGACCTTCTATCGTCCCCTCTCATTCACATATTTATAATTGTGACAGTTAGTGTGATTATATGTAAAAATATTTCATCAAGGTTAAATGTATAAAACATGCAAAAAGATTATATGAGTAAATATTTAGGAAAAAAGGTCCTTGTACCATATCAAAGGAATGTAGAAAAATCCCTCTAACTAACTCCCTACTCTACCCAGTACTTAATTGTACTAACTAATTTTACCCCAAAATAAAATACACAGTGGGGCTATCTCCCTTTCTATTAGAAACATAGTCAAAATAGTATCAAAAGTAATAAGGTACCCTTTATCCTTACTCCCCTTACAGGAACTCGTCCAGCTCATCCAAGCCGGGGCCAATTGGATACACTCCCGAATTTGTGCACCCAATATCAATTCCCGATCGCTTCACTGATACATTGATCATCTGTTTGGCAGCTGCACTGGCTAGCATGGATCTGAGAAAAGGCACAACACAGCAGAACAACAAAAAGAAAACACCCACAACTGCTGCTATCATTATTCCCACCTCAATAAGCCATTCTTTCCATGATCCAAATATGGAGTCAATCCAGTGTCCAAAGCTTCTGTCTCTCCCAGCATTTTTAGTGACCTCCTCTCTCAACTCCTTTAGTTTCTTCATGGCCTTAGTAAAGGATCCATCTGGGGCTGTGTTATTCGGGATAAAGGTACAACAGTCAGACCCAAACATTACACACACTCCTCCTTTTTCTGCCAATAACCAGTTCAGGGCTTGTCTATTTTGCCAGGTCATTTTGCTAGTGTATTTTAGTTGCTGGCCTAGTGCCTCAAGTGCTTGATCTGTGTGGTTAATAAATCTCTGCTGGTTGTAGTATATGTAATTTATCCATTCAGTGTTTTTATTGACTGGTATCCATAGAATCAGTGACTCAAATCCTGACAATACCTCACTCCTAGCTTTAAACTCATGAGGTATTCCTCTTGGCTGTCCAATTGCATCAAGCTGAACACTAGGGTCTGGAACATAACCTCTCCTAACTCTGTGATTGTGTTTGTTCAGTTTCTCTACTGTATTTACATCAGTCGGGTCCCAGGTTGCAATTCCCACTTCTTGGGCTAACCTTACTCTAACACAAAGCCCTTTCCAATCTACCAGAGTGGCTCTTAGTTTTTTACCTCCACACAACCAAAAATAGTCTGCTATTGCTTCAGTCTGGTTCTCTAATGGTCCTATCAATGGGAAGCTCAAGGTGGCATTTTCACAGCCATCTTGAGTTTGTGTTATTGTCATGTTACTATTAACTGTTGCCGTAGCATAGATTATGCTAGTGGATTTATATACACTTGGATCATCATACATCTCACTGTCCAGATGCCATATAATGGCACACTTGCCCTGAAACATTCCCACATCCTTATAGCCTTTGGTTTTGTTGAAACACTCGTATTCTAAGGTCCTGTCCAATATGTATTTATCTGGGGTTTCTCGTTTGGATTCAACTATTCTTACATCTAGTTTTTGGCATTCACTTCCCCACCCTCTCTGGGTGTAAAAGTTCTTGTAGTAATTATGGCCTAACATTGCCAAACAATCTGCTGGACAGTATGGAACTATTTGTCCTCTTTGGGCACAATACTGTGAGGTAAATCTAGCACAATGCATGTAATCATATGGATTTGGGACTATTCTTAGTTTTTTCAAGGGGGAAGGTGAACATAACAAACAAGTACCTGTTGTTGTCTGTTTTACAGTATATTTTGCCCATTCATACCATTCATTGTGATAGGCCGTGTCCAATAGCTTTTCTTTTCTTAGTTCTGCTTCGAATTGATACTCAATTTGGGCATTGTTCTCATGAATGGCTCTCATTTTTTGCCGAATATATTTCTCTCTGGCTCCCTTTGTGTCTCTTTTCATTATGTGTTTGCGTGTTTCATTACCTTCTGTTGGTTCAGTCAAGGTGAGTCATCCCATTCAACACCTGGGATGTGTGGTATTTCAATGTCGGGGAAGTCAAGTTCTGGGAAGTCAATGTCTTGAAGGTTAAGACTGATGACTTCATCATGCTGGTATGGTTCACCGGTGGAGGGACCTTCTTCAGCTGATTGGTCATTTGGTGAGCTTGGGCCTGAGGCAGCTGCTGCAGGAGCTGTATTGCTGCAAGGATCAGAATCAGGACCTCTCTCATCTTCAGGCTCTTGGTTCTCCGGAGGTTGTATACTGTCCCGTGCCTGCATTTCATCTCCTGGTTCAGCGTGCTCAGTTTCCCTAAAATCAGGTTCATCAGCATTATTATCATCTTCACCATCATTTCTCTGTTCCCCTTGGGCATTTTGTGCTATCTCCTCGTTGTTTTCTCCTTGCCTTCTATTTTTTCGTCTTGGGACTCTGGTACAATGATTTAAATGATACCACGTTGTGCTGCCCTCTACCTGTACTGCTGTGGGAGTTGCCCTGACTACAGTATAAGGTCCTTCCCTTCTTGGTTCATTCCATTTCCTTCTAAAGACTCTCAAATACACACGGTCTCCAGGAACTACGGGGCAGGGAGTTTCTTCTGCTTCTTCCCTGGGCCCTCTGTTCTGTTCCTGCAAGTAAATAGCCTCATGTATAGCAGTCAATTGCCTCATATATGATCTCAATTCAGTTTGTAATTGTTCTAGGGGTGGCCCGTCATACGGGCCTCTCAGGTGAGGCACAGGCATTGGTCTCCCTGTCAACATTTCATGAGGAGACAAGTTGGTGATTCTGTTTGTCTGCATACGGTAACTCATGAGCGCAAGAGGTAATGCATCTACCCAATTGAGTTTGGTGTCTGCACAGATTTTGTTGATTTTCGTCTTAATAGTCCCATTAACGCGTTCGACCACGCCTTGAGATTGCGGTCTATATACGCTACCTAGCCTCTGCCTCATCCTCAACTGTTGTATTACTGCCTTGACCGATCTTTGAATAAAAGCTGATCCATTGTCTGAACTAATCTGTGATGGTATGCCAAATCTTGGTATGACTTCTCTGGTCAGAAATTTAATCACTGTCTGTGATCCTTGGTCTGCTGATGGTTCTGCTTCAACCCACCTACTGAATCTGTCTATAATGACTAACATGTACCTTTTTCCTCTTACTGACTTGATCATGTCCACATAGTCCATCACCAGATGTTTAAAAGGTCCCTCTGGAACTGGGATGGAACCTATTGGGGTTGCTGTTCCTTTTCTAACATTGTTTTGTGCACAAATCTCACATTCACTTAGAAATTCATCTATCCTTGTTTGTAAGTATGGGGACCAGAAGCCTTGTCGTTTTATTTTCTTCAATATTTCTCCCCGTGCACAGTGATCAAAACTGTGCGAATCAGGAATAAGAATGTTAAGCAATGGGGTTGGAGCTAGCATTAGACCTTCATGTGATCTCCATATGTTATTTGCATCTCTTGTCGCCCCCCTTTGGTGCCATAAGTGTATCTCAGAAGGGGTTGCTCTCGACTGCATTTGAGCAATACTTTCTACAGTAGGGAGAGGCTGGATCAGAACTGATGGTGCCATGACTGCTAGTTGGCAACCAGAGGCTTGTTTAGCATGCATGTCAGCTGCATTATTTCCTTTTATTACAAAATCATTACCTTTCTTATGGGCTTGACATTTAATTATGGCCAATTTGGTGGGGAACATCATAGCTGTAATTAATTTAGTAGTTTGGTCGCCATGTTGAATCGGCGTTCCATCACTCCTTTTAAATCCTCTTTGTTTCCACACTGCACCAAATAAATGGCATACGCCATGGGCATATGCAGAGTCAGTATAAATGTTGGCTGTTTTGTTCTTAGCCAATATACAAGCCTCAGTCAGAGCCTTGAGTTCAGCCAATTGTGCAGAGCAAGGTTGCTCACAATATTGACTTAGCACGGGAGTAAAATTGTCTCCATCTCTTTGTACAACAGCAAAACCAGCATGGTTACCTAAGTGGTCTCTAAAACATGAACCATCAACAAAATAATCTACGTCTGCGTCAACAATTGGTGTTGATTCCAAATCTGGTCTCAGACGAGTAAAAGCTAGAGAGACAGAAACACACTCATGAGGTGTTCCTTCCCCCTCCAGCGGCACAAAATTAGCTGGATTTGTTGTGGTACATCGCTTTATCGTGATATCAGGATAAGTTGTCAATGTAGAATATGCTAAGCATCTGGCCTGTGTCAAAACAAATCGTCCTTGTTCCAATAGTTCAGCAGTCTTATGATGAGTGTAAATAGTGACTGGATAGCCCATGGTGACAGCAGAGGCTTTGTCATAAGCAAAATATACGGCCGCTAAGCCTTGTTGATAGCATGGTGGATATCCTTGAGCAACGTTATCTAATTTTGTACTATAATATGCAATGGGTTGTCTCTTGCGTCCACTGCATGTTTCCTGCATGAGTACAGCAGAGGCAAATCCATCAACTCTGTCTGCAACGTATAGGTGAAATTCTCTGTCATAATTAGGTATTGCTAAGACTGGGGCTGTTTGCATCTCCTTCTTCAGAGTATCGAACGCTATCAGTGCCTCAGGTTCCCACATCAGTCGTGCCCTAAGATTTTGTTGACCCGCAAACTTCATTAATGCTCTTAGCGGGGCCACTTTGATAGCATAATCCGCTATCCAATCAGCGCTAAAGCCAGTCATTCCTAAAAATGTCATCATTTGTCCCACTGTTTGTGGTTGTGGCGCTTTGCTTATCCCTTCTAATTGGCTAGGTGATATTGCTTTGGTCTGATGAGCAATTAATCGACCCAAGTATTCGACCTGTGGCAAACAGTATTGTAATTTCTCTTTTGAGGCCTTGTGACCTCCTTCTGCCAATTTGGTGAGCACTTTGATTGAGTCCTGATGGCACTGTTCCAGCGTTACTGAGCATATTAGTAAATCATCAACATACTGTATCAATGTGCTGTCCAGTCGTAGATCCTCTAAATCTAGTTTTAAAACTTGATTGAACACGTGAGGTGAGTGTTTGAATCCTTGGGGCATTCTAGTGTAAGTATACTGTTTACCTTGGTAAGTGAAGGAAAAAAGGTGTCTGCTTTCTTCTGCTAATGGAACACTGAAAAATGCAGAGCAAAGGTCAATCACAGTAAAATAATTAGCAGCAGGTGGAACATTCGTCAATAGCGTATGTGGATTTGGAACCTCCGCTGGCCAATCTTCAACCACTTCATTAACTGCTCTGAGGTCATGCACTAATCTCCACTTTGACTTGTTTGCTTTTTCAACTAGTAAAATTGGGGTGTTGCAATAACTATTAGTTTCAATCAGTACTCCTGCCTCAACTAGGCCATCAATTGTGTTCTTTATCCCTTCTACTGCTTCTCGCTTTAGCGGATATTGTTGTTTTCTTGGTAACTGCATTCCCTGTTTGGTCTTAATTCTAATGGGGTTTGCTGATTTGACTAGTCCTACATCAGTGTCATGTTTTGACCACAATTGTGCTGGTACTTGTTTTTCCATATCTGCTACAAGTTCCTCTACTCTAGATTTTAACTCACTTCTTTCTTCTTCTTCAACTATCAGTTTTGGAATCCCTACCATTGAAGTTGTGCAGTCAATTCGAAGATACAACATATCTTTGGATTGAGTGATAAAAGGGTTTTCGGTGGCTTTCCACAGTTTTCCCCTTGCCTTTCTTATCATTGGACCCAAATCCTGCGCCTGACTTCCCTCATTTATGAATAGGGTGACATGTGGGACAGAGTTCTCTACTCTGAACCAAGTGTTAGTGAACTCACAATTTTCAATGTCTAATGCCGCTCCCTCTGGTCCTATAATTATAGAATTTGAGGTCAAACCTACAGACTGGCCTTTAGTTCCCTCTAACCATTCTTGTTCGGTTTCCTGATCTTTAAGGGGGTCATATCTCATTGTACAGTGGTATTCAGTGGCTGGGGTAATTGATTTCTGGAGCTGTTCTTTTATATATATTCCCCATTTGTCTAGTGTGTGTCTTATTCCCTTGTCTATGTCTCCCACCCAAAATACATTTACTTGCCCGTCTTCTGGTACAGTTTCACCTATTGCTATCATCTGTTTTATACCTGCATTGTCTATATATATCCCTTCAGGAGAGCACCATATTTGAAGTTTTAATTTACATATGGCATCCCTTCCCAATAGATTGACTGGTGTTTGGTCTGACACTAGTACCGGAATCTTGATTTCAGAGTCTTTGACTTTTATGCTGACAGGAGTCGTCATTGGAATTAGCTGCGTCAGTCCCGAAAATCCTACTGTCTTAACGTATTTTCCAGACTTGGGGAGGTGAGAGGCATAAATTGGGCTTAAACATGTGTACGTTGCCCCTGTATCTAACATAACAGGTGTAACCTTGTCCTCTATTTTAACTCGCAGCATAGGTTCTTGGTCAGCATTAGATGAAAGCATTGGTAGCTGACTCCTCCCCATAGGATTCTCTGGGCACCTCTAGTATCCTTGGACTGGGCCACGCCATGGATTGACGGGCCCTGTGGGCTGATACTGTTGGTTCTGTGGTCTTTGTTGCCATTGTTGCTGCATTGGGCCTTGCATCTCGTCTTGGAGCCAAGGATTAACTGGACAGCTCCTCTTGGTGTGTCCTGGTTGATTGCATCCCCAGCATACGCTTTGTTGTTCCATGCTCCTCTGTTGATTGCTGTATGGTCTTCCTCTTCCCCTTCCTCGTCCTGGGGCTGACATTGTTCTGTTTCTGTTATCTTGTTGTTCAGGAAGGTAGATCACGATGGGGGCATTTGGTTGTTGTGGCTGTCCTGCGATGTTTGGACCATTCTGACCCATGGTGGTTGGTGTGTGCATCACAACTTGTGGCTGTGGCATCTGAGCTGGCGTGTTTATTGCAGCCTGTGGCATAACTTGTGTGTGCGGCATTTGGCTTGGTATGTTCACAGCAGCCATTACCGCAGATAGATCTTCAGGTTCCTTCACTGTAGCTTGCACTTTCTTTTTCTTGCTGATCAGCTCATCCAGCTGCAGTTGAGTCAGTCTTCTTTGAAGCTCTCTCTCTTGATTCTTCAACTTCTGTTCATTCTTCCTGTATTGTTCTACTGCATGAGCCACATGGTCACTGAACTCTCTTGACGTTTTTGAGCTCAGTCCAACCACGTCTTCCAGCTTGGTCTTTACTGTAGGGGGCATGGCGTCAAGTATAGCTGACCTGAAGAGGGCTGATATGACTGGATCATGTTCAGGGTCCCTTTCCAGCTCTTGTTTCCATCTTCTTGACTGTTTCTGGACATAGGTGACAGGATTTTCTTCGTCCTCTAGTGGCTCCCCTTTCAGCATCTTTGGATCCATTCTGGTTGGATAATGCTCTCGCAGGGCTCGCCATACTGCCGCTCTGTGGTTGTCAAGGGGTGTGCCATCCATTCCTACTGAGTCGACTGCGGCATTCAGCTTGGAGGCTTTCAGAATTTCATTCATCTTGGCACCACCCACACACTTCGCCAGCAGGGCCTTGATATCCCCAATGGCTAGGATCTTTCCCATCGTTTCCTCCTCCAATAATTTGATCCATTTTCCTGCTCCTTCATGTAGGTCAGGGAGGCGGGCTATCAGTCCTTCCAGATCTTGCCCCGCCCATGGCACATAGTGGCCTTGCTGTCCCTTAATCAGGATGGGACACTGTATTCGGTCTTCATCTTGGTCTTCTCTGTCTTGATATAGGCTAAATCTAGTAGGCGGGCTCCTTCTCAGGTTTAGGCCCCTCTTCCATTGTGGCTTACCATGGGGAATATCTTCCAGTAAAAGGGTGCCAGACACATTCTTGTATTCTCTATGAGGGCTGGTGGAGCAAGATCTGTAGTGTGGCTTCTGTTGCTTCTTCCGTTGCTCTCGCAGTTTCTGTTGGTCTTTCTCCATGGAGTACGTCAAGAGTTCTCGCATGCGCCGCTCCTCTTGTTTAATCTGTGCCTCTGCCATATGTATTTGGCGAGCTATGTTGTCACAGCTGTACCTGGTGCTGCGTGGGCTGTCTCCTTCCATGTCCCTCCTCATTGTGCCGTCACACTCTTGAACAAAATGTCTGTCGCCTTCCTCCTTCTTCTCCATTTTTCCCTCTAGCTCTTGCAATGCTTCAGCTGCATGGTGACATGCATTGGTCGTTGTAGGGTCTTTGTTTGTTCTAGTCTGGAGTCTTACATCTTGGTTGCTGATTGAACTTCCCGGAGGACTTCCACTCCATTCACTTCTGACCAGCCATTCCGGGAGTCCACTCATATCTGCAGCTTCCGCTTTTTCAAGACTTCCACTTCTTTTTGCAGCCAACGGTTGCCCTGGGGTTTTATTTATGTCAGCTGCCCCTGCTCCCTCGTATTCGTGTTTCACCTCTTCTTCTTCTTCTTCTTCTACTAACCCTGCTGCATTCTCTTCCACAAAGTTCACATGACCTTTTATGTCTACTGTTCCAGTCACCAGTGGCAGTTGTCTGCCAGTCAAATCATAGGGTGGTGCATAAGGGGGTGGGGTTTCTATTATGCTATCCTCTTTCTCCATTTTCTCCCTTAGTTTCTTGAACATCTTAATTCCTACGTCTCTAAATAAATTCAACACTTCTTGTTCTTTGTCCCGTTTTTCCTGTCTCTTCTTACTTTTATCTTGGGCTTTGTGGTTTTTTATCAGAGCTCCCATTTCCCTACACATAGCCAAATCAAATGTTCCCTCTGCTGGCCACTTAGTATTTAACTTTTTGGTCCTTTTTTCCCATTTTTTTGATAAATTCTTAATAGTATCTTTGCATATTGGGTATTGTGATGCCAGTTGTTTTATAGGGGGCTCTTCTTGAGGTGACACCGAAGCCATCGTGTCAGCACCTGGCTATGTGTCCCTTACTTAATTAATTTAGAGTACAGTTTCCGTATTATTTAGCAATGCAGGTGTTTGTTTTGTTTTGTCAAGGTATTTCAAAATAATTCGTATTGGTACCTGGGACAGTGGCTTCGGTGTCACTTCTTCTACTCTGTTGTATGTACTGCACTGCCAAATGATGTCCTTCCCCAGGTAAATTAATTCGAAGCTCCAGGTTAAGTTTTCCCCGAACCACCGTCCTCGTGCAGTTATATCTCCCGCCCTATGCAAATATGTAAGAGATTGAGTCAATTTCACCTCACTGCCCTCCCACATTGTTATTTTTACATTTAATTCATCTCTGGTGCATTGTTTCAATATTAGGGGTTCAAATAATTTGATTAATGCCTTTCGCTCATTCTTACTTAATAGCCTCTTTCCCCTAGATCCCCTCTTGTTTGACCTGTTCGGCCAAACTTGTGACATTGCCAATGGTGATTGGCACCTCCTCTAACTCTTCCTTGTTGTGATGTATTTCTATCAGCAGGTGATGAATCTTGTTCGGGTTGTTCTTCAACGCTACCATTACCACCAGCTTTTCCAGTGTCCAGTTGTCCACTAGTACTGGCCTGATTTCTCCTGTTCTCCCCACTTCAACGATAGTGTCACTCTCCCACTTAACTGTCCTCACACATGAACCTATTGTCATATAGAGGTTCTGCAGAATTGTTGAGCCTCCCAGTCCTGGGGGCCAGAACTGCCCTATGTTACTTTTCAAGTATGGGACACACACTGGATCTAATCTTGTCTCTGCAGTGACCAGCAGTGCCTCCAAAATGAATGATTTAGGAAGGCTAAATTTGTTCAGCTGTGCCCTTAGAGTTTCAAATGTTATTTGGCTTTTAATTGCTTCGAACCAATCCATGTAAGGCCACTCAATCTCGAGCTGATCGATGTTTGTGATTCTGATCAAGTCTCGTAAGAGCTCATCTCTTTTTTGCTCTGTCAATTCCTGTCTCTGTCCTTCCTCATCTATGAATTCTTTTTCCAGCCAAAAGTGATTTTTTATCCCCTTGGTCAATTCTGATGCTCGCCTTAATTTTTCTTCCTCTCTCTGTCTTCTAACCCACCTCCTATTCCTTTCCTTTTCATATTCACTGAGTCCGTCCCACATTTATTCTTCCCTAACTTTTAGACTTCTGATGGAAGAAAAAGTTATCAACTGTTTGTATGTCTCCCTTCTGCCTTCTTTGGTCCTTCACTTCACACTCAATTACACTTATTTTAGCTCGCTCTTCATTCATACACTTCTCACTTCTTATTTTCACTCACTTTCACACACCCGGGTTTTCATTCACACACTTTCACTCAGTTACTTGGTGCATGTATTAAAACACAAAATTTCTCCACTTATTTTCTATCTAGCAGGTGAAGTGTCTCTTTGTCCGGATCACAACGCTTGCAGTCTGGCAAGTGACCAAACAATCGACAAAACCAGTTCCTTGGAATGTTTTTTGTTTTCTGATACCTATATTTTTGTATTTTTTCTTTACTTATTTGATTTTTATCATCCATTCAATTAAAAATAAAATAAAAAAGTAAATAAAAATAAATTGTCTGCAGACTTAAATCCTTTAGGCCAATTTATCCACCAAGCTTTTAGTCAAAAGACCATTCTCAGGGCATCATCATCGATGAGCTCAGGATTTTATACAAATGATTTATTACTTAGCTGTACGCCCAGGTTGGCTGTACGCCCAGGTTGGCTGTGCGCCCAGACTGGCTGTACGCCCAGGTTGGCTGTGCGCCCAGACTGGCTGTGCGCCCAGGTTGGCTGTACGCCCAGGTTGGCTGTACGCCCAGGTTGGCTGTACGCCCAGGTTGGCTGTGCGCCCAGGTTGGCTGCGCGCCCAGACCGGACCCCCAGTCTTATCTAGAAGGCACCTCTTCTCTGTGTCTTCTAATTCTCCTGAAACATAATATTATTTATTATATATTATTTGTATACGTTTTACCACCTTATTTTATCTCAATTATCTATTGATAATCTTTTTATTTAGTTAAAGCACTTCATATATACTTAATTAATGACCTCTCTACCCGCACTGCACTCCTCACCACTCAGTGTACTTTTACATTTAAGACAAACAAAACATCCAAAACAAACAAACAAATAATAGACTAACAGCCCCCCAAGTGCACCTGCACTTTTTGCGCACGTCTGCGCTTAAACGCACTTCTTACGTTTAATGTAAATGCACCTCATACATTTACAGCGTGCTTCTCACGCTTTAAGACAAACAAACATATATTGTAAATGCACCTCATACATTTACAGCGTGCTTCTCACGCTTTAAGACAAACAAACATATATAGTAAATGCACCTCATACATTTACAGCGTGCTTCTCACGCTTTAAGACAAACAAACATATATAGTAAATGCACCTCATACATTTACAGCGTGCTTCTCACGCTTTAAGACAAACAAACATATATAGTAAATGCACCTCATACATTTACAGCGTGCTTCTCACGCTTTAAGACAAACAAACATATATAGTAAATGCACCTCATACATTTACAGCGTGCTTCTCACGCTTTAAGACAAACAAACATATATAGTAAATGCACCTCATACATTTACAGCGTGCTTCTCACGCTTTAAGACAAACAAACATATATAGTAAATGCACCTCATACATTTACAGCGTGCTTCTCACGCTTTAAGACAAACAAACATAAAAAAAGCAGCACTTCTTTGCATTAAAAGCGTATTTTTACGCCAAACGCGTTTTCTTGTGCTGGAATGGTTACACACGCTATAGCGCTCACACACACACATGCGCTTTTCACGTTGCAACACTCACACTCACACACACATACTCACACACACACACATAAGCTTCTCACGTTGCAACACTCACACACACACACACACACATGCGCTTCTCAGGACCTGAAAGCTCGACTCTCCTCTGCCTTTTTTTCTCAATTAATTTTTGTCTTTTTAGGTTCTTTTTGCGGTGGAGTCTAGTATTTAAAAATTACTAACCAGGGTGACAGCTTACCAGCAGTGATCACACAAAACAAAATAATAAGCAAAAGCTGCTTACCTCTTTACGCCGGCCGGCTGTTTTTGTTTTGTGAGATCTCCACCAGGGCCTTCACCACGGCTGCTTGACCCCTTCTCCGCTCCTGGCTGGCTTCGCCAATTATGTTGTGGAGAATTCGAAGTCTTTGGTTCAAATCTTCAAAGTTTGGTTCAGGTCTCAGAAGAAATCTTTCAGAGTCGAAGTTTCAGGTCTCAGGAGAATTAACTTTATTGAGCAGTTCAACAAAGTGAGATGATGGCCACACATCTGATCTTTCATGGGCCAGTGCTCTAGTCTTATACCTTTTTCTTATCATTAGTATACAATTAACATTTGTATTAGTATCTTTTTACACAATGGGCATCTGTATTAGTATCTTTTTACACAATGGGCATCTGTATTAGTATCTTTTTACACAATGGGCATCTTGTTTTAGTATCCTTTTCTTAGTGGTACATCGTTACATTGTAGTGGCACATCGTTACATTGTATACAATGTTTCTCTTCCAGTGCTTCCCAAGCCTGCATCTGTACTACAAGTTTTTTGGGTACTTTTCCACTCTCTTGTCCATGCCCTCATGTGACCTATCCTCACATGCCCTGTGACCTAGTTTTTTGCTTGACATTACAGCATTACAGCATTCAGACTCATGTATGAGACAGATGAAATATGAAATTCTCCAACACAATCCAGCTGGAAACCCTCTAACTTACCAGAGTTCTCATTTATAAAGGTAACCATTCACAAAAACATGCACACATGATACAACCTATACTTACCAACTTTTCCTACCCCAATAGGATCCCGGACGAGCCTCCAATTTATGTTACGGCCAGCTCGTTTTGGTCGTACATAAAGTAAACAAGTACACCAAAATGACTTGCAAGATTTTATTTGTCCTCGAAATCACAATTAACTGAATATAACAAAGTCTAGGGGTTTCAAATCAAAAGGGGAAAAAATCATGATCCGGTTGGGGAGTAACAGAAGGTTAGTATGGGCTGTAAATCAAAGGTTCGAATGACTTCGCCAGAGGCTGTCAATCCCCTGGACGAAGTGAAGAGGAGATGTTCAATCCAAGGTTTTATCCTCTTCATAATTAAAGATAATCAGGAGGCAGGTGTGTGTGATCTCCCACGCTCTCTCAGAGCAACACTGCCACCAGCAGGCGAGCAAGCGGAACGCAGGGTCGTAACAATTCACACTCAAGACCTTTTAAATGACCCCAAGCGGACAGTTACACTCCCTCCCAATTCTGCTATAATATACGACTACTCGACATAAATTAAGCAGAATGTCTTATATTACCTTTACCCATCTTTTAAACTAAAACGCTTAAATGTGCCTAATATATATGTATATATATATATACACTCACCGGCCACTTTATTAGGTACCCCATGCTAGTAACGGGTTGGACCCCCTTTTGCCTTCAGAACTGCCTCAATTCTTCGTGGCATAGATTCAACAAGGTGCTGGAAGCATTCCTCAGGGAGTTTGGTCCATATTGACATGATGGCATCACACAGTTGCCGCAGATTTGTCGGCTGCACATCCATGATGCGAATCTCCCGTTCCACCACATCCCAAAGATGCTCTATTGGATTGAGATCTGGTGACTGTGGAGGCCATTTGAGTACAGCGAACTCATTGTCATGTTCAAGAAACCAGTCTGAGATGATTCCAGCTTTATGACATGGCGCATTATCCTGCTGAAAATAGCCATCAGAAGTTGGGTACATTGTGGTCATAAAGGGATGGACATGGTCAGCAACAATACTCAGGTAGGCTGTGGCGTTGCAACGATGCTCAATTGGTACCAAGGGGCCCAAAGAGTGCCAAGAAAATATTCCCCACACCATGACACCACCACCACCAGCCTGAACCGTTGATACAAGGCAGGATGGATCCATGCTTTCATGTTGTAGACGCCAAATTCTGACCCTACCATCCGAATGTCGCAGCAGAAATCGAGACTCATCAGACCAGGCAACATTTTTCCAATCTTCTATTGTCCAATTTCGATGAGCTTGTGCAAATTGTAGCCTCAGTTTCCTGTTCTTAGCTGAAAGGAGTGGCACCCGGTGTGGTCTTCTGCTGCTGTAGCCCATCTGCCTCAAAGTTTGACGTACTGTGCGTTCAGAGATGCTCTTCTGCCCACCTTGGTTGTAACGGGTGGTTATTTGAGTCACTGTTGCCCTTCTATCAGCTCGAACCAGTCTGGCCATTCTCCTCTGACCTCTGGCATCAACAAGGCATTTCCGCCCACAGAACTGCCGCTCACTGGATGTTTTTTCTTTTTCGGACCATTCTCTGTAAACCCTAGAGATGGTTGTGCGTGAAAATCCCAGTTGATTAGCAGTTTCTGAAATACTCAGACCAGCCCTTCTGGCACCAACAATCATGCCACGTTCAAAGTCACTCAAATCACCTTTCTTCCCCATACTGATGCTCGGTTTGAACTGCAGGAGATTGTCTTGACCATGTCTACATGCCTAAATGCACTGAGTTGCCGCCATGTGATTGGCTGCTTAGAAATTAAGTGTTAAGGAGCAGTTGGACAGGTGTACCTAATAAAGTGGCCGGTGAGTGTATGTGTCATGTAATGCCATTAAACTGGAGTTAACTTGTATTTGTTGTATTTATCTTAGGCCTGATGCCACTGAAAATGGAAAGTCATGTACTGAATGAAAAGGAAGAGAAAGATTATGAAGATCTAACTGAAGAAAAATATTTTAGTTGCTCACAGACTAAAAAGTCTTCCACACTAAAAAGAGCTCAGAAGACAGGAACTAAAACTCCCATCTGCTCTCAGTGTGGAAGGAGATTCAATCTACACAGAGACCTTAAAAGACACATGAGAATTCACACTGGAGAGAAGCCTTTCACCTGTCGACAGTGTGGAAAGAGTTTCACTCAAAAAGGAAGTCTTATCATCCACATGTGAATTCACACTGGAGAGAAGCCATTCACATGCCCTCATTGTGGAAAGAGTTTCACTCAAAAGGGACATCTTAAAGGCCACATGATAATTCACACTGGAGAGAAGCCTTTTACCTGCCAACAGTGTGGAAAAGGTTTTCCAGGAAAGGAAAGCCTTGATAGACACATGATGACTCACACTGGAAAGAAGCCTTTCACCTGTCGACGGTGTGGAAAGAGTTTCAGTAATAATGGAAACCTTAAAGTCCACATGAGAATTCACACTGGAGAGACACCCTTCATCTGCCAACAGCGTGGAAAGAGTTTGACTCAAATCGAAAGACTTGAAGTCCACATGAGAGTTCACACTAAAGAGAAGCCTTACACCTGCCAACAGTGTGGAAAAACATTCAGTCAAAACGAAAGCCTTAAACTGCTCACTGAGACCAAACGAGTTGATGAAAATGATTGCGATGATATTCTCAAACAGCGGACTGTTTTGCCGTTCATTATAGGTCATGGAAATTCATCTTTTTCGTCAGTGAAAGTCAGGGAAAAGTCAGGGAATTTGACATTTAGTTTAGAGTGGGAACCCTGGTATTAATATTGTTTACTGTTGTTGTTTTCTGCAGGCATCACAAACCACACATACACATATTGCAATGCCCTGTAGAGTTGTAAGAGGCCAATAAAGTTATCTAAAGGAAAGAAGTCGCTGCGTCTTCTCTGACCGAAGGATTAGACCAGTATACATACAATCAGCATATCATCACCGCATCTGTTCCGTTACAAGTGGTCCTTCGAGCCGGATTGTGTGTATAACTGCGCCATGGCAACTTCCAACAACCAAGCAGGTGAACAACCTTCAGTTGTGTCCCGCCCAAGACGGTCTCACCAACTCCCCAGGCACCTGCGTGACTTTGTCATTGATAACCCTGGCAATTTGCATAGATGTGATGCCACACATCAAATGATAGAAGCACAAGAGGAAGAGCCTCT
This sequence comes from Semotilus atromaculatus, assembly GCA_031834385.1. NCBI lineage: Eukaryota > Metazoa > Chordata > Actinopteri > Cypriniformes > Leuciscidae > Semotilus > Semotilus atromaculatus. The sequence continues at coordinate 89,983 of JAULUF010000056.1, read as the reverse complement.
AGACCATATTCTGCATGCTGGGTCAGAAGATCTCATGCTGGAAGGGATGGAAGCCCGCATGAAAGACATAACTAGGCAGATGAAACAACTACAGTCAGCCATGGACAGTGTTAAATGTAAAGCTTACCCTCAACAGCATTCATCCAATTTATCACATCCTCTTCGTAGCTTGAGCCTTCCTCATATGCACCACTGTGGAGAGATATGGCCCAGAGTATCGCCCACCATGGACCGGATGATTTGGAAATCAGCTAATGGAGGGTATTGTCAGCTCTTAGATAACACTGAACCTTACCCACTTACAGCACAGCCCATACAGGGAGACCTCAGCTTAAAAACTCAGGCTACCAGATCTCTGGAGCCATCCGTCCAGTTAGCAGCACAACCACTAGACCTCAGTGAGTCCACTCGCCATTCAGCTACTCTAACTGGACCAGAGCCAGAGTTTACACAGCTGCCTGCAGTCCAGCCTGCACCTACACACCTCACCCCGCCTACCCAGCGAACATATTCACCTCCTCTGCCCGTCACGCATACAGGTCAGTACGTCCAGTCAGTGCATCAACCAGCTCAACAGACACCCCCAACAGTGTATCAGCCAGCAGCCCTGCGGACATATTCACCTGCCCTGTATATACCTCAGCTAGTCCAGCCTGCACCTACACAGCAACAAAGTATACCTCAGCCCTTACTCACAACTGTACAACAGCAGACTTATCCTCAACATGTCCAGCATCAGATCACTCATCAACCTGGACCACAGCTTGGATTTCCACCTGCTTCACTCCAACAACAAGGGATAAGAACAAACTCCCGTTCTATCCCTCCTTATCAGCCACCTACTGATCTAGGAACAGCCTATTCACTCCCACAGACCAGATATCTCCCTGAAGTTCAATCACAGCCATACCAGTCTGGATTTCAGTCAGCTGCACACAACCCACAGCTTACTCAAAGGGCTGCCTCACCTACAGCACCAGGATACATATCTCCCTACAACAATCCTGCAATACTCACCATGACAGAAATGGCTATTGCAGCCTCATATGGTATTCCAAAGCCCAAACTGCCTCTCTTCAGTTCTGGAATGGAGAGTGATTTCATCATGCTGAAAAGGGGACTGGATAGTTTACTTGGTCCACACCGACATTTGACTGAAGATTATAAATACCAAGTATTACTTGATCATCTCAAACTGCCTAGCGCCTACCAAATGGCAAAGAGATACATACACGACCCTACACCATACTCCAGTGCAATGGACGCTCTGCAGCATCGATATGGGCAGCCAAGACAGTTGGTAAAGGGAGAATTAAAGGCCATATTGAACTCTCCTCCCATGAAACCTGGCGACGGAAAGGCTTTCGAAGATTTTTCCTCAGCTGTAAACACTCTGGTGGGGATGCTAAGTCGCATGGACGGTCCTGCTCAGTCTGAACTGCAGTGCGGCTCCCACGTAGACACCCTCCTTGGTAAGCTGCCTGGCAACTACAGGGATAGCTTTGCTGAATTTTGTATTAAAGGAGGCATCATCCGCAGCGGGAGTGACCAGACATACACTTTACCCGACCTAGCTGAATGGCTGGATAGGAAGGTTCAGGTACACCAGGTGTCTCGACGTGCAGCAGAATCCAACTCCGCTGATCCCAGTCGTATCACACAGAGAGAGAACAAAGCAGGTAGATCACAATGGGTCAAACCAGCCTCTGTTTACTTCAGCAGTGACTCTATTACAGTCAAACATCAGCAGACCTCTCCACAGCGACAACGGACCAACTTCCAGTTGGGTTCAAAGAAAAATCAGCCCACAAGCAAAGGGAGGGAGCGCTTTAAGCCCTATTGTCCGTATTGTAGGACCACACAGGATCATTACCTCAACGGCTGTGCAGAGTTTGAAAGAATTACTACTGAAGAGAAAGCCACCTGGATAAAGGATAAAGGAAAATGTTGGAGATGTGGGCGTGGACACTCTCCAGAGAGCTGCACTCTAAAGAAACTCTGCTCCATGTGCAACAAACAACACCTGCCGATACTTCACGAAGTTGTGGCCCAAGACCCGCAGCTAAACATCCTCACTGTCAGTACCCCAACAAATGCAGTGTATCTGGATCACGCCAGCCACTCAGGCCGTGTCATGTTAAAAGTGGTACCAGTTCTGCTCCGTCATGGCAAGAGAACACTAAAAACACATGCAGTGTTGGATGACGGCTCCGAGCGTACTGTGATTCTGGCTGCTGCGGTCAAACACCTTGGGTTGAGCGGGGAAGTGGAGTCACTCAAATTGAAGACCATCAGACAGGATGTATTGCAGCTCCAGGGAAAGACAGTGTCATTTGAGGTGTCCGCTGACACCCAACCACACACTTATCACTCCATCAATCAAGCCTTCACTGCAACCGAACTCCAACTGGCTGAGCAGTCATGTCCAGGTGACAAACTAGCAAGAAATTACAACCATTTGAAAGGAATTCCCCTACACACATTCACTAAAGTGCAGCCGATGCTACTGATTGGATCTGACCACCCTCATTTAATAACTTCGATCCGCTCAGTACGTGCAGGACCGATAGGAGCACCAGTAGCAGTCTTCACCCGACTCGGCTGGGCAGTGCAAGGACCCACTAACTTTCTTCAGCATCCACCCGGTGAGAGTTCCTTCCTTCACCTGTCAATAGACACACCTTGCTGCAACCTACACAAAGATGTTCAACGCCTGTGGCAGCTTGACATTTTGCCGTATAAAAGCGAGAGGGAGGTGACACGGTCCAAGCAAGACCAAGCAGCCCTCACCATGCTTGAGGAGAAGAGCACCACTGTAATCGTGGACGGTGTCTTAATATACGCAACACCCCTCCTTCGGAAGCGAAACGTAGCTCTGCCCTGCGCATCACCTGTTGCAGTGATGCCCCTCCTTCGCTCTACAGAACGCCGTCTATCTACCAATCCTGACTTTGCTATGGTTTACAATCAGGAAATACACAAGTTAGTGGAGGCGGGATATGTTGAGCAGATCACCAGTGAGGAGGCCAGTCGCTCTGTCAAATCCTGGTACATTCCACACCATTTAGTACATCATAATGGAAAGGCAAGAGTGGTATTTAACTGCTCCTTTCGGTACCAGGAGAGTGCCCTGAATGATGACCTGTTACCAGGGCCTCCTCTCGGACCGTCATTATTGGGAGTTCTGCTCAGGTTTCGAGAACATGCAGTCGCTATCAATGGAGACATACGCGCTATGTTTCATCAGATCAGACTCCTTCCTGAGGACTGCCCACTCCTCCGCTTCCTCTGGCGAGACATGGATAGAGACAGGTCACCCGATATTTATGAGTGGCGTGTACTGCCGTTCGGCACAGTTTGCAGTCTGTGCTGCGCCATATACGCTGTGCAGCGTCACGTTCGTGATCACCAGAGCGGCAACGAAGACCTGCTGGAGACGGTAATTACCTCGTTCTATGTGGATAACTGCCTGAAATCGCTTCGCACGACACAGCAGGCAAAGGATCTTCTCGACCGCCTGAGAGCCCTCCTAGCGAAAGGTGGATTTGATATAAGGCAGTGGGCATCCAACAGGACAGAGGTAATCTCTCACCTCCCAACTGAGGCACGATCAATAACGTCTGAACTCTGGCTAACTGCTGAAGGAGATGACCCGAAGGAGGCATTGTTTGACAGACACACTGGGTTATAAATGTCAGCCCGTGACGCCTAAACAGCCCACCATGAGAAATGTATATAGGGTGCTTGCTTCACAATACGACCCGATCGGTTACATAATCCCCTTCACTACCCGGGCTAAAGTCCTGGTTCAGGCTTTGTGGGCTACTGAAAGACAGTGGGACGAACCTATTGCAGATAAGTTACTTCCAGTGTGGCAGGCCTGGGAAAGTGAGCTCCCTCAATTGCAGAACATAGTTCTTCCCCGTTGTTATGTTTCAGAAGCTGCGGACAATGATTCATCAGTGAGGCAGATTCAAATTTTTTGTGATGCTTCGGAGAAAGCGTACGGATCTGTTGCTTACCTGCGAGTGGAGGATCCAGAGGGATGCATCACTGTGTCATTCATTATGGCCAGGTCGCGGGTTGCACCCAAACGACAACAGACGATGCCGCGACTGGAATTATGTGCTGCACTCACTGGAGCTCAGCTGGCCAAAGTGCTCCAGACCGAACTGACTTTGCCCATCCAATCTGTAGTGCTGTGGTCAGACTCAACAACTATACTGAGCTGGATACAGTCAGAGTCTAACCAATATAAAGTATTTGTCGGTACAAGAGTTACTGAAATACTCGATCTGACCAAGCCCGGGTCATGGAGATATATTAACACGGACTTGAACCCCGCTGATGATACCACTCGCGGGAAGACTCTCTTTGAATTGTCCCAACCAAACTGTTGGAGTCAAGGGCCTTCATTCCTGTATCAGTCTTCAGATCATTGGCCAGTGAACCCCTCAGTGCACATAGAGGAACCAGATGAGTTGAGAGCTCAAAGCTTCTGTAGCCATATGTCTACTATTAGCAGTGATGAGCCTGATCCTGCTAAATACGATACATGGACTGAACTACTGCAGGCTACATATCAGTTCCTTCATGGGGCGGCTGCTCCAGTTATGTCTGCAGTCGACCGTATTGAGATGGAGACTACTCTACTAAGAAGGATACAATCTGATAGTTTCCCGGAGGAATTAAAGGCACTTAAACAGGGCAAATCAGTCCATTCAGGCAGCCGTTTAAGTGCTCTAAGCCCTGAATATGACCCAGTATTAAACCTCATTCGGGTTGGTGGTCGACTACGCAAGGCAGAGAGTCTGATTGAAGGCAGTCTTCACCCCGTTGTCATCAGCCCTGATCATCCGATCACACAACTGTTGGTGAAGGATTATGACAACCGTCTGCACCACGCTGGTACTGAGAGAACCTTTGCTGAGATCCGGAGAAATTACTGGATCTTACGTGGACGACAGGTAATTAAGAAACACCAGAAACACTGTGCAGAATGCTGTTTGTGGCGGAGCAAACCAGTAACACCAATGATGGCCGACCTGCCTGCTGCGCGGCTCCGGATCAACAAACCCCCGTTCTGGTCCACCGGGGTCGACTGTTTTGGGCCCTATACAGTGAGAATCGGAAGAAGGCACGAGAAACGGTGGGGCATTATATTTAAATGTCTTACTACGAGATGTGTCCACCTGGATCTGTTGCTACACATGGACACAGACTCGTTCTTACTGGCCTTGCGCCGATTCATCTCAAGATGAGGCAAGCCATACGAGATCTTATGTGATCGAGGTACCAACTTCCGGGGAGGAGACAGAGAGCTCAAAGAATCATTGGAAGATCTCGATCCCACATTGAGGCAACAGTTGGCCGATCAAAGCATAACATTCAAATTCAATCCTCCTCTTTCACCTCATTTCGGTGGCGCGTGGGAGAGGGAAGTAAGGTCAGTGAAAGCCTCTCTCCAAGTTGTATTGAGGGATCAAGTCGTATCAGAGGAGGTACTGGTGACTGTCCTCGTGGAAGTAGAGGGTATACTTAACTCAAAGCCTTTGGGATACTCCTCTTCCGACCTGGCTGACCCCGATCCTATAACGCCTAACTTGCTGCTGATGGGGCGGCACGACTCATCGCTTCCGCAGGCTGCGTATGGTTCCAGTGATCTTCTAGGCCGCCGCCGTTGGAGACATAGCCAAATCCTGGCAGACCGGTTCTGGAGCCAATTCACTCGTCAGTACCTTCCTGATCTTCAGCGCCGCCATAAGTGGAGGAACCCTACTGCTGTCCTCACTGCGGACCAAGTGGTTATGGTAGTAGATTCTCAGCTTCCTAGGGCACTTTGGCCCATAGGAAAGGTCATTAAAGTTCATCCCAGTGGAGATGGGACAGTTCGTTCAGCGGATGTCAAAATCAAGGGGGCAGTCTACACTCGTCCGGTTACCAAACTGGTACCTCTCCCCAAAATGCCAGAGGATCACTTGTACACCAGGGACCTTTAGCAACAGCAGGAACCTGTACTTCTTCTACACATTCATACATGAATGTGGGGGCGGCTGTTGTGGATTTCCTGCTGTGAGGAGGTTGCGTCACAGGAAGCTGTTTCATGTAGAGACTGAGGGACTGTTTGCGCATGCGCAGTGTGTTCGGAAAAACTTCCTGTGTAGTTAATAGTTGGCCTTCCACCGACAGTCCGTGGTCTTCATTATTCCTTTGCACAACAGTGTGCGTCGGTGATGATGTAAGTTATGTGACGAGTAGATGTTGTTTATATATTTGAAGGTGGCGTGAGTTATTAATCTTACCGGGGTAATATGTTTATTTGTTTACTTCATATGTAGCATGTTTTACTGAATCCAATGAAACAGACGGCCCGTCATGTTTAGTTAATTACCTTACATTTATTTCCTTATTTGACTGTTTATTTAGCTGTGTAGCCTTTGTTCATTGAAGCCGTTATTATATTGACGTTAATGTGTCAAATTACAGCTGGTAGCCGACGGGTTTTCCCATTTTAGCTTGGTCACGTGACCTACTTGTAGCGCGAAGCTGTGGTGTTGTTTAATGATCCTACCCTGACCCCTAGCGGTGATATGCAGTATTACATGTTATTCATATCTGTTGTAATTCATGTTATTTTCACCATTGATGTCATTGAACTTTAATTAGTATTAATATTGTTTACTGTTGTTGTTTCCCTCTGCACATATGCCTACCATTTCTGTTCTGAGTGTTCTTGAGTTTTGAACAATAAATCTTGTTCTTGTTCAAAGTGATCTTGTATTTTTGCTTTATTTCTAGAGCAATATAAGGTATATCAAAAAGTAAAAACTTTGGAGGATAATAGGAGTAATAAAACAATGATTTGACTTGGACATTTTTGTCCTTTATGGGCCTGAGTGGTAGTTTTTATTTATTTTTATCTGATACTGCATAAAAATATGAATGCATCAAAATGAATGTTGTTGTTAACTATTGACATATCCAAGGCTGTAATATTTAAAGAAAAAAAAAATCTGCTTAGCATTTACGTAGTATCTGGATTTTTTTTATTATTATTATAATTTTTATAAAAACAAAAGTGGCATTATGTAAAGAAACCAGCGTTTAAAGGGTTAAAATTCTGAAAATTAATGACTGTTTGGTAATTATGATTAGAACTGATGCTAATAAAAAATCTAAGTCAGTGAAAGTGGAAAAAAATATTAATCTATAATATTTTTATGACACTTTTTTGACATGGACATTTTTGTCCTTTATGGGCCTGAGTGGTAGTTTTGTTTTTTATCTGATACTGCATAAAAAATATGATTGCATCAAAATTAATATTGTCGTTAATCATTGACATATCCAAGGCTGTAATATTTAAAGAAAAAAATTCTGCTTAGAATTTAGTATATAGAAAATTATTAATATTATTATAATTTTTAGAAACATCAACAGTGGCATTATGTAAAGAAACTGGTGTTTAAAGGGTTAAAATTCTGAAAATTAATGACTGTTTGGTAATTATGATTAGAATTGATGCTAGTAAAAAATCTAAGTCAGTTAAAGTGAAAAAAAATATTAATCTGTAATATTTTTGACACTTTTTTGACATGGACATTTTTGTCCTTTATGGACCTGAGTGGTAGCTTTTTTTTTTAAATCTGATACTGCATAAAAAATATTAATGCATCAAAATTAATGTTGTTGTTAATCATTGACATATCCAAGGCTGTAATAATCAAAGAAAAACAATTCTGCTTAGCATTCGGTATATTGAAAATAATTACTATTTTTCTTTTTTTTCATAAAAAAACAACAGTGGCATTATGTAAACAAACCAGCATTTTAAGGGTTAAAATTCTGAAAACTAATGAATGTTTGGTCATTATGATTAGAGCTGATGCTGGTTAAAAAAATTATGTCAGTGAAAGTGGGAAAAAATATAAATCTATAACATTTTTATGACAGTTTTTGGACACTCTATGTACCTATGTGTAACTTTTTTTAATTGATGCACAAGGGTTAATTGAAGGTATGAGAATGCCTCTTCTCTTGAGTTTCTAGAAAGCAGAAGACTTTACTGACTGACTGAATTCACAAACTCTACTTGTTATAGGTGGGGATTTCAGTGTTGTGATTGACAGCGCTCTTGATAAATGTCCACAGGCGACTCTCATCACTTCATTCAGAATATAAACCATTCCTGGAGAGACTTGATGTGACTGATGTCTGGAGGACCAGATCCACTGATACTAAAGCTTTTACCTGGAGAAACAAGAGCGCTTCTCATTTCTCTCATATAGACTTTTAGCTGATCTCTCAATCTATTGATCTTCACAATATTTAGTTGATATTCTTCAACTCCACTTATTGACTGTAAGGCTATCTATATATAAACTAAGCTCTCTGTAAGCACTTATTAAACCAGCAGAATGGAACTTAAATAGTCTTCTCATAATGCCATTAAGCTTCAAATTAAATATTCATTAAGCATTATTGTAAGAAAGCTGTAATGAACAGTGTTGTAGTACTCGAGACTCGGACTCGTCTCGGACTCGGTCTCGAGACCATATTTTAATGGTCTTGGTCTTGTCATGGACTCGTGTGCATTTTGACTCGGTATTGACTCGTACTCGAACATTTTAGGACTCGGATTTATTCCCGAGTCCACTCGAGTCCAATTCAAAATATTTTTCATGATTATTAATGTATGTTAATATAATATTTCTTTAAATTGATTGACACGCCCAGTGATTGGTGATTTTCTAGTGCGCAACTGCGCATGACTTGAGACTAGTTAGCGCAAAGGCAGCAAGATTCCGGTCAGGTCAGGAGGATGTCATGAGCCTCTAGCAATGTGTGAAAATGTCTGCTAAATCGACCATTATTCAGTTTGCCTTTAAGGGACACAAAGAATTCATATGCAGTAAGACTTTTAAAAGGAAACACTCTGCAACATGTACATTCTGCGGTACTTCAATTACAGAAGCAAAGGGAACAACTTCCAATTTTCATCGTCATGTGGAGCGAAAGCACAAAGAAAGGTAAGATTAAGAACGTCCCGGGTTACGTATGTAACCCTAGTTCCCTGAAGGAACGAGACGCTGCGTGAAAACGCTGCGGGAACGCTTCTAGCGTTGTGCGTCTTGAAGCATAGTATGGAATCAGCCAAAGGCGAGACGGAACGTCACGAGTGACGTCATCGACCAGGAAACTATAAAGCACACCCATGAACACAATGGCGACAGCTTCTGGAAAAGTCTGAAGCAAGTCGATCAAGGGAATGCTGGGAGTATGGCAACGACACGCAGCGTCTCGTTCCTTCAGGGAACTAGGGTTACATACGTAACCCGGGACGTTCCCTATCAGGAACATCGAGCTGCGTGAAAACGCTGCGGGAACGCTAATACCCACGTCGCCATAAGAGCAAGTGACCGACTGTGTGAATCAAGGATTAAATTCAGCCGAAAGCACCTGCGCCCCAGGAGTGGAGCTAAGGTCTAGGTCATAAAACCTGACGAAAGTATGCGGTGAGGACCAGCCTGCCGCATCACACACGTCATGAAGAGAAACTCCTGACAATAAGGCTTTGGAAGCCACCATACTCCTGGTAGAGTGAGCTCGGACAGTCAAAGGTGAAGGCTGACCAGCCGACTCATAAGCAAGTGAGATGGCCTCGACCACCCACTTGCTCATCCTCTGCTTAGACACTGGAGACCCCTTCTTAGGTGGTCCAAAACAAACAAACAACTGTTTTGATTTCCTCCACAGGGCAGCTCTGTGGACATAAGTATCTAGAGCCCGGAAGGGCAGAGCAGATTGAGTTTTTCCTGATCAGACGATGTAAAGCAGAAGGCCTGCAGAACTATAGGTCTGGCCACATAGGTAGGAACCTTAGGGACATAACCTGGCCTGGGGTGGAGAAAGGCCTTCACCATCCCAGGCGAAAATTCCAAACACGAAGGAGCAACCGAGAGAGCCTGAATATCTCCGATTCTCTTAAGAGAAGAAATAGCAAGGAGAAAAATAGTCCTTAAAGTAACAAACTTTTCAGAAACTTCTTCAATAGGCTCAAAAGGAGCTAGGGAAAGACCTTCTAGAACGATGACCAAGTCCCATGCTGGCACCCTCGTGCGGACTACAGGCCTCAGCCTCAAAGTACCACGAAGGAAGCGAGTTATAAACGGGTGTCTCCCCACAGAGACTCCACTGAAAGGGACATGGTAAGCAGCAAGTGCCGCCACATACACCTTTAGTGTGGAGGGGGATAACCCTGAGGAGAAATGCTCCTGCGGGAACTCCAGCACTGCACCCACTGGGCAGTTAACTGGGTCCAACAGGTGTTCTCCACACCAAGAAGTGAAGAGCCTCCACTTCAAGGCGTATAACTTCCTTGTGGAAGGAGCTCTGGAGTGAAGGATGGTCTCAACAACCTCGGTTGAGAGACCAGCACCTACGAGCTGGGCCCCCTCAGAGGCCAAGCACATAGCTTCCACAACTCTGGGCGGGGGTGATAAATCAACCCGCTCGCCTGAGAGAGAAGGTCCCTCCTGATCGGAATCTCCAGAGGAGAACCGTCGAGGAGAGATATAAGGTCCGCAAACCAAACTCGGGCCGGCCAGTACGGGGCTACCAATAGTAGACTGACCCCGTCCTGGCGAACCCTCTCCAGAACTCCTGGGAGCAGAGCAATCGGGGGAAAGGCGTACAGGTGTGACCTCGGCCACACCTGTACCATAGCATCCAACCCCAGAGGGACTGGATAACTGAGAGAGAACCACAGTGGACAGTGTGATGTCTCCCTGGATGCAAATAGGTCCACCTCGGCGTGACCGTACTGCATCCACAGGAGCTCCACCACCTCGGGGTGGAGTCTCCATTCCCCGGGCCTCGGCCCCTGCCTCGACAGGATGTCCGCTCCCTGATTTAGATACCCCGGAAGATAAATCGCCCTCAATGAAAGGAACTTCCCCTGGGTCCATAGAAGGATCTGGCGAGCCAGATTGTATAACGGGCGAGAGCGCAGACCCCCCTGATGGTTTATGTAAGAGACCACCGATGTATTGTCGGACCGGACAAGAACATGATGACCTCTCAGGTCTGGTAGGAAGTGTTTCAGAGCCTGAAACACAGCCAACATCTCTAGACAATTTATATGCCATAATCGATGATGGTCCTGCCACAGACCCTGGGCTGGGCGACCACTCATGATCGCCCCCCAGCCTGTGAGGGAAGCATCTGTCGTTAGCGTTACACGACGACAAAGAGCTCCCAGCACAGGTCCCTGGGACAGAAAACAAGGATCCCTCCACATGACCAGAGCACGTAGGCAGCGCCACGTAACTTTGATCGTGCGGAGGGGGTTTCCCCTCAGGGAGAACCCCTTGGTTCTGAGCCACCACTGTAATGGTCTCATGTACAACAGGCCGCAGGGAATAACATTGGACACTGCTGCCATCAGACCCAGCAGTCTCTGGAACTGCTTCACAGTGAGCAACTGGCCTAGCTTTACACGTTTTACGGCTGAGAGAATTGAAGTGATGCGGGCCGGCGACAGGCACGCCCGCATTGCTACTGAATCCCAAAATGCCCCCAGAAAAGATGTCTTCTGTGATGGAGATAGAACACTCTTCTTGGCATTCAGCCTCAACCCCAGTTTCTTTATGTGCGCGAGGACGACATCTCGATGCCGAACCGCTTGTTGTTGCGATTGAGCTAGAATCACCCAATCGTCTATGTAGTTCAATATACGAATGCCCTGGAGTCGCAGTGGAACTATATAGCGCTGCATCCATGCATTTCGTGAACGTGCGGGGAGATAGAGCTAGACCGAATGGAAGAACACGATATTGGTACGCTTCACCCCCGAAAGCGAACCTCAGGAACTTCCTGTGTTGCGGAAGGATGGAAATGTGGAAGTATGCGTCCTTCAGATCTATCGTGACAAACCAGTCCTCGGACCTGATTTGTGACACGATTTGCTTTAGCGTGAGCATCTTGAACTTGAGCTTGGCTACAGCACGGTTTAATAGGCGCAGATCTAAAATTGGACGCAACCCCCCATCCTTCTTTGGAACGATGAAATATCGGCTGTAATAACCTGACTCCTTGCTGGGAGGAGGAACCCGTTCTATAGCCTCCTTTTGAAGGAGTGTTTTCACCTCCTGTTCCAATACCAGAGCCTGTTCGGGGCCCACCACGGTGGGCAGGACCCCGTTGAATCGAGGAGGAGGAGATCTGAACTGAATGGCATAACCCCTCTCTATCGACTGCAGAACCCACTGAGATACTTTTGGAAGACTTTTCCACTCTGCCAGAAAATCTACTAAGGGTACCAGCCTCTCGAGGCTGGCCTCTGGAATATTTTGAGCAGCAGACACAGCGCCCTGTAACAGCGCACCGGCAGGGAACAACTGGTCTAACTGCCCTAAGCCCCTCCTCAGAGGGGGCGAGCGTCCCTCGGGAAAACACTCGCTGGGCCCGTCTACGCCCCGTCTTAAAGGCGGGGTTGGCAGAAGGGACCCCTGAGGGCACCGTGAGAGGACGGGCACCGTCTGATGCGGTGAACACCTTTCTCTCACGGTAGGGACCACCCTCAGCATCCTGACGCCAGCGGCGTCAGGACTTCTTAGACGAAGCCTTCTTGGCCATAATGACTGTCCTCAGATCAGTCTTATGGCCAGAAGACCTCGGTTGAGAGTGTCACGCCTGGTCCCACTGCAGGGGGAGCACAAGACGCGACACTCTGTAGAGGGAGCGAGCGTCCCTCGGGAAGCGCTCGCTGGGCCCGTCTACGCCCCGACGTGAAGGCGGGGTTGGCAGAAGGGACCCCTGAGGGCACCGTGAGAGAATGGGCACCGTCAGATGCAGTGAACACCTTTCTCTCACGGTGGGGACCACCCTCAGCATCCTGACACCGGTGGTGTCAGAACTACTTTTTTTATTTATTTTTTTTAGATGAAGCCACTTGGCTATAATGACTGTCCTCAGATCAGTTTAACCCCCGAAAACTTCATCTGAGAGTGTCGCGTCTGGTTCCACTATTTTGCAGGGGAGCACAAGACGCGACGCTCTGATTTTATTGCGCCCATGCGAGGAGCTTATCGACAGTCAGGACTGACCCGCCCATCAGTCCCTGTCTTTAAACGCCGGTGCCTTAAAAGACGAATTCGTTTCAGCGGAGAGATGGCAGTAGGCATCTCTCCAGCTTTTCTAGGCATCGCCTCATAACCGTAAATAAGCCTCAGCAGTATTAAAATATTTTTTGTAGAGATCTGATGGCTAAAAATACAGTATGAAATCGTTTTCTTCCAGGACTTCGACACCTCGGTGTGGAGATCCGGAAAAATGGTAGGCACCTTCGTGGAGGTTGCACTCGGGAAGGCAAACATAGTTTATACAATATATTTTTATATAAAAAACTCCTGCCAAACTGCTGACCACTCAATGTTTAATTTTTCTACAGCATGAGTTAGCACCTCCATAAGCTCCTCATTTATTTCTGTTCAGGGGAATGAGTCCTCATAATCCCCTTATTTTATAATAATTTATGTAATATTATTATTATTATATTTTTAATAGCAACAGCATTCAGCTCCTCAGAACTGGATAGTTGCAATATTAATGCCACAGCCTGGGCAGAAGAAACCGCAGAGCGTGCTTCCAACCCTAAACTGAGGCACTGAATCTAACAGTTAAAGGCTGAGATAGGGCGAGGCCCGTCTCAAACCCCGCTGTCAGATTCACCCGCGATCCCCACGACACGCGCCGCCGCGCTGCCTCGACAGACGCGGGACCCGAGCCGCGGGGAGCGCGAGCCGAACCACTCTCCTCAAAGAGTGATCGGCGGGAGCAGAGCGTTCTTTGGAAAACGCTCGCAATGCTCACAATCAGCCCCCTCGAGAGCTGACCGGGCATGCTGTACTCCCAAACAAACAACACACAGATCGTGTAAATCCCCACCCGTGAAATAACGAGTACAGGGGGGAACACACACTTTCTGTAATGCTGCTCGCTTAGATATGTGAATACATATATATAGCCTTTTTTTTTTTTTTTTTAAGTGAAAAACTCCTGCCTAGCAATCACTAAAGACAGACAAAAACACTGGGACAGATTCACACACAAATCGCTTGCTGAAGACAACAGAAGCTGTCGCCATTGTGTTCATGGGTGTGCTTTATAGTTTCCTGGTCGATGACGTCACTCGTGACGTTCCGTCTCGCCTTTGGCTGATTCCATACTATGCTTCAAGACGCACAACGCTAGAAGCGTTCCCGCAGCGTTTTCACGCAGCTCGATGTTCCTGATAGGGAACTCATAATTTCTGTATATGCATAAAATGTTCGGTGTAGAAGTCTGCAAGGGACTACTTTTTTCGTCCCGCGCTCCCGCCATGTGCTCTCCCTCACGATAAGAGGATGCTCTCTGCACACGCAAGGTCTCTCTTGTTCGCTTTAACTCTCTGCCGTGCGCGCGCGCGATACACAGTTTGGAGCACAATCTGTGTCTCGCATGCACGCTCGCTCGAGATTTTAACAAATTTGCGGTATAACTAGTCGATCACGAGTGGCTCAACAGGTATAGATAAACTCATCTTTCAGGCATTTGACCAACCGGGTTGACACTTCAGCGTGAGAAATCGGGCGTGTGGCGTTTGAAACCAATCAAATGCGGGTGTCTCACGGCCAATGCGTGAGAGTTGGCAGCTCTGAAAACGTTAATCAGATTGAGTTCTAATGTGGATTTCCCACAGTTCTATTGGATCATATGGGTTTATTAGCTTAAACACTGGTTTACTAAAAAGGTTTTCGACTAGTGTATATTTTATTTATACCCTGCATTAACGCACCATGCAGTGAGATGAAAGCATTAAATTTATTCGCTGCTGTAACAACAACGTGATTTAGCTCAGAATAAACAGACATTCAGTATGCAAAGTGGTCCGTTATGTTTCCATCAATTCAAAACTTTAAACTTAGCAATAAAATAGCACAGTCAAATGAGTATGATCTGCATTATTAATACTTTTTAAACATTTGATTATGACATACCCAAAGCTCTTTTGATGTAAATATGACTGATTAGCCATATCTGTATGTAAATTGTTAATTATGTTTCAGAAATGGATAATACTGTTTTTTGTCTTTCAAGGCTTACTGAGTACAAGAGAGTTACCCATACAGAATCTAACAGAAGTGCACCACAAAGTATAGAATCATCATTTTGGACTGCTCAGCAGCATTACCCAGACTGCACCAACCCAGACTGCACCCACCCCTCAAACCCAGGACCACCTCGAGGAGCGTACCAGAGACCAGGCAGACAAGAAGAATTTCTAAAAGTAACAATCTTTATTGTATAAAAAACAAGAATTAAAAATCTTAATGCGGGCTTCGTCTCTCTTTCCAGGGAGGAGGAGACCGAGGGGTTCACTGCGGGGGCCCGGGTTACTGGCAGCCACAAAGGAGGAGGGAGTCAACGCCCGTCTGGCGTGCAAGTAAGTAACGTGGTAAGGAGGCTCTTTTCGGCGTAATACAGGCGGACAACGGTCCGGACAGACCAGGGTCGGGACCACGGGCCAGGAGGGGACTCTCTCCTCAGGACAAGTGGGTAGCAGGTAAGTATTTCCCAAGCGTCAGCTATTCGGCAGATGATCGGCACAGGGGGGCGATGGAGTCCAGGAGGGGGACTCGCTGCCGGTCAGATAGATAGTCGGGTAAGCAGGTCTCCTCCGTGTAGGGTGCTCTCCCCCGTGGCGTCACTGCGCAGCAGGTGTGAGATCCTCCGGGTGCCTTTCCGCCCTTAACAGTCCCAGCCAGAGACAAGGATACCCTCTAATCCAAGACAGAGACAAATTTGCAGGTTCAATTCTACTTCGGTGAAGTAAGGACTTACGGCTGGAGAGGGTGGTTCTGAACGAGCAGCGTTGCTGCTGGGATGTGCCTCCCCTCTGAACAGGCAGCACCCAAGAAGGCCAAGGCTGTGTTGTTTTACCCTGTTTACCGTGGTAAAGCGCGTTTGTTGTCGTGACTTTTGAGTTTCGCTTAACTAAGTAGCAGGGCGTGGTTAAAGTACTTATTGCAGATATTTACTAGCACTTGTCAGAAGAAGCAGTCGAGCAACAGAAGAGAACATCAGTCTGTGAGTGTTTACTTTTCTCATTATATTTTAGCGTGGATATTTGTTGCTAGGAAACTTTGTTTGTTTTACCTTGTTTACCGTGGTAAAGCGCGTTTGTTGTCGTGACTTTTGAGTTTCGCTTAACTAAGTAGCAGGGCGTGGCCTGCTGTATTCAATAACGAGGTATTAGGCGTGTATAAATTGGTTAGTGTTTCGCGGCAGCCCTTGTGTGAAGCCCTCATCGTGTTAAGACCGAAGAGTGTAAAGACCAGCTACTCTACCTGCGCGACTCCACCGAGCAAGGACACAGACAAGGCACTTGAGTATTATCTTTTTGTTGTTTTTTTCCTTTCTCTTCTACACAACTTCTCTTCTAATCTTTCTGTTTGTAAGCTCTCTTACACTATGTGTTTTCAAATTCCTACTATTACTAACATACGCAAATCTAAAATCACACGTAGGAGGCAGTACAATCCTAACAACCTGCGTACCTTTCTGGCTTCCTCTAGTACTCTATTCTCTTTTCCTATTGGTCTCTGGAATTGACAGTCTGCTGTAAACAAAGCTGACTTTATTACATCTATTTCTAGTCATTCAGGTCTACGCTTATTGGCCCTGACTGAGACCTGGATCAGACCTGAGGACACTGCCACACCTGCTGCCCTCTCCACTAACTTCGCTTTCTCACACACCCCTCGCCTGACCGGAAGGGGTGGAGGTACTGGTCTACTCATCTCAAATGATTGGAAATTTGATCCTTTACCCCCTCGGTGTGACCACAGCTCATTTGAATCGCATTCAATCACCATCACTAGTCCTATAAAAATCCATTTTGTAGTTATCTATCGTCCCCCAGGTCAGCTTGGCAGTTTCTTGGAGGAGCTTGATGTGCTACTCTCATCCTTCCCTGAGGATAGTACTCCTCTCATAGTTCTTGGAGACTTCAACATCCACATAGAAAAACGTCAGGCTGCTGATTTCCACACTCTGCTCGCCTCATTCGATCTCAAACGAGTATCTACTGCAGCTACTCACAAATCAGGTAACCAATTAGACCTTATTTACACACGCCACTGCTCCACTGACCATACACTGGTCACTCCACTGCACACCTCTGACCACTTCCTCCTCACTCTCAGCCTCAACCTACCTCAGAACACAACACGCACTCCTCCACAGGTCACCTTTCGGCGAAACCTACGCTCTCTCTCACCCTCTCGTCTATCCTCTTTGGTCTCATCCACACTTCCTCCACCGGACAAGTTCTTAACACTTGATACTAACAGTGCAATTGACTCTCTTTTCTCCACTCTAACACACTGCTTGGACAACTTCTGCCCCCTTTCTTCCAGGCCAGCCCGCACCACACCCTCTGCCCCCTGGTTATCCGATGTTCTCCGTGAACATCGTTCTAAACTCAGGGGTGCAGAGAGGAAGTGGCGCAAATCGAAAAATCCTACTGACCTTGGTCTTTATCAATCCCTCCTCTCTTCCTTCTCTGCTAATGTCTCTACTGCTAAAATGACTTACTATCACAACAAAATTAACAATTCCTCTGACTCTCGCATGCTTTTTAAAACCTTCTCCTCTCTTCTCAACCCTAACAGCTGACGACTTTGCCACATTCTTCACAAATAAAACAACCACCATCAGCGGCCAATTTAACAATCCACAAACTGACACACACATTTTACCAACAAATACACACATTCTACCCTCATTCTCTCTGCTTTCAGAGGCAGAAGTCTCCAAACTACTCCTTTCCAATCGCCCTACTACCTGTCCGCTTGATCCTATTCCTACTAACCTACTCCAAGCCATTTCTTCCTCAGTTACACCCGCACTCACGCACATCATAAACACCTCTCTTCACAGTGGTACCTTTCCCACAGCGTTTAAGCAGGCTCGGGTAACCCCACTGCTTAAGAAACCTACTCTTAATCCAGCACATCTGGATAATTATAGACCGGTATCCCTTCTTCCATTCGTCGCGAAGACACTTGAACGAGTTGTTTTCAACCAGATCTCTTCCTTTCTCACACAGAACAACCTCCTGGACAACAATCAGTCTGGTTTCAAAAGTGGACACTCAACTGAGACTGCGCTGCTCTCAGTAATCGAAGCTCTGAAACTGGCAAGAGCAGCTTCCAAATCCTCAGTTCTCATCCTGCTAGATCTGTCTGCCGCCTTTGACACAGTTAACCACCAGATCCTCCTGTCAATCCTAAAGACGAAGGGAATCTCGGGAACCGCACTCCAATGGTTCAAGTCTTACCTCTCAGGTAGGTCCTTCAGGGTGTCGTGGAGGAGTGAGGTGTCGAAGTCACAACATCTACCTACTGGAGTGCCTCAGGGCTCAGTGCTTGGACCACTTCTCTTCTCCATCTACATGACATCACTAGGAACTGTGATTCAGAAACATGGCTTTTCCTATCACTGCTACGCTGATGACACACAAATCTACCTCTCATTTCAGCCTGATGATCCGACGGTAGCTGCTCGCATCTCAGCATGCCTGACAGACATCTCTGGCTGGATGAAAGACCACCACCTTCAACTTAACCTTGCGAAGACAGAGCTACTTGTGATCCCGGCCAATCCAACACTTTGTCACAACTTCACTATTCAGCTAGGCCCGTCATCCTTAACTCCATCACGGTCAGCCAGGAACCTTGGAGTTGTTATTGATGATCAATTGAACTTCACAGACCACATCACTAGAACTGCCCGGTCCTGCAGATTTGCTTTGTATAACATTAGGAAGATCAGGCGCTTCCTATCAGAGCATGCTACACAACTCCTTGTTCAAGCGCTTGTTCTATCCAGACTGGACTATTGCAATGCTCTCCTGGCTGGTCTTCCAGCTTGCACGATCAAACCTCTGCAGCTAATCCAAAATGCTGCAGCTAGAGTGGTCTTTAACGAGCCGAAGAGAGCACACGTCACTCCTCTCCTCACAAAATTGCACTGGCTGCCAGTTGCAGCTCGCGTCAAATTCAAGTCACTGACGCTTGCTTACAGAACAACCACTGGCTCTGCTCCCTTTTACCTAAACTCATTACTGCCAGTTGCAGCTCGCGTCAAATTCAAGTCACTGACGCTTGCTTACAGAACAACCACTGGCTCTGCTCCCTTTTACCTAAACTCATTACTTCAGACTTATGTCCCATCCAGAAATTTGCGCTCTGCAAGCGAACGTCGTCTTGTGGTGCCACGTCAAAGAGGCACAAGATCTCTTTCTCAGACCTTTACCATGACTGTTCCTTGCTGGTGGAATGACCTACCCAACTCAACCAGAGCTGCTGAGTCCGTAGTCATTTTTAAGAAACGGTTGAAGACGCATCTCTTTCGGCAGCACTTGTTCCAGTAATACTAACACTTTCTCTTCCTTTCTATTATTAAAAAAAAAAAAAAAAAAAAAAAAAAGTACGGGTTCTACGTTGGATTAAACTGTGAAAGGTTATAGCACTTACATTTTGTTGTCCTGCTGTTAGTTTAACTGCTTCTATGGTTCTCATTTGTAAGTCGCTTTGGATAAAAGCGTCTGCTAAATGAATAAATGTAAATGTAAGGCAGACGAACAGCTGGACTGGGTCGCTCCACACAGGCACGAGGGCTAGGGTGTGTCTCTCCTCCGAACAGGCAACACCCAAGAAGGCAGTGGCAGAAGAATCTTAAATAAACGGAGCATTTGATACAGATGCAAACATGTTCCCTTCGTGAGGTGGGGAATTAGTCTTACGGCTGGACTGGATTGCTCCAAGCAGGCGGCGCTGGGGCTGGGGGGTGTCTCTCCTTCAGACAAGCAGCACACAAGAAGGCCAGGGCAGACGAACAGCTGGATTGAGTCGCTCCACACAGGCACGAGGGCTGGGGTGTGTCTCTCCTCCGAACAGGCAACACCCAAGAAGGCAGTGGCAGAAGAATCTTAAATAGACGGAGCATTTGATACAGATGCAAACATGTTCCTTTCGTGAGATAGGGAATTAGTCTTACTGCTGGACTGGGTTGCTCCAAGCAGGCGGCGCTGGGGCTGGGGGGGTGTCTCTCCTTCAGACAAGCAGCACACACGGGCAGTGGCGAGAGAAATCTTCTATTTAAATAGACAGAACAAGTTATACAGGTACAGACATGTTCCCTTCGTAAGATGGAGAATTGGTCTTACGGCTGGACTGGATGGCT
This sequence comes from Semotilus atromaculatus, assembly GCA_031834385.1. NCBI lineage: Eukaryota > Metazoa > Chordata > Actinopteri > Cypriniformes > Leuciscidae > Semotilus > Semotilus atromaculatus. The sequence goes on along the minus strand of JAULUF010000056.1, from coordinate 69,694 downwards.
CCAAGCAGGCAGCACTGAAGCTGGGAGGGGTGTCTCTCCTTCAGACAGGCAGCACACAAGGCAGTGGCAAAAGAAATCTTCTATTTAAATAGACAGAACAAGTTATACAGGGCAAGCACACTTCTCTTCCATATCGAACAGAAGCTCGTGGCCGGAGCGGGACATACACATTCAACACTGAGGGCTTTTTTTTTCCAGCCAACACAGGGCGAGACTGTGAACTGGGGAATACTGGCGGTTAAATATACATATACACCCACACACTGCAACTTCACGTCAAATCCAATTTTGTGTGACACTTCAATTCGGGCACTGCATATCCACTCTCAATCTCAGTGCAATAAGGCCAGCACTCACCCAATGATCAAACCTTCCCCTGTACGCTGAATCAACACTCAGGAGATGAAGAGATGCAGATGACTTCTCACAGCATGGAAAACAGCGTCTTCAATACTCTCCCACACTCAGAAGAAGATATCAGGATTTCCAGGATGGCTCAATTCACACTCTTTTTTTATTATTATAATTTTTTTATTTATAACAGTTTTTTTATACAAACACAAAACATGTCCAAGTTTCACAAAATGTTTACAAATTTTTTTTTATACATAAAATAAAAAATAAATTAAAAAAACACCCCCATCCCCCGCCCACACCCACACCAGACAGAGAGAAAGAAATTACACTTTAAATCACTTAATCAAACTTAAAATAATAATAATAATAATAATAATAATAAAAATAATAATTTGACAATGGAATGAAGAAATAAAAGAGATAAGTCATCCATATTACATAAATGCCCAAACATATTTCAACTCTTAGAAAGATAATTAAGGAAGGGGCCCCAGACTTTATCAAATTTTTTAGAAGCATCAGCTTTAGAAAAACGAATCCTTTCGAGCTTAAGGGCAGCAACTAAATTCCTAAATTTCCCTTGGGATAAATAAAATATCAATCAATCAATCAATCAATCAATCAATCAATCAATCAATCAATCAATCAACCATTTCAGCCAGCCATTTATGAAAGCTGGGTGGTACAATGGACTTCCAGTCCATCAATATCACCCTTTTGGCCACCACCATACCAAACATAAGAGACAGTTGTTGAGAATGTGTCAATGTTAATATAGGGTCAGAACACCCAAACAAAGCCAACTCAAAATCTGGACTGATTTCTTCTCCAAAAACGTTTGAGTACCACAAAAAAATATTATTCCAAAAATCAGAGATCTCAGGGCAAAACCAGAAAGTATGAGCATGTGTCCCATCAGAGCTCTGGCATCTATCACATAGTGGGGAAACTGAAGGGTAAATTTTATTAAGTTTAGATTTGGTATAGTGTAATCTATGCAACACTTTAAACTGAATAAGTTGTAATCTTGCATTAATAGAGCAGTTATGAATTCGCTTCAGTCCTTCTTCCCAAATCTCATTTGAGATATTAATTCCCACGTCATTTTCCCATGCTACCTTGATGTGATCTGAAGAGACTGGAAAATGAGATACAAACAGTGAAACAAACCGTGTCACCAACTGTTTGGCATTAGGGGGCTGACTCAAAAGACAATACATATTATGATCCTGAGGCAACTCCTGAAACTCATTAAAAGAATGTTTAATGAAATGGCGCACCTGTAGATATCGGAAAAATGTGATTGGGAAAGATCAAATGTTTTATACAAGTGCTCGAAAGTGGCAAATTTTCCATCTATATAGAAGTCCTTAATCATAGTCAGTCCTTTGCTTCTCCACAGTGAAAATACCCTATCTGACTGGCCAGGCAAAAAAACTATGATTATCACAAATGGACTGGAGCACTGAAGGACGTGTAATGTTCAAAACAGTCTTCAATTGATATAAAATTCTAATGGAATTGAGCACAACCGAATTTTTACATTGTAACTTCTTTAAAGATACAGGGTTCGAAAAAAGAATAGCGGCAAGAGAGCTACCAACAATTGACCGAGCCTCCATGTACAGCCACTTGGGTTGGGTGTCCATCAAGTTCTCGCCAGCTTGATCACTACTCCGCCAGAACATCATAGCCCTGGCATTAGCAGCCCAATAATAATGACGGAAAACAGGTAGCGCTAGACCACCTAACTCTTTAGGCTTCTGCAAATGGGCCTTAGAAATTCTATGCGCTTTATAACCCCAAATAAATGGAAAAATTACAGAATCTAATTGTTTAAAAAAATAATGTGGCAAATATATAGGCAGATTCTGAAAAAGATAAACAAAGCCAGGCAGAGAGACCATTTTAATAGCATTGACACGACCAATTAAAGATAACGGGAGCACCCTCCATTTATCAATATATATTTTTAACTTATTCATGGCTTCTATAAAATTTAGACTGAAAATTTGTTTAAATTTCTTAGGAATAGTTAGCCCTAAGTAAGTGAAATGATCCTCTGTTATTCTAAAAGGTAATGACCTCTGAAACTGAGCATCCAACCCTTCACCCAAGGGCATGAATACACTCTTCTCCCAATTAACAGAATAACCAGAAAAAGAGCCAAACACCTCAAGTGATTCCATTAAAAATGGCAAAGCAGAAGAGGGATCACCCAAATATAGAAGCAAGTCGTCTGCATATAAGGACAGTTTAACCGCAGAATGACCACATGATATACCCCTGATCTCAGAATGATTACGAAGATGGATGGCCAGGGGTTCTAGAGCTATAACAATGGGCTTAAACAACAGCCCTGACGTGTACCACGCTGAAGAGGAAAAAAAGCAGACCTATCCGAATTAGTAAGTATTGCAGATTTAGGGGAAAGATAAAGCATTTTTATGATTCGTTTATAATTCTCACCAAAGCCAAACCGATCCAGCACAGAAAACATAACTCCATTCTATTCGATCGAAGGCCTTTTCAGCATCTATAGAAAGAACAGCTGCCTTCGATCTCTTACTCTGATTACTGTACAAAATATTTAGCAGGCGACGCAAATTAAAAAAATGAATATCTTCCTGGGATAAAGCCAGTTTGGTCTGGGTGAATTAACGAGGCCACATGCTTATTCAGACGAGTGGCCAGAATCTTAGCAATTATTTTTTTAGCGCAATTGAGTAGACTTATTGGCCTATAACTAGAAGGTTCCGTAACATCTCTGTCTTTTTTCTTCAAAAGGCATATATGTGCCTCATAAAAAGAGTCGGCAAATATTTCCTTCTCAATCGAATGATTTATCATTCTAAGTAACAAAGGAGCAATTGCATTTGCATTGGCCTTATAGAATTCCACACCAAACCCATCAGGGCCCGTGGCTTTCCCATTGGAAAAAGAGTTAATTGCTTCCAAAATTTCACAGAGAGTAAACGGTTCCTCTAATTCCTCTCTGGCACATTCATTAAGTTTTGGAAAATCCACCGCATCAAGAAACTGGCGCCCTGTAGTGTTCAGCTCAGAACAGCTGGAAGAGTAAAGTTGCTTATAAAATTCAACAAAACGATTATTAATTTCTTTAGGATGTGTTACTAAAGTACCATTCTATGATTTTATTTGATGAATGGCCCTACTAGCCTGCACACCTCTTAGTTGCCTGGCAAGAAGCTTATCTGCTTTATCTCCCAATTCAAACTGTTTCTGTTTAAGTTTAATAAACAAATTAGAGACATGATCGCTCAAAATAGAGTTATATTCATATTTCAACTTAAGAATAGCGTTAAGGTCACTCTGAGCTTTAGATGAACGAAAAGTTTGTTCTAAAGATGGAAGTGTGGATTCTATCTCAGCCAGGCGCTTACGCTTCTCCCTCCTCAGCGAGGATTCATATGCAATAATATGGCCTCTTAACACTACTTTACATGTTTCCCACAAACAAGAGTCTGAAACATCCCCCTTGTCGTTAGTCTCCAGAAATTGGTGTAAACACTCAGACATGAAAGACTGAAACTTTTTATCTACTAATAATTGAGGATTGAAACGCCAAAAATACTGCGCCTTTGGTAGTGAAATTTTCAGACTCATAGAAATAGGGCTATGATCAGAAATAAAAATATTATGATATTTGGACTGAATCACCCCCTGAATAAGTTTAGAGTCAATAATAAAGTAATCAATTCGTGTATAGGATTTATGAACCTGGGAAAAAAAAGAATAATCACGAGCAGTCGGGTTAAGTAATCTCCATATATCCACAAGATTCATGGATTTTATCAAATTATTTAAAACACCAACAGATTGAATAGGATGAGGAACTTGTGAAGAATGACGATCAAGATGAGGATCCAAATAACAGTTAAAGTCTCCAGCAATTATCAAATTAGTCGAGTTAGTATCTGGAATAAGCCCAAATAATTTCCTGAAAAAAGCAGGGTCATCTATATTTGGTCCATAAACATTAACACATGTAATTGGGAAATTATTAATGGATCCGGATATAATAATATATCTTCCCGCAGGGTCAGACACCACAGAGTGCATTCGGAAAGGAATAGATTTCCTAAAAAGTATAGCCACCCCTCTGGCTTTAGAGGAAAAAGTGGCTTGATAAACTTGAGAGATCCAACTTGCCCTTAGCCGCATCTGTTCGCTGGGTCTAATATGGGTTTCCTGAAGAAAAATAATGTCAGCCGACAGTGAGTTTAAATGTGCAAACCTTTCCCCTTTTAATCGGGTGTCCCATTCCTCTTACATTCCAACTGACAAATGTGATATTCATTTCGGCATCGCTATTGCTATTAGTAATAGTGCCACTCATACAAAATAATTAAAAGAAATAAACACAAAAATAGTGATAATCGTAGCAAGAACATTGTCTGGTGCAAAAAAAAAAAAAAAAAAAGAGAACTTACGAACTCCCCACAGCTGCTCCAAGAACCGAAGCAGCAAGTATTCTCCATCCTCTCGGAGACAACAAGAGTGCAAAGTAAGTCAGAAATAGCTTACCTTAGCCCAAAAAGAGCAGAAATAACGAAAAACACAAGGAGTAACACACACACACAAAAAAAAACCTGCTTTCCACCACGCAAACAACCATTCATCTCTGAATTAACGTTACGTACCACGATGAAAATAACAAAATATTCAAAAAAAAAATAGTCCACTTCAGTTAGTCGAGTACCATACACAGGTCAAGATGAGTAAAGTCACGCATAGAGGTTACGCCGAGTCCTTCGACAAGTTATCCACAAACTTCTTAGCCTCCTCTGGAGATTCAAAAGAGCGCTCTCGACCGTTATGATGCAGTGTCAGTTTCGCTGGGAAACGCAGGGACCATTTCAATCCAGCCTCCCGTAGAGCTTTCGTGACTGAACTGAAGGCACGTCGCCGAGCGGTCACCTCCGGAGTATAGTCAGGGAAGATGTGAATCCGCTTTCCTTTATATTCCAGAGGAAACTTTTCACGGCTCAGACGAAGGATTAAATCTTTGTCCCGATCATTGTGGATCCGTGCGATAATGGTGCGAGGTCTCTGGCTTTCAGACGGCTTGGGTAGCAGGGCCCGATGAGCTCGGTCAATTTTCACAGGCTTATGAAAGTTGTCTCGGCCGAAAAGCTCAGTAATCAAGTCCGAAATGAACACCGAAGGGCGCCCCCGCTCTTCCCCCTCGCTTATTCCCACAAATTTGAGGTTCAGTCTGCGAGAGCGTCCTTCCAAGTCATTCAGTTTAGTCCAAAGAGATTTATTTTCCGTACGCAAATCTTCACACACCTTTTCGACCGCACCGAGGCGTAAATCCGTATCGTTCAGGGCACCTTCTATCTCTACCATTTTCTGTTTAACACCGGCCTGTTCTGACTGCAAGTTAACCAGCGTGGCGTCCAGCGCATCCAAGCGAACACTTAGAGCTGTCATTTTGTCCTCTATCAGTTTTTTTAAATCATCTCCTTGGGCACCGATTGCAGCAAGTATCGTGTAGCATATATAAGTGCTGCAAATATAAATAAAATAGTGGACCAGTATCAGAAGATCTTAGTTTGGCTCAGGGAGGAAATGGTAGAGTTCAATGATACACAAGAGTCATGACTGCAGTGCAATTGTGAATTGTATTACATATAAGACAACAAGTATTTACAATATTTACATGTGCACATAGGAGGTATTCAGTTCAAAATTATTAATGAGCACACAACAATTTCAGAATTCCCTCAATCATAAAAAGGTGCTTGAAGCCGCCGCGGTTCACAACACACAGCCACGAGACAGAATAGAGTCCAAAGAGTCCAGGATGGAACAGTTCATCAGATCAGTACCAATATGTAGATGTATAAAGTGTCCAAAGATGTGTGAAAATGTCTCTGAAAGTGTGTGCGCAGGTGTAGCAAAGTTAGCAGCTGCAGCACCTCCTACCACACCGGTAGATGCATGCACTCCAATGCATCAGGGTTGGGCCTAGTGGCTCGCCATCAATGCACAGAACCTGGCCTGTACAAAACATTATACTCTTATAATGGACAATATCGATAAATAGCTTCAAAATACATTTCAGAATCAAAGAATAGTTGATAACTTCATAATTCCACAATATTAAGATTAGGTATTAATGTTTGCTCATTTAAATAAGCACAAAATGTATATATATATATAGTCAGACTCAGTATGATTAAGCACAGCCAGCGCCAGCACCGGCTAACAGAACCATATACACATACACACTTTTAGCACCGTATAACAAACAGTGACAACTCACCAGTTCCCACATCATTAAGTCACTCAACAGCAGTCATTTGCAACGGTAGAGGCAATCTAAAAGATTGGCATACATAATAGATAAACCAGCAGTTTAATTAATAAAATGTTTTACAGGGCTAAACACCTACCTGCAGCAGCTCAACACACAGCTCGCGCACACACATACCAAAACAACAGCGCGCGGCCGTATTTAAAGGAAATGACGCAACACTCCATCTCAAGTCTCGCGATACTTCCTGAAGTCTCGCGACAACGCGAACACAAAAGGGAGCCGCGAATGAGAAGAATATAAGGAGAATAAGGCAAAAACCATCTGGGTTACACCCTCCCCCCTTAAATCATGCACGTCCCGTTGCATAAAATTGCAGAAGCAAACTACTACAGTTTAGGGACAGAGTCTGCTGCAGCGGCGTGACTAAGGGCCTCTGTATAAACATTAGACAAGCTATGAAAAAGAGTTTGAACGACTGAAATTAATGGGTTGCCCAATACTGCATATTGAAGGCGTTGAAGGGGTTGACGCTGCCGCCCTGAACGTCTGGGTACTACATCAGATCCCAATGCATCACTGGGGACAGTAACAGAACTATGAACAATAGGACCCACAGATGACTCAGATTGGACCGGCTCACAAGCTTCAACCTCAGGCTCCAGAAGCACTTCAGATTCAGGCACATTGATAGTTATTTCTTCCACAGGAAATTCCAACTCTCCTCCCACAGGTAGCTCCATCTCTCTTGTAACATATTCGTCCATCGATTCAAGTAGAGGATTTCCAGGTTCTTCCACTTCAGTCTCTTCCACAGAAGTTTCTACCTCGCACCTGGACATAGATGAATCTTCACCAGTGGTTGGCCAGGACTCTTCAACCTCAGGTAAGTGGTCTTCAAATGAGGTTATAATTGAAGGTCTTAATGCAGGGCTTTGTGGAAAAGATGGAACAGAATCAGCATTTCTTGGGGCTGTCGGTAAGGCTGACCCCACAATGTCACCGGTCGGTGGTTCATAGTCACAACCACTCGCTCTTTCCACACTGAACTTCATCGGGAACTGAGGAAAACTCCCAAGGATGGTAAGCTCAGCATCCTCTGTATCCTCATCCTCAAAAACATCAACTTGGTCAGTGCAGTTGCGACTCTGGCTGCGAGTATAGGGTTTTAGAGCAGGAAGATCTTCTGGAAAATCCTCTGTAACAGAAGCCGATAGGAAGCCACAGGGTAAGAGCAGATCACGGTGGAGTGTGCGAGTAGGGCCCCCCCTGGTCTCTGGTCTCACAATGTAAACTGGAAGATCCCCGGCACGTTTCACAACCACATATACCTCTTGTTCCCACTTGTCTTCGAGCTTGTGTTTCCCTCGGATTCTGACATTCCGAACCAGTACTCGGTCACCAACATCCAAGCTTGCAGGTTTTATACGTTGATCGAACCGACTTTTGTTCCTTTTAGCTGACTTCTGAGCATTCTGGCATGTAAGCTTGTAGCTCTCCTCAAGACGTGATCGTAAATCCTTCACATACTGGGAGTGCGAGGAATATGGAGTTTCACGGACTGGTAAACCGAAAGCTAAGTCAACCGGGAGCCGTGGTGATCGTCCAAACAGGAGTTCATAAGGTGTGAACCCCGTTACTTCATTCCGCGTGCAATTATACGCATGGACAAGAGGTTTAACGTACTCCCTCCACTTAGCCTTCTGCTTGCTCTCAAGAGTTCCCAGCATGTTTAACAGCGTCCGGTTAAACCGCTCGACAGGGTTACCCCTGGGATGGTATGGAGTGGTCCGAGTTTTCTTGATGCCGGCTACATCGCAGAGCTCTTTAATCAGCTTAGACTCAAAGTCTGGACCTTGGTCAGAATGTAGGCGTTCTGGAATGCCGTAGCAAACCATGAAGTCGTTCCACAGACACTTCGCCACAGTTTTGGCCTTCTGGTTCGCAGTTGGAATAGCAACTGCAAATTTGGTGAAGTGATCAGTAAGTACCAATATATTCTTGGTGTTGCTGCTGTCCGGCTCGAGGGTTAAAAAATCCATACATACTAGTTCCAAAGGACGACTGGTTTGAATATTTACTAAAGGGGCTGCCCTTTCAGGAAGAGTCTTACGTCTTATACACCGACCACAGGTTTTGATGAAGTTCTCAACATTAGCGGCCATTTTTGGCCAGAAGAACCGCTGCCGCACCAAGTCCAGGGTTCGCTCTATGCCCATGTGCCCCATGTCACTATGGAGACTCTTCAGGATGGTAGAACGCAACACTGGGGGCAGAACAAGCTGAAGGATAAGTTTATCTTCGTCCTGTCTTCTCCGGTATAAAACTCTATCTTCCAGCTCCAACCGATTCCACTCCCGTAACAACAAGGGAAGCTCAGGAAGTTCCTCTCGAACAGCGGAAGAAACCTTTTCTCCTGTCTCAAGCTGGTAGATTACTTCTCGAATTGCTGGGTCGGCCCGCTGCTCCTCTTTCAGGTCAGCGTGGGTCAGAGGGGAAATGACAGGAAAGCCATGCGACTCTTCCTCGGCAAAACAGTCAGGAATAATATTAGTATGGACAGAAAGCGACTCAACTAAGGTCACATCAAGTTGAGTGTAGTCAGCAGGACAGCATGATCTGACAAGACTGCTCTGACAAATAGCAACCACAATGTCGGGGGAGATTTCTGCAGCTTCACCGGGGTCACACAGTTGCCCCGCTAGGCGATTCACAAGTTCCCATTCTTCACAACTTGTAGCCTTATCTGGCACTTCTCCATGGTAACGTCTGGACAGCGCATCGGCATCAAAGTTGTGTTTGCTAGCGCGATACTGCATCTTAAAGGAATACGTTGACAACGCAGCTAGCCACCGGTGGCTTGTGGCATCCAATTTTGCTGAGGTCAACACGTATGTAAGAGGATTGTTGTCCGTAACAACTGTGAAGTTAGCACCATAGAGATAATCATGGAATTTCTCTGTGACACTCCATTTTAAGGCCAGAAACTCAAGTTTGTGTGCCGGATATCGAGATTCACTCTGAGATAGGCCTCGACTGGCATAGGCGATAACCCGGAGTTGATCATCCTGTTCTTGGTATAGAACGGCTCCCAACCCGATTATGCTGGCATCTGTGTGAAGGATGTAGGGTAACTTTGAATTGGCGAACCCAAGGACAGGAGCAGATGTTAGTTTAGAAATTACTGTGTCAAAAGCAGCTTGACAATCAGACGTCCATCTCTCCCCAAAGGACTGCTTCGGGTCCAGGAACTTTCCAGCAGGACTTTTATCTTTGATAGACCGACGGATGGGTGCATAGCCTCTAGTAAGGCCATTGAGAGGTTTTACTATGGTGGCATAATCCTTGATGAACCTCCGATAGTATCCTGCAAACCCTAGGAAAGACCGTAGCTCTTTAAGATTTCGGGGGACTGGCCAGGATTTGAGAGCGGATATTTTTTCAGGATCCGTTTCAACGCCCTTCTCGGACACGACATGCCCAAGGTAACGTACACTGGACTGGAAAAATTTGCATTTTTCAGGGGACAGCTTTAAGCCGAATTCCTTCAGGCGGGTAAGTACTCTGAGTAAACGCTTCTCATGTTCCTCTAACGTGTCGGAGAAGATAATGATGTCATCCAAAAATACAAGAGCTTCCTTGAGATTTAAATCCCCCATACACTTCTCCATAAGTCTCTGGAATGTACTTGGAGCATTCGTAACGCCTTGCGGCATCCGATTCCATTCCCAGAAACCCAGCGGTGTGACAAATGCGGTTTTAGCCTTATCGGCTTCACTCATTTGAATCTGATAATATCCAGACTTTAGATCTAGAACCGTGAACCATCTGGAACCCGTTAATGCTGAAAACGACTCTTCAAGGTTCGGCAGGGCATAGGCGTCTTTCACTGTTTGTAAATTTAATTTACGATAATCAATACACAACCTAACATCGCCATTCCGCTTCCGGACCACCACAATTGGAGAAGCAAATGGTGACTCTGACTCCCGGATGATGTCAGCTTCAAGCAGATCCCGCAAATGGCTTCGAACAGCTTCAATATCACGGGGATGGATAGGCCTGGCCCGAAGCTTGAAAGAGGTTTCATCGTGGAGCTTGATATGGTGTTTTACTTGATTCGTACAGCCGAAATCAAGGTCGTGGTAAGAAAACACTTCAGGCATTTGGTTGAGCTTGGAAGTTACTCGCTCCTTCCATTCAGGTGGAATAGGTGATTCTCCAAAATTTAACTCCAAAGTACTTCTTTGGGAACCTCCTTGGACTGGAGAAGCATTTACGGTGTGCTGGGCCAGAATGGTAGGTGATGTACCAATATCAGCAATTACTGTCATTGGTGGAATGAGAACGTCTTGTTCAGACTCGTTCATAACGAGAACAGGAACCTTGTAAGGAGCATGAGTTGGAAGTGTGATGAGACAACTCTGGATGCATAGCCCACCAGGAAGAGGTAATATGGGGTGTTCAATCACAGCCCACTGAACTGTAGTTGGACTGTCTACTCTGGCAGAGCCTTCTAAAACAATGGTCTGACCAGAAGGAATCATGACTGGTGTCTGACTCAACAAATTCACGGTGCCTGCTCGACCCACCTGGCTTTGTTGGTGCTTCAGTTGTAGGAGCTTTAGGACTGCACAGTACCCTTGGGCCGTGGGTTGAAAATTAGAGATGTCACTGCTAGTGTATCGCTCATATAAAGGCTCCAGAGTATTCATGCCGATAAGCACAAATGAAGAACCCTCAGGATGGCCATCAGGTACAACCAAGGCAAGAGTCGGTACATCAAATTCTTCTCCTAAGAACTCTTTGTGAAAGCCTATTGTCATCTCTACATACCCCAAGTATGGCACTGACTGACCGGCGGCACCCTCTACTTGGAGTAAGTTGTAAAGTGGCTTCACAGGGTGATTGCTAAGACTCTGGTTGTAAAAAGAGACTGGAATCGTGGTGACCTGCGAGCCAGTATCCAAAAGGCAATGGTAGTTCTGTCCTGCAATCTGGACGACTGCAGAACATTTTGAGCCCACCAGGCCCTTTGGAAGTTGTATGTTTGCATTCTTTATCTGGTGCTGTGATACTTCTGCACACTTGACAATCTTCTTTCTTTCCCTGGGACGGATTTGGTCCCCTCTGGCCCCTGTCTGTCCCACAACAGGAACCGGACTCAGTTTAAATGGACGGAGTTGGAAGTGTTTTGTTGGTTGCTAGTGAACTGTTTCCTTTTACGAGCAACCAGGGTAGAATTGGGTTCATTCTCACACTGGGGACGGATGTGGCCATCCTCACCACACCGGAAACAATAACCAGGTTTGGCCTGAGTAGGTGTGGATCGACGAAGCTGCTGATTGGTGGCCCTGGCATGTGGCTTACTGCAGGTGGAAGTCTTGGGGATAGCACTGGTCTTTGACTGGCTGGTCGTTAGCATAGCTAACTGTCGTTGGACGTCAGCTAGTTGTTGAGTCAGTTGCTGGGTAATGTTAACCAAAGCGGTAACTGTGGCCCCATCTTCAGGGTTAACACGTGCAAACTGGGCATGAGATGTAGCTTTCTGCCGTGTAGAACCCAGATATTGCTTCATTCGATGTGCTTTTGCTGCCTCTCGGTCCTCTTCAGTGCGCAAGAGGAGCAACAGCTCAGCAAAAGTGGGTGGGCAAGTCTTCTTTTGTTTTAGCTGGAGCTCAGCAATCAAAGAATTGTCCCAGCATCCACGACAGAACTGGTTCAACAAATGCCGATCTACTTCAGATTCTATGACTCCTCCCCTTTTCATGGCAGAATTCAGGACAACCTGGAGCCGTTGGAGATAGGCAGATGGTTTCTCACCGGCATCCTGAAAAGTGTCCATGAATCTAGCAAACAGTTCATCCCCATCTTGAACAGTAGCATATGCAGAGTCAAGAGTGTCTAGATACACTATAGGCAGTGTGCTGGAACTCAATTGCTTGACCATATCTGCTGCTGGAGGAAGGAGGCTCTCCACTATCCTCCTGGAGCGATGGAGGTCGGACACAGAAGGATCCTTCAACAGCAGTTCTACTCCTGACCGCCAGGTGTCATAGTCAGCCTCATGAGTAGGTCTGGGAAGCCGACCTGAGAAAACCCTGATCCTCTGGTGATGTGCTGCACTCTCCTCATTTTTTACAATGTGCTCTACTACGTAGCGCTGGACCTCAGGTGGATGGACGTCAATGCTGGCAGTTGAATGCCTCATCCCTGGCTGCATAGGATCAGAAGGATCAATGCGGGGCTCAGCGACTGACCTGGAAACAGCAGTGTCCACGAGGGGAACAGGAATGACTGGTGGAAACCGAGTTAATGGCTTTGCTGATGGCTCTGGCAGCGTGGGCAACTCAGTACTTGGTGGATCTTCCACATGAGGCTCAGAGCGGAGCTCGGAGACCGAAAGTCCAATCTGAGACATCATTGTTTTGAGCACTTCTGTGTAATCCACCCCAGTTAGTTTGGCTAAATTCTGTAAGTCAGACAAATACAACATAGTTTTAGCTTTAGCAAAGTGATCTGTACAAACAGAAGATAGCTCCAAAATGCAACATCTGTGTGTCTTTTTAGCCGAGACCCATGTGTACGGCAAAATGGGACGTAGCGCTTCCAAAGCTGCACCACTAGTAAATTCAACAACAAGCACACCATCATACTCAGATTCAGTCTCTGAAATTTTCTCAATCTCATTGACTGAACCATATTGGCTCAGAAACTCAATGACTTCATCACTTTCTGGTTCTGTTATGCCCTCCAACAGCACAGCATTTGGTAATTTGATACCACGTTTCAAAAACACATCCATTATTGTTACTGAACTGCAATAAACCCAAATCAATACCTCAAATGTACATTAAACTCACCAATTCCTCCTGGCTGGCTCGCCACAATTATGTAGCATATATAAGTGCTGCAAATATAAATAAAATAGTGGACCAGTATCAGAAGATCTTAGTTTGGCTCAGGGAGGAAATGGTAGAGTTCAATGATACACAAGAGTCATGACTGCAGTGCAATTGTGAATTGTATTACATATAAGACAACAAGTATTTACAATATTTACATGTGCACATAGGAGGTATTCAGTTCAAAATTATTAATGAGCACACAACAATTTCAGAATTCCCTCAATCATAAAAAGGTGCTTGAAGCCGCCGCGGTTCACAACACACAGCCACGAGACAGAATAGAGTCCAAAGAGTCCAGGATGGAACAGTTCATCAGATCAGTACCAATATGTAGATGTATAAAGTGTCCAAAGATGTGTGAAAATGTCTCTGAAAGTGTGTGCGCAGGTGTAGCAAAGTTAGCAGCTGCAGCACCTCCTACCACACCGGTAGATGCATGCACTCCAATGCATCAGGGTTGGGCCTAGTGGCTCGCCATCAATGCACAGAACCTGGCCTGTACAAAACAGGACCAATTAATACATCAATCTGGTTCCAAGCATCACAACTAATCACCATAATCATAATATAATAAAGTCATCATATTATCATAATCATAATCTCAGTTCATTCGTTTCATCATGTACATGATTCAATATAAATACTGCATATAGCAATAAATTATTTAACAATCAGCAAGAATACTCTTATAATGGACAATATCGATAAATAGCTTCAAAATACATTTCAGAATCAAAGAATAGTTGATAACTTCATAATTCCACAATATTAAGATTAGGTATTAATGTTTGCTCATTTAAATAAGCACAAAATGTATATATATATATAGTCAGACTCAGTATGATTAAGCACAGCCAGCGCCAGCACCGGCTAACAGAACCATATACACATACACACTTTTAGCACCGTATAACAAACAGTGACAACTCACCAGTTCCCACATCATTAAGTCACTCAACAGCAGTCATTTGCAACGGTAGAGGCAATCTAAAAGATTGGCATACATAATAGATAAACCAGCAGTTTAATTAATAAAATGTTTTACAGGGCTAAACACCTACCTGCAGCAGCTCAACACACAGCTCGCGCACACACATACCAAAACAACAGCGCGCGGCCGTATTTAAAGGAAATGACGCAACACTCCATCTCAAGTCTCGCGATACTTCCTGAAGTCTCGCGACAACGCGAACACAAAAGGGAGCCGCGAATGAGAAGAATATAAGGAGAATAAGGCAAAAACCATCTGGGTTACAATCGCGTTCACATTTCCCTGTGCGATAGAATCACTTGGATTGGTGTCCTCCTTAATAGCTGCAACGGTTTTGGAAGATTTCTTCGACGCCATTTTGCGGACATAGAATGAGTCAGTGAATAACGAAAATCGCGCTCACCGCACTTAAAGCTGCCGTCGGCAACTTTTTTTTAATCATATTCAGCGAATTCGACACTATATTCCGACAGAACAACATAAATAAAGTGGTTTTAGAAAAAAAAATGCACTGACGAGCACTAACTCGGTGGGAGGGGATTCGTTGATACTGGGGAGGGGCATGAGAGTTGTAAACATTCAAAATTTTTCCTAAGTCCACTCAATCAGCCAGAGTTGCCGACGGCAGCTTTAAATTTCACGAGATACCTAAAACAACTGACGACTGGTAACTCTTAAAAGAACATAATCGCCTGTAAAGTGAATTGGTGGTACTTAATTTACAAAAACATTCAAAATATAGTGTCAGCGGGGAAGAGCTCTGTAAACGGCGAGTACTCCATGAACTGCGCGCATGCGCCCCCGCAGGTATGGTTTTGACAATCACAATTACACTTATTGTGATGCATTATTGTATTTTAAATGGAGGAAAACCCTGTTATTGACATAAAAATAAAGCATTTTCCGGGGACGAGCACTTCTGTGGTGCTTGATATTCTATATAATTAATTAAAAATCAAATATTGCCACATTGATGGCTCAAGAAGGTGTAAGTGTTCAAATAACATATTTTTAGTCTAGCATAAGAAACTGTAACCCTAAAGTGTCTTTTAAGTGTAATATTTCTGTAAAGGCTAGGGACAGAAAAATGGACATTAGTAGATCGCCCTAGAGTAGTCACTTTCCATTATTAAATGGAAATGCATGAGTAAGTCACCTAACAGATGTAAATGCATAGATGTCGCCTAATTTATTGTTTTCTATACCAGTTTACAACTGTTTCTTCTTTATTTTTGTGCAGCTGTGGTGCTTTTGAGTGACAATTCCTCATTTGTCCTTAAACCCTCATTCTGTTAGCCTGACTCCGCTCTCCTTTGTACTTCCGCTCAATTTTCATTTCCCTTCAGTACTGCGTCTGGGATTGTGCTGTAGACTGGTTTTCTCTGATAAATTTTTTACCGGGCCAATCAGCGAACAGAGGGAGTGGCTGAGAACGATGACGTTGATGTCGACTTGTGTGTTATTTTGAGTTGTTGTTCAAAATAAGAAAGATGCGAGCAAAGCCATTCGTCCGTTGTGGCAACGCTGCCGAATATGTTTGCAAGTTAAAGCCGGAGCAAGAACAGTCTTTGCTTTGTTTTGTTGGTGGCATCCTCCCCACAGGGTTCGGGAAAATATGTCACGACCAAATGTTAGTGATTGGTTGAGGCAGATAGAGTGACTCTGGGCAGATCCACTAGTTTTTAGACTTCAATAGAGTTCCCGCCTACAAGGAAGTTAACGCTTGTCAATGGAGAGGTGCCAGACTCTCTGTACAAATGAAATGTACGAGAGTCTGGTGGGACCAGGCTATCATTCTGTTGCCCTTCAATTAAAAGATTTTGTTATTGGTGTGCTTGTTGTTCATTTGTCTTAAAAGTATCATAAGATTTGTTTGTCAGCGGTGCATTTAGCTGTTCTTTAGTGCTGGTGATATCAGTCAACATTTTTAATCATCAGCAAATTAGTCATACAATAAGACAGCAAATGATGTTCAAAATTATTTATTTTAAAAAAGAAGAAAAAAAAAGAAATAAAGCCCAATTTCAGTTAGTTGAGGTGAAAGAATAATTGATAAAACAAATAAAAAAATACATCGCAATATGGTTTCTTGTAAGAAATGTTCAATACCCTGGCACTAATGCAGAGTGCAGCTTGCTCTACTGCATACCAAAACAAGTTCGGTTTGTGAACAGCTAAGAGTCAGTTTAATGAACTCTAGTATGTTCTGTTCATGTTAAACTCGTGCGAGAGCGATTCAAAAGCTTACAGAACTGTCTGTTCTCTAATAGCTCTTGCGGTACTTTGATATCATACACCGACCGGTCTATGCAGTGAAGTGGACGTAACTTGAAGTGGGCGTAACTTGAAGTCTTGCAGGATGCAGACAGACTCTATTGTCTAAAACTGGGGGCTGAATACTTTCTAAATGTAACCTAATTAAATCTGTTTTGTTTCAGGGTGCATGTAATTTAAATCCTGTCCCATATAATGCTATGTATGTGGGTCACAAACTGTATATGGACCAGAAAGAAAAACTTTGCATGTTTGGTGTGACCCATGTCATAGCCAGTGATGGGTTTAGCAACAAAAAAAAAGTTTGACATTCTACCATGCCAATAAAAAACAATTTACAATTTATGAAGAGGTGTTCAAGTAAGTCTAAGATTTTATACTCTAATCTTAACATAATTTTATCAAAGACTGCCTTACCTCCAGACAACTTCAACTAAGGTGAGATTTAATTATTCATTATTATCATTTGTATGACATGTACGTTTCTGAGTAAGGTATTGGGGTAACACTTTACAGTAACAGAAGATGAATAATCATGTGTTAATACCTGAATTAATAATTACTTTACTATGAACTAATGATGAGTCAAGACATGTACTAATGAAGAACTAACCTTAAGTACGACATGAGTCAAATGAATTCCTGCATGAATAAAACCATCTTAACTACACGTTAGTACATGCTTGTTAATTAATGTATTGATTAAAACTTTGGGGTAAACTAAATCAAACATGCTCTAGATTAGAAGAAATATGTATTAAAAGGGCACTGTGTAAAAATGTCCATGAATTTGCCACCAGCAACTGTCACAAACATCATTGAAATATCACTTGGAATATTTACATTTAACCTTACTCATGGAATATTTACATTTAACCTTACTCATTGAACACACAATGATGCATTCGTCATTAAAAACTATTTAATCTCATTCCGTTTTAAGTGATTCCACTGCTACCATCAAGAGTGAAATCCTACACTAACATATTCATTAAGCAGATGCAATTTTTATTATTAAAATCATTGTTAGCACAGATGATGGTTATTTCTGTGGTTATTTTGTGGATTGGTTTACTGTCTTCATATCATAATGCAGTCGGATGTTAGTCTTGTGTTCTTGCTCTTTTGGGCCACTATTGCCCCTTCAAAATGTGTCCACTTTCCACCTACCGTTCAGATCCTTCATCCAAATGCGGGCACAGCACCTCTGCTCTTCCACTTCTTTACAAACCACCAGATGATATCTTGATTTAGAAGAGCTAAATATGTATGAATTAAGTCATGGATTCATGTTACTTTGAAAGTAATTAATGATGAGTTAGTAATAATGTGCCCCCGTAAGTAAAGTCATGACATAATGATACATTAACAAGTCATGAATTCATGTTACTTTATAAGTAATTAATGATGACTTCGTAATAATGAGTACAATCAAGCATCCATAAGTAATTATCTGCAATACCAAATAACATCAAGGAAGGTGATTTTTATTTGGCACTATCATTATATTCAAGATAATGATAACTTTGACATACATATTCACCAGCACGTAAAAAAACCACATAATTTTCAACAGGTAAAAGCACCTTTTATTTAACAGTCTTTAAAACAGCAGTTCACTTTAATCAAGAGGCTTAAGTTTACCTGTATTTTACTTTACATAAAACACATAAAATGTTCAGTATGTTTCCCTTTAAACAGGAAATTGATGGCGAATGTCTTTTATAAGGCGCCCAAGGGGTCCCTGTTTATGTTTTTCACCAAGCCAGTGAGTCCACTCTATGAGTGAGAGGTGTTCTTTAAGCATCTTCTCAGTCCTATTTCCTCTTAGTCTCCAGATGCTTGTTTTGTATGTCAGCCAAGCTCTTTCAATGTGTTGTGAATGAGCTCCACAGTGTGGGTCTACAAACCACTGGGAATGATTCACTGTAAAATGTTTGTAGCCCATATTGGCCAAACCCCCCCGGTAGGCTCTCCACTCATCTGAAATAGTGCCAGTGCCTGGACGCACATGTTTCACTACTAAGGGAATGAGGTGAGGTCTTGATCTTCTTTTCACAAGTCGCAAGATTGGGAGTCGGCTTTTATCTCTCACACCTAGCATGCCAAACACCCATTTCTTTCCCCTTCATGTTGTTGATGCTCTCCCTCGTCCATACTGTGTAAAAGTGAAACATGTAATAAAAAAAAGAAATACTACAATATTATAATTATATTAATTTAACATGTTTACACATAAAGATGGGTGACAAACTAAAGGAATATCTGGAGGATCTGTTATGCTGTGGGGGGCATTTTACTGGCATGGCTTGGGTTAGAGGTCTTCTCGGGTCCTAAAAACTGTACCCGACCCGAATCAACCCGAATCACTACTTACCCGAACCTGATAAACCAGACCCGATAAAATTAGTCCGACCCGACCTGACGGCATTTCCTTTAGAACCCGACTGGACCCGAACGTAAACGGCATTTACATTGTGCACAGCCAGCAGCCCTGCGTTTCTCAAAAATGCACTTAACATGTCAATCACACATCACTGTAACCCATTACGTCCTATAAAATTTGGCATAATGTTATTTACCGGACCATACAATGATTAACATTTGAACCACCACAGGGTAAAATTTACCGATGGCTGTTTTTCAAATGTAGCCTATAACAGATTTAAAATAAAAAGTCTCCCAGTCATTGACCTTTACTAAAATTGTGTTATTTAGCCTACAATCCCGTTGTTAAAAAGTTGTTTAGATAAAACCAGATTAAATACAGGGCATTAGAACCACCATAGCAGGTCAAATTTACCATGTAGGCATGTCTTTATTTTCGCAACTTTTCTTTCTTTAAGCAACGTGTCTACTTATTGTAAACAGTCACACAATGCACGTTCAAAATAAGATGTTTTAGCCTACTCATAAATGATCAAACTTTGGATTGATTAAAATTTGTTTTGCAATTTTTATCGTTTATTGTTTGCTGGTTGCTATTTATTCAAGTCTGCCCGTTTCCTGAAGAAAATTCCGATCTATGATGCCTAATGAATAAAACAATTTTCTGATTACCCCAAGTTTATTGGGGTTGTTCTCTTATTCAAATTATAAATTATATAACTACTAAGCAAATTAATAACTTAGTAAAAACAACCTATCGAAATAGCACGATTGCTGTTAACTTAAATTAAATATCGCGGTTGATTTAAGTTTTTTTACTTCCGCATGACGTAAGTGAATATCAGCCAATGGGAAGAGTGAAAAACTCCCCGCGCAATGGGGTACGTCCGCGTGCGTTTTGTGCAGGTGCACGTCAGGCTATGGCATAGACTCGACTCAGAAGTATAAATCAGAGATTTAACGTGCCCCCGGATCACTGAGATTTAACGTGCCCCCGGATCACTGACAATCACAAATCACTGACATGCCATAATAAACTATGTGGCACAGTCATAGACTAAAATATTTGAACTATGACTACCTATTTACTAACTACTTTTCAATAAAAAGTTAGCTGTGAAAATGACATGGTCAGATATCATTGTGGGTACAGTAACTTCCCCACTCGTTTTTACAATTGAAAATAGTAGCAGACTAGCAGTTCCCCTCATTTAAACATTTTGAGCCTTGTTTACAAAATTGTGTAATTTCAAAAACATGGTAACAGTAACATTATATAGAACATGTTTCCCACATTTGGCTTTAACAAGCCTTTAGAAAGCCAGATATAACATCTAGAGAAAGTGTGTTTATTGTTCAATAACATCAAGGCTTAACCAAGTTTTTTGGGGGTTGATTGCCAGGGCAGTTCATAGCTCAGGAAAATCAGACTGGTAGTTCGACTAATCAATTAATCTGCAACATGGCATCATCAAATAGCAACATATACTGACAAGGTGAAAACACACGCCTCTTCCATCTTTTAATGACAACACAACCAAGGTCTGTGGAATTTAGTTTCAGTACATCATGGTAAGCCAAGTTCAGTGTCAGAAACTATGAACCTAGGCAACATAGTAAATAATATATTAGACATAATAAATAATTATCAGCACAGAAGACAATATACACTGTACACACAAGTCTAAAGCATTCTCTGACAGTATTAATACAATTTGAGACAGGATATTCAAGTGCTGCTTCCTTAGTCAGGGTTAGAGGAAGTGTCCTTTAATGCAATGGGTATAAAACTTTTAGATACAGGATGTATTTGCAGCGGAGACCTATACGGTTGCTGACATTATTTGGATCTGAATCAGGAAGAAACTATTTAATATGATGTAAGTTTACAAGAAGTCACGGTCATGAGTGCTTCATAATGATCATTATACTAATAATAACCATCATCACAGTATGGCATTATGTAGCTTTCTTTCCAGCTGTTTGACATGTTGGATGTCAGTGGTGGCTGTGGCTCAGGAGTTAGAGTGGGAAGATCATTGGTGGTTCAATCCCCAGTTACTGGGAATACTGAATCCCAAATTGCCCCTGGTGGCTATGGCTATGAATGTGTGTGAATGGTGAATGTGATGTAGTGTAAAAACGCTTTGAGTCGTCGCAAAGACTAGAAATATGCTATAGAAATATAGAGCATTTACATTTACAGTAATGACAGGGCACAGAACAGCTTTAGTCAATTACAGTTGTCATTTCCTGGTAAAGCTGGAGTCGGTCGTTAGCATCTTCATCTGAAAGGCATCTTTTCAGTCTTCATCAGAAGTGCTGGAATACAAGTCAGCTGCATCATCCTCTGACATCTCCTCCTCCGACGAGTCCATTTCCAGAAGTGGTTGATGGCTGAGGATTCTCCTGTAAAAGCCCTTGACTTTTACCATTTCTGCTTTCAGTTCAGTTTGTTTTTGAAGAACCGGACACTGTAGTCCTCTTTATTAAAAACAACCTGTCAACAGTCAACACTTGCTGGTGCAAGCTATTGCTCTCTGTTCTGTCCGCTCAGGACTCGAGGTTGAGTACTTTGGATGGTGACATTTGCTAGACGATGACAGCCTGTTGGATTTATTACTTTCCTAATCTAGTTTGCCTGGTGTATGTTTAAAAATGTCAGATTTCAGGAAAGTAAGCAGACATTTCCCTTTCAGTAGAAGAGAGAGTTGCCAGCATCATAGATTGTGCCTTTATTGCTGTCCAGTGTTGCTGCATCTCTTTAAAGATAATCACTTCCTCCTTCTTCAGGCGTCGAACAGCCATAACCTTCTCGAACACTGTTCTTTTGGTGTGAAGGTCTGCAGCAGCTTCAATTCATTAACATCAAAACAGAAGACATTAGAGTTAGAAGGTTTGTTTATGGATTAATACAAATAACATTATGCAAGAAGTGCTAAGATAAAGATTTTATTTAATGGAGAACTTACTTTCACTTATGTTGTCCCAAGGCCATGCATCAGTCAGGACACTGGCATCAGTGGACACAATTTGCTCAGATGGTTCAGCCAAGTTGTTGTACCCACAAATGGTCGCTGCCAAGCGTTTTTTCTCATCAAGAATTACTTTTTGAATCTTGTGACGCCTCTTGTTGCTATTTGCAACAACAAAAAAGTCAGAGTATGTATGTATTTAGAATCAAATCCCAATTGTGACACTTTTAGCAGAGTTTCATTTTTGGAAAATGTGCATTTTATTCCTTTAACCAACCTGTATTAGATTTTTTTTTTCTGAACTCCTGTAAATGTTACCACTTGCATTTTCTAACTAGGAAAGTGTCAAATGTCTGCAACTGTGACCTACCAGTTTGTTTGTAAAGATTCCGTGTTCGCACTTTGATGATGACTGCTAGCTCCTCTATTCGTGCCTGTGATGCCCCAAGGCTGCCATCACCTGGATCAGTTCCTAAATCAGAGTCATTGCGGGGCGCAAATGATATGCAGATGAGGATATGCATAGTAAAACGAGGCGTTGTAAGCTCCATATATGGTTATTTCGGGGAGGAGACGCATGTACGCACAATCTTCTGCTGACTGGGATTTATAAAGGAAATTTTGCACAGGTTCTGGCGTAGGCCATTTTTGGCTTTCGGGCGCACGCACACTTTTAGTAAGGATCCTACGCACAGTTTTATAAATGAGACCCCATATGTATGGAGCTAAAAGAGTCTCGAAAAAGATAAATGCACACACTACATTCACATATGCACACACAGGATTCATACATGCACACACAGGATACACAAATGCGCACAAAATTCACAAATGCACACACAAAATGTAAAAAGCACAGAAGATTCACAAATGCATACAAAATTCACAAATGCACACACAATTCAGAAATGCAAACAAAATTTACAAATGCACACAAGATTCAGAAATGCACAGGACAAGATTCAGAAATGTATTTCTGATGCACACACAAATATATCTTGATTTACAAACTGCTTGCGGTCTGTGAACTTCACTGCATTTGTGTGTGAATTTTGAGACTCCCCTGACTTGGCTCGACACACAAATGCCTTTTTTAAAACAGGGAATGATCGGCAACCAATCAGATATCTCCCTTGTTTTAGCCAATCACAGGAACGCACCCAACGTGGGGGATTGTTTACTTATAAGCCAATCACATGGACGCGTTCACACAGCGCTACATGCATGTGGTGCGGGCGGGTTTTCCTTTATATCTCATCAGCAATTTCGATTTCGGCACGCTTTGCAGCCGTTGACCACTAAGGATGTACAGTGACGAATGTACAGTGACGTGACATCACTGCCAGACTCGAACTGTGCTTTCCTCTCGCGCTGTGGCTGCGCTGAGCCGAAGACGGACGCGCTCAGCCTATGACAAGGATATGACTATGATATCTTGTCCTGTGCATTTGTGAATCTTGTGTGCATTTGTAAATTTTGTTTGCATTTCTGAATTGTGTGTGTATTTATGAATTCTGTGTGCATTTGTGAATTTTGTATGCATTTGTGAATCTTCTGTGCTTTTTAAATTTTGTGTGTGCATTTGTGAATTTTGTGCGCATTTGTGTATCCTGTATGTGCATTTATGAATCATGTGTGTGCATGTATGAATCCTGTGTGTGCATATGTGAATGTAGTATGTGCATTTATCTTTTTCGAGACTCTTTTAGCTCCATACATATGACAGTACGACAATTCATTCCACAACCAAATAAATGCCAATTAGAAATGTTCAAACGACAACAACAATCTCTGACTAACAACTAAAAGGGGTTACACCAAGTGTAACCAAAAACGCCAAATCCCGACGAAGTGTCTGTTGTTGGTCGGCATCTGCATCTGTTGGTAGACCCTAATCGCGCTGATCGTGTGGTTTTCTTGTCTCGATGACTTTTATGTCTGCACATCCTGTGATGGCGATAAATGTCAAAATATGGTTATGCAGACAAAAGTATTTTACCTGGACTAAGAATTACAAATTGTTTATAAAATTAAATTTTATTTAATTTCCAAAAAAGTGATAATTGACGTGCCTTTGGACAATATACACACCTAAGACCATTCTAATTATTAACAACAAAAATGTTGCTACCGTGTACAGATTATAAATCAATGTTCATTATGAAGATGTTCATGTAATTTAAAGGGGGCATATATCATAAAAATAAAAAAATCAAGTTTTTACATGTTTAATTGCTGTAATCGGGTCCCATGTTGCATCTACCAACCCAGAAAAAGTGAAACCCAGTAACTTTGAATGTGTGTGAATGGTGAATGGAATTTTGGTGAGCCTCTCTCTGCAAGTATTTCGCTTCCCTTTCTGACGTAGGAGGGGAATCTAATTATAATATTACCGGCCTTTAATCTGCACATTTACACCCATGGCGCCGACATTTGGTTTCGCAAACGGCAACAGTGAGAGTTCTAACGCAATGGTAAAAAATCTAGCAAAGCATGAAACTGTTCTGTCGTTGAGCACAGAAGAACACTGAACACAATTGACCAAAACATGTCACAGCTCTTATAAAGACCTCAGGGAACTGTCATCTTAACATGAATTTAAACGTACACTATGTATTTTTTTTTCGCCGCTAGGGGTCGCTAACCTCTTACAATAACAAAGGCGTAGTTTGATGACGCAACATTTGCTAAGAATTATGGATATTGTCGTGAACGTCAAGCCGACCGATCTAATAACGTTTATGGATGAGTGAATACATCAATGCTTTTATCATGACTGTGATATGAAGCAGGTCGGGATTGCTAAGAGATAGCTATCATTTCATTCTACCGAACTACACGCAAGTGCAGAATTACTACTCACAGGTCAGTTTATTAGACTAATTAAACTTGTGAGGTAACGCAGTGCTGTTTCACTTGGTCTAACATTACACTATCACACTAAACTGCATTAGAATGTGTTGAAATGTATGTGTTAGTTTGTCTGTATGAGACTAGCAGTAAGCTAGATCAACATTAGAATAACATACAGATCATATTCTAACATTTTATCATTGTTGAACTATATAACATTGACATTGACTATATAACTTGATGGCGACAAAACGGAAATAAAGAAACGGTCCGTGTCTTCAAATTAAATTACAAATTTCTCCTGGTTTGAAAGTTGTTGGAAACAGTCGGGATAATGTAAGAATTGAAATAAGAGTAAGAGTAAAAAAAAATAATAACATAGATATAGTGATTTTTGCAATTTTTAAAGCAAAAAAGTTACATATTGTACCTTTTAAGCATTTTTTATCAACAACATTAACTTAGTTACAGTAGTCAAAGATAACTCTTTTTGCTCACTCCTTGCATCAGTTACATTGCATATTGTCAACAGCTTGTCTGTCTGGCAGGCTGTGATTATTAATCACGTATTAAAGCTGCAGTAGGTAACTTTTGAGAAAACGTTGACTTAGCCTGAAAATTTGAACAAGCACAACTTACATTGCTCTCTGCTGCGCTACAGCCCTCCCTCCACAGCTCCTCCCCACAGCGGAGCCTGCCGTGAACACGCAGGCTAGTAAGCAGGGAACTTAGTAATATAGGCTTTCGCGATCATTTTCTTACCTATCTGAGGATGAGGATGAGTCGCCAACAATACTTGAAAGGGCAGGGATAGGATGTGTGGCCATCTGATGTTTGATCGGTGTTGATGTTATATGCATATCAACACCCTGACATCTACAAGAAACCATACCATACATAATTTGTTAGGCCTGTTTTCAAATTATCCAAGTTGTGTAGTTCTTATAAAATGAAAGAAATAAAGCAGGGATACTTACTTGTCAAGCAGAAATGTTGCTACCTCTGCATCGGTTTTTATTTTTTTTAAATCACGTAGCTCCCTCCACCTAGGAAAAGCAGCTCCGATGTTTACCCTCGTTTTATTTCGTGCTCTGTCTACCTCTTTCCTTTTCGCTTTTTTAACATCATCGTTTTTTTTACGTTTACACAGCTTAGTTGGATGAGCAGGAGCAATTTGAACAATTGGCAATTTGGGTGGTTTGTCCGCCATTAGCACAGATGCGGCACACCTGCAATCTCTTGATTTCGAATGAGGGTATGCGCTGTGTAAGAGAGGGGTGTGATCAGCGCGTACACGAGTTTGATTGACACTGCTAAGACATTCCTCCTGGCTCTGATTGGTTGTTTCTGACCGGGAGCGTGTATTTCTGCAAATGGCTATAGGACCACTGGGAGGAGCCAGAGGGGCTTGATTTTTACACAGATTATCTCTCATACTCTACTGTTAGTACATAGTGACAGTTTTAAGAAATATGTAAACATATATTTGTTTACAAAATTTACCTACTGCAGCTTTAAGTAATTATTAATCACCTATTAGCTCAAGCTGACTTGCTGAATCAAAACGTGAGGTCTAGCCAATGTGTTTACCTCTTTTGCATAAGTTCCATCCACTGGCAAAGCAACAAGCAAGTCTTTTCTTTAATGCAGTTTTTGTTTTATGCGCTGTTAAAATTGTCACACTGACTTTTATGACAATTGTCTTGGTCTGAATTGTGTAAATGTTGCATAACAAAATAAATTAATTTTATTTTGTTTTCATTTAGTTGAAATTAAACTAAATAGAAACTAAATAGAAATAAATTGCAATGCAAGGACAAGGCAGTCTGTTAGTTTACCTCAACTCCTGATCTAACCCGTTTATTCAGCACGTGACAGCAACTATGCAGTCGGCACCGGATACAGAATTGATCAGTTCATCTCGAGTCTTCGGGTTCGAGTCATTCGTTCATCACGTTACAGCCCCATTACAATTATTACTCTTCTTTAATACTTTTCATTTTATTGTACTTTTTGACTAAAAAGCCCCAAATTATGTCGTTAAGTAAAGGACTGCTGCTGCTATTGAACTTCCCACAACTGGATTCAGCTCATTATTCAAATATTGAATTGAGAGGACGTCAATTTAAAATTAAATAAATAAATAAATAGAAATCTAGTTTCTACAATAATTCTGATTCCACAAGAAGTGATGAGAACACGTTTTTTCTCTCAGTGCAGGCTCATATTTTATGGTACAAGCCAATATCTCCTTACAAAAATGTTTTCACCATTTATTTTTTTAATATATTTATATATTTTTAAATAATCTCAAGCTGTGAACCTTTCTAATTATTATAATTAGATAATTATCTAGGAATAACGCTAATATGTTAATTTATTTATTTAAAGAAAATATTATTTCTTTTTGGTAGACCTAAAATATCCCTAGAAATTATTTAAGCAATACATGTGAACAACAAATCTTGGATTTTTTTAACTCACCAATGAAAACTGTCAAGATGTCTTGTTTTCTTCATTCTCATATTATGGCTACATCTTGAGCACTTTACTCTCCTTGCTAGTAACCGTTTGCTTTGACACCATTTAATGAGCTTCAGTTTCCTAGTTGTTGAGGGTTTTTGAATTGCAAAAAGCAATAATTTTGGATGTAGCATTGCTGCTACTCTTCATCAAGATGAAGAGCGTGCTAACGAATTAAACTCATGTGGTGCGAAAAACACCTGAGACTGCCCCACCTATTTCTGGTGCAATAAAAACCTGTGCATTAATCATGCAAGGAGGCTTAAACATAATACATACGTTAACCTGTGTCAAACTTTATGGCATTGCACCGTCTTTAAGTATATACAAACTGGGATAACTGTAAAGATATACAAGACTTACCAGAGCTGTATGTGGGGTTTAGAGGTGGAATTACAGTAATAAAGATCCAAACTAGAGGGCTGCATTGGGATTGAGTCCCGCCGGGTCCCGCGGGACCCAACGCAAATCTCGCGGGAGCGGGCGGTTTGAACTTTGCTGCGGGCGGGAATGGGCGGCTAAAAAAAGAACTGCGGGATCGTAAGTAGGGAGGGAGTCTAAAGAACCGTAAGTCTAAAGAAACGCGCGGTAGCCTAATGGTGTGTTCACACCGAACGTGAATTTAATTATTTGCGCGAGTAGATTACATACAAAGTTAATGCAAAGACGCGAATAGACGCTTCATTTGCGACGGGCGTCGCGATTAATGCGAATTGGGTGACGCGTTTGCCGCGAACGTCTTCCGTGCAAGTTGAAAAATGTGAACTTGAGCGGAAGATTCGCATGATGCTTTGTTGCACCAGCAAATCAACGAAGAGCTAATTGATACGGTCTATCACTGTTGTTCCTGGAGAAGACGGTGAAATTCACAGAGTTGAGTGCGCCTCTGGATGCTGCTGTGAACCCAGACACGTCGGCGTTTGGCTTTCCTCCGTATTTGGGACTTCCATAACAAGTACAGAGCAGCAATATCTTTTATTTCAGACATGACGGAAACGTATGCCAGAAAGAAATTGTGTTGTT
This sequence comes from Semotilus atromaculatus, assembly GCA_031834385.1. NCBI lineage: Eukaryota > Metazoa > Chordata > Actinopteri > Cypriniformes > Leuciscidae > Semotilus > Semotilus atromaculatus. The sequence goes on along the minus strand of JAULUF010000056.1, from coordinate 41,119 downwards.
TTTTTATTCGCGAGTGACGCGGATGCGCAAATGGGTTCAAAATGTTTAAGCGTCTAACTAGACGCGATAGACGCGTATTTTACGCTCTATTCGCGTTCGGTATGAACACTCCATAAGCGTTTTAGATGTCCCCGATAGATCAGTGCGTCAGAATACATGCAGGCCAGGAAAACGAAACAAACAACCCCATGAATCTCTTTAATAATAGCAATACAAATGCGTGTTTTTTCCTGCGGGACGGGAGAAGAGACAAATCAATGCATCTCTATTATTATGCGGGAATAAATTATCAGAGTTTTGCGGGTGCGGGCGGGAGTGGACATAAATATTGCGGGAGCGGGCGGGAGTGTAACACATAAGTTGCGGGAGCGGGCGGTAATGGTCAGAAATTCGGCGGGCGCGGGCGGGAGCGGGATGAAGAAAACAGTCCCGCGCAGGTCTCTAATCCAAACTATGTCATACTCGACGAAGACGATGGGGTGGCACCAACAGCGCCATTAACTGTAGCTTCGTGCCAATCAACAGCAGATCATGTAGAGCTTGACCTTGTCAATAATTTGAGAAAGATGGATGAGAAGAGAAAGGCAACGTGGAGTGGGAGGAAAATTACCAACAAAATCCGCAAATACAGCTCGGATGAATATGGTAAGTACTTGTATCATGCTATTTGTAGTTTGAATGTGGTACTATTTTGTCAGGGTTGCCTGTCTGAAGTGAGATTTTGATAACTCATATCCCGGTTTCAGACTATTTTGCTTAAGCCTCAGACTAAAATCCATGTTTGAGCTGTTTTAACTGAAAGCAACTTGCAGTTACATCTTTAAATATGCCAGTGCAATTGTTTTGTAAATCAGTAATGTTTATTTCTAAATCATGTTTATAAAAGATACTTAAAATCCTAAATGAAATAAGGCCACACGGATCGAAGTCCTGTCTGTGAGACCAGGCCATTCTTTCGCCTAACATCACAGTGCTTTAAATTACTAGATGCACTTTATAGAAACGTATTAACATTTCTGATTAGATGGTATTACCTATATTTCTTTGGATGTAATTAAGGTGGCTTGAGAAAGCCAATTTACTGAAATCCTATTTAAACTTATTCTTCTTCTTCTTCCTTTATTCTTGCTTTATAAGAACATCTATAATGTGTTTAATAATTGTATTTTCACACTTTATTAATGATAAATGCATCATTTCTAAATGAAGTATTGCATTATTTACAAACAAGTTATTTAGGAGTTGTCAGTGGTTCATAAGATCACGTAGAAAGTGAAAGTAAAGGATTAATAAACTATTTAAATGTACATTCATACTAATGCTTTATTAACATGTATTTCTATTGTAATTCATGTGGTTAATTCAGGTATTTATAAAGCATTTAGTGGTGGTCAGTTAACTATTTTTGTGAGCTCATCTAAAGTGAGGACTATTTATGCCTTTTAAAGCATTTATAAAGGAGATTTAAAGGCTCAGTTATCTTCTAAACAGAAAAAGGAAACAAACACAACACAGTGATACAGAACATAGAACATCGCTGGCCGACGAATTGTTTCAGAGGGGCTCGTTGCTCCCATTGGCCGAGAGCCCGCCACGGCTCCCATTGGCCGAGAGCCCGCCACGGCTCCCATTGGCCGAGGCCTGGGCGCCTGCACAGCCGTCACCTCGGACGCCATTCACTCTTGTCAGAAATTACCCCGAAATAACGCTCCCTTGCTGTTTTACTCGATTTAACACAACATTAAACACAAACGTTTTTTTTAAAACGCCACAATTTTCTGTACACTGATTATTTTTTGCCTTTTTGCTGTCTTTTTTTTTTGTTGCCTTTTTGCTAACCTGCATTTTTTCGTTGAGCACGTAAATTAGCATATCTCATGTTTTGTCTGTATTTAAAATAAGCATATAATACGCATTTTATCAATGTGTACTGCATGCAGAAGAGGCGGGAGAAAAGAAAAGATTTTTGGCCCAACAAATAGGTAAAAACTAATTAACATTTTTTATTATATTTTACACTATATAAAACATCATCATTGAGTAGATTTCAAATAATATTAAAATGAATGATGTCTTTGAATTTACTTGTTTTGGCAATAAAAGTTTAATTTCCCCATAGACCAAAGAGTAAACATCCATATTGACCGACCACCCCCCTGTATGGGTGCTATAGACACAACCCAGGTAATTTTAACATTAATACAATGATAATTCATCCTCTAAGCTACATGCTTTTCTTTTTAAGTTTTCTAATGAGTTTTACAAATGTTTTACTTTCTTAGGTGGTGAGACTGCTCCCATCTGCAGATCCATCCAGCCACACCATCCAGCACTCACACTTTGCTCCACCTGGAAAAGAGTGATATCCCTGGTCTGGCCAACGTCCTCATGAGCCCAGCCTTGGAGAGGAAGGAAAAGGTGAGGCTTGGCATTCCGTTGCCAGCCCGTGTCGTCACCAGCGACTAGTATTTTCGGCCTGCTGGTAGAAAAAGACGCTGTGGTGAAATAAAATGAAGAAAAGAAAAGAAAGCGGAAGGAAGAGATGGCAAAGAAGGAGGAAAAAAGACAAGCCCAGGAGGCCAAAAGGCAACAAAAAAAAAGCAGGTACCTCCTCGGACTGAAGAGGATGGAGAACACTGCGCTCTCTGCAAAAGAGTGGTCCCACCTGGCTCAGGGGATGACACCATCATGACACCATCGATCAATGGGTCCAGTGTGATCTGTGCCATTTGTGGTTCCACTTGGAGTGCGCAGGGGTGAAGGAAGTGCCAGACACTGACTGGCTTTGCCATAAATGTTGTATGTCCACATAGAATCACACGTTACATAAAAACACACACATAGAATAACACGTTACATAAACACAAACACACACACACACACACACACACACGCACACAAATATAAATAGTGCACAGGTTTAACTTACAGTTTAATATGTCTAGTTCTGGTATTTTTTTAATCAGTTTATTGCTAATGCTAAATGTAAATAGTTCTAACATTACACACGTACACATGTACCCTGATCTGTTCTGAAGTTTTTTAATTAGAAAACTAAATCTTTTTTTTTTTTATCAATGCAATTTGTTTGTCCTTCTTTGTCTTTAAAAAGATATGGTTATTCACTTGAACGTTTCACATGGTTCATAGTTAACTCACATGTCATAATTAAAGGAGCCGTATGTAAGATTGTGGCCAAAACTGGTACTGCAATCACTTTCAAATGACTGTAGAGTGATGTATCCCCTCCCCCTCCCCCCTGACTCGAGGTTGCCAGATAGGCTGCAGGATCCAGCAGGAACGTGACGAGCTGCAGCTGTGGTAACTAGAGCAGAGCTGGCAACCCGGATGCCCAACACTACTGACTTTGTGATTGGTAGATCGGTGGAGGGCGGGGCTTCAGGCCAAAACACAACATGACAACATCAACATCAGTTGAGGGCTGCAACTTCACTTTTTAAATGACAGTATCCTGGCCGGACTACTGTTGTCAGTGATATAAGTATTTCAAATGAACATGATTTCTTAATGTCTAGTGACATATCAGGGCAATTTTATGATTAATGGAAATACATTGCTTACATACAGCTCCTTTAATTTCATGACACAATCATGCCTAATTTGCATGGTCCTCTAGCTTATTAAATCAGGAATTAACTTCCATTTTAATCAAATAAAAAGGAACTCCCCTTTCTTATTCATTTAAATAATGTTTTTTCTTCGGTTAAAATTGATCAGCTGATCAGTTACATTTCTATTTTCGCGCTCTGTACAGAACACCATTTAAGCCTGTATGGAACATCGTTAACCCTTATCATCATCCGTACACAGGCGGAGGAGGTACTTTTCCCCACTTTTCTCAAAAACAATTTGTCCAAAAGACATCAATCAAAGTGTGGACCAATCAATGGGTATTCCCCAGGGAATGATCACACAAACATGTTAGTCTTGCTCTCAGCAATGGAGGAGTGGTCCTGACGTGCGGTGAAAGGCGAAAAGTGTATGGAACATGGTTAGCCTACGTTACATAAATTAGTTTTTGGTAAAGTATGTAATTTAAAAAAAAACATTTCTAGTTAGAAAACCATATGGATAGGGCTGGGTATCATAACAAAATTTTCGATACCGATACCGATACCTTGACTTCGATACCGGTTCCTGAACGATACTTTTTTCGATAACAATTTTATGAAATCTGTTTTAACAATATTACACAATCTAAAAAAAACATTTATTTTTTCAGTTTGTAAACTTTTTACACTCATATTTTGAGTCTGTAAAAAAGCACCAATGCTAAAGTGGTAAAATGAGCTCATTGTTTCTGCCTTAACTTAATGCATTGTTTAACAATGAAACTGAATGAAAATTAATTGAAATGCATTACACACACAGTCACCCCTGATAACAGATCACTCTAAATTGTAATTTAGACGCATGCATTTGCTGTAAAGCTGCTTTGAAACGGTATGTATTGTGAAAAATGCTATACAAATAAATGTGAATTGAATTAAATATAGGCTACTGGGGTGCTGGATATATGCCTCGCGCTCAGCACGCATAAAACTTGCCCCAAAGCACTGGCAAAAGAAAAAATGTGTCGGGAAAAAATACTCAAGGACATATTTTAATTGTTTCAAGTGTTTACTGAGTGCGTTGGCTGCAAAGATGTGTATGGCGATGCTGACTCGTCATTCCAAAAGTAGTGAACGCGCGCGCGCTATATGGATTACATACGGTAATCAAACTATTTATTTCTAATTGTTTCGTTTAAAAGCAGACTTATTTTGACCGTCTATAGGCCTATTTGTCATGTCTGTGAGGCAAGTATCCGCTGAGTTTCGGTTCATTTGTGATGCGCGCTCCAGTTCTTGCAGTCAAAGACGGATAAACTTTCTACTCTCAAGTGTATTCTGTGCGCTGTTAAGTTCTTTATCAGATTTATTGTGTTCTGCCGGTCTTGGCAGCAATTATCTTGTCAAAAATACTGCATCGCGTGCTTCTGGCATCGAGTCTGGTACATAGGTAGGTACACTTTTGATCTTTTCCACATATTTTCTATCTGGACGGTTGGGACGCTTACACACACACACACACACACACACACAACAGCCTCACGTGCGACGAGCCGCGTCTCTGGACAGCCGCGTAAACTAGTGTTTTTTCCGCCAAAGCCGATCATGCGGCATGTTTATTCACTAACGTTGACGAGATTAACCTCTTAGGTATCGAAATTTGGTACCGAAAAACAAGACATGTTTCAATACGGTAGTATCGATGCAATTCGGTCGGTACCTAAAAAGTATCGAACTCGATACCCAGCCCTACATATGGATACATTTGGGAAAAACTCTTGAGTGGCAGTTACCCAGTCTTATCGACCAGTTTAACTATAAGTTCATGTGTATTATACACTTTTGTTGCTTTTACATATATAATTTACTGCCTGTGATAATCAACTCAACCTCGCGTAACTTAACGTAGACTCACTGTTTTCCGGACATATGGGCGACGTATGGGGGGGAAAAGTGATGCAATTCCAAGGGCCCATGACTGACAGGCGCCCCAACAAATAGGTAAAAACTCATTTAAAACTTTTATTATATTATACACTATATAAAACATCATAGAGTAGATTTCAAATAATATTCAAATTAATGATGTCTTTGAATTTACTTGTTTTGGCAATAAAAGTTAAATATCCCCATTGACAGTGTGGGAATTATACCGCGGCCACGCGGCCATGGCCGCCGTTGCCCTACACTTTGGCCTTCATGCCCCGTGAAAAAAAAATCATTGTACGGCCACAGTGGCCTGTGTGCCCTGGCCCTGTCCAAGTTCCACGTATAGAGAGCCTAAGTCCCGCCCCTCCGCTTCCGGCTCATGGGACCTTGTTTCGTTAAAAATATGCATGGAAGTCAATGGGGAGAGACTGAAACTGTACCCTGAATTACACATATGATGTTTGTCAATATAAAAGATAATTATGAAAGTCAAGAAATTCGCAGTTTATCATAAAACAGGAGAGTAACGTGTAGTTTTATGTGAAAATCGCTCAATGAACTACATCTCTCGTCCCGCGCTGTACGTCACTAAAGCTTGTGTGTGTGCAGTCTGGTACAAAACACACAGGCATGACGGCATAACGTTACGAGTATAACTTTAGACTATAGAAAACATGACAGATGTTAGCTTCAGTAAACTTCAGTTAGCTTCAGTGGGTTTGTAGTCTTTGTAATTACGTATTTTCACAGTCTTATACCTCAACAGTTTTACATCAAACTGCGACTTTCTTGACTTTAAAAAATGTATCTTTTAAATTGCCAAACATCTGTAGCGACTACGGGAATGAACCAAACACAATTGAAGCTTTCCTACATAATCACTGTAGCGACTGACCGAATCCTGATTGTTTTCCTTTCACTACTGAACAAATATGAACGCATATATGTTTAATTCACAAAACCTTGAATCATGTGATATGGTGCCCCAATGTCTGCCAGCAGGTCATTGATTAACTTCGTTTATGACGCATTGCGCAATCAAGAAACAGGTCCCCGTTGTTCTCGAACCCTTACGTTGTTGTGTGTGTGTGCTATTAGAGGGGCGTGGCCGCCCATCAGCGCTCGTCAGCAATCACCCATCACCAGCTGCAGTCTATCATTCTTGTGTATATATTCTCATCAACTTCTCATCTCCTCTGTCAGATCGTTGTATGTGGTTCCCGGTGTGTCTGCGTTCCTGTCGTGTTCCAGTCTCTTGCCTTCGTTGTCTCCGGTTCTTGTTCTGTGGATTTTATGGACTATTTCTCGTTTTGGACACCTCTCACCGCACCTCTGCTTCACCATCCATCTGACCATCGGACTCCCTGCGCCACTTACCATCTTGCCTGTGTTGGACTCTCTCTCACGCTTACTACCTCTAATAAAAGAGTTTAACTGCATTTGCTTCCGTCAGTTTGTCGTGACAGAACGATCTGACCATCAACATGGAAGCAGCAGGAGAATCTTCCTCATCATTAGAGGCGTTTCTGAGTAACAGCAGTCAAAGAATGGACACCCAGGAGAAGAATATCAATGAGATGGCTCGTGCTGTTCAGGCGTTAGTGGCGCAGGTGTCCGGGCTCACCCAACAGGTTCAACAGCTCCGCGTGCCCACTGCGCCACCCGCACCGCCGATTCCCCCACCACCACCAGCAAACCCATCCCCGTCAGAGCCTCGTCTACCAGTCCCTGAGTCTTATGCAGGTGAACCCAATTACTGTCGAGCGTTCTTAACCAGATGTGATATGCACTTTTCTCTCCAACCAAGAACTTTTCAGGAGGAGAAGACCAAGGTCGCATTCGTCTTGACGCTCCTGACGGGGAAAGCGGCGCTATGGGGAACGGCGGTGTGGGAGAACCAAGACGACTGCTGTTCCTCGTTCCAGCGGCTCTCCGAAGAGATGCGGCGGGTTTTCGACCGGGCCGCGACGGGGAGAGAAGCTGCCAGGGTGCTGGCCGAATTACGACAAGGAGAAAGGTCCGTATCAGAATTCTCGATCGAATTTCGCACCCTGGCAGCTGAGAGCCAATGGAACGAGGAGGCGCAGTGGGACATGTTCCTGCATGGGCTGGCTGACCGCGTCCAAAGAGAAATTTATGCCATGGACCTGCCTACCGGACTTAATGACCTGATCGCGCTGGCACTAAGAGTGGACAATCGTCTTTCACGGGGCATCAGACGTTTCCAACCGGACCGTCCCGCTGGAGGTGCCGAGGGAATGCGTGCGGGGGACAGGGGCGCGGTCAGCCCCGTCAACGATCACAAGCCCATGCAGGTGGGTCGAGCCCGGCTTTCCCGGGAGGAGAAGGAGAGGCGGAGATCCCTGGGCCTTTGCCTTTACTGCGGCGGAGCTGGACATTTCGCGTACAATTGTCCGTTAAAAGGCCCAGCCCGACAGTAAGTATGAGGCTACTGTCGGGTGGGATCTCTGCCGAGAAGCCCTCATCTACATCTACCTTCCTCCCGGTTAGACTCCGATGGTCAACTCACCTCCACGACTGTCGGGCACTACTGGACTCAGGGGCAGAGGGTAATTTCATGGATCATTCATTTGCACTCAGATATCAAATTCCCCTCAAACCCCTTTCACACCAAATCGACGTTCACGCCCTCAATGGACAAAGCCTTCCCACTATTGCACTGATCACCGAAGACCTCACACTCATCACATCCGGCAATCATTCTGAGACTATTTCCTTTTACATCTTGGACACTCCACTAGCACCCATCGTTCTTGGTCACCCATGGCTCATCCGTCACAACCCCAAAATAGACTGGCAGATCCAATCGGTGGCATCATGGAGCACTTTTTGTCATAAGTCTTGTCTTGTGTCTGCCTGTCCGTCTGTTTCTGTTCATGTGTTACAGGAGGAGACAGTGGATTTATCAAACGTGCCCACGGAGTATCGGGATCTGAAGGAGGTGTTCAGTAAGTCTCGGGCTGATTCTCTTCCTCCGCATCGTCCCTATGACTGTGCTATAGACTTACTGCCAGGTACGTCTCCGCCTAAGGGCAAGTTATATTCACTCTCTGTCCCAGAGAGAGAGGTCATGGAGAAATACATTTCTGATTCTCTAGCAACAGGGTTCATCCGGCCTTCCTCTTCTCCAGCGGGGGCGGGGTTCTTTTTTGTGGGGAAGAAAGATGGTTCGTTGCGACCTTGTATTGATTACCGGGGGTTGAACAACATCACGGTAAAGAATACCTATCCTTTGCCGTTGATGTCTTCAGCTTTCGAGAGGTTGCAGGGAGCATCTATCTTCACAAAACTGGATTTAAGGAATGCTTATCATTTGGTCCGCATCAGGGAGGGGGATGAATGGAAGACTGCTTTTAACACCCCTAGGGGGCACTTTGAATATTTGGTTATGCCGTTCGGGCTTTCCAACTCCCCAGCGGTCTTCCAAGCACTTGTCAATGACGTGTTGCGAGACATGATCGACCAGTTCATATATGTCTACCTGGATGACATATTGATTTTTTCTTCGTCTCTCCAGGAACACGTGCAACACGTTCGACAAGTGCTTCAGAGGTTGCTAGAGAATGGGCTTTTTGTCAAGGCGGAGAAATGCGCTTTTCATGCACAGTCTGTCCCTTTTCTAGGTCACATCATCTCGGTTGAGGGAATGCGCATGGATCCTGACAAGGTTAAGGCTGTGGTGAATTGGCCAAGTCCGGATTCCCGTAAGGCCCTGCTAAGGTTTCTGGGGTTTGCCAATTTTTACCGGCGTTTTATTCGCAATTTCAGCCGACTAGCCGCGCCTCTGACCGCCTTGACCTCCCCCAGAACGACGTTCAGGTGGTCAGACGCAGCAGAAGCTGCGTTTGCTAAACTTAAGGGTTGCTTCGTTTCAGCCCCCATCCTGATAACCCCTGATCCATCACGTCAGTTCGTGGTGGAGGTCGATGCGTCAGAGGTGGGGGTAGGTGCAGTGTTATCCCAGCGCTCTCCTTCAGACGACAAGATGCACCCTTGCGCGTTTTTTTCGCATCGTTTATCCCCTGCCGAAAGTAATTATGACATTGGCAACAGAGAATTGTTGGCGGTCAAGTTAGCTTTGGAGGAGTGGCGCCACTGGTTAGAAGGGTCAGGGGTACCTTTTATCGTCTGGACCGACCACAAGAATTTGGAATACATTCGTACTGCTAAAAGACTTAACTCCAGGCAGGCTCGGTGGGCTCTGTTTTTCGGACGTTTTGATTTTACTCTCTCGTACCGCCCGGGTTCCAAAAACATCAAACCCGATTCTTTATCGCGCATTTTTGACCGTTCCGATCGCCCGCCTACTCCCGAGTGCATTTTACCAGAGAATCTATTCATCTCTACACTCACATGGGAGGTCGAATCGAAGGTCAAGAAGGCCTTAGAAGGGGTAACGCCTCCGACTCGTTGCCCACCGAACCGTTTGTTTGTGCCGGAGAGTTTACGGTCCAGCGTCATTCAGTGGGGTCATTGTTCTAATGTGGCTTGTCACCCAGGAGTCAATCGTACTATGTTTTTGGTTAAGCAACGATTCTGGTGGCCTCTCATGGCTCGTGACGTTCGCAGTTTTGTATTGGCTTGCTCAGTTTGCGCCACGGGTAAGACTTCCAATCAACCTCCAGATGGGTTACTCCAACCGCTGCCGGTGCCTTCGAGACCCTGGTCCCATATCGCGCTAGATTTTATCACCGCCCTCCCACCCTCCCAGGGTCACACGGTAGTTTTGACCGTGGTGGACCGATTCTCGAAGGCGGCCCATTTCATTCCCTTGCCCAAATTACCTTCAGCCAAGGAGACAGCGTTGGTTGTCGTTGACCACGTCTTTCGGCTTCATGGCCTCCCGACAGACGTGGTTTCCGACAGAGGACCCCAATTTGTGTCAAAATTTTGGCGAGAGTTTTGTAAACTTCTGGGGGCGACTGTCAGTCTGTCCTCTGGATTCCATCCCCAGAGCAATGGTCAAACTGAGCGAGCCAACCAAGATTTGGAGAGAACGTTGCGATGTTTAGTGTCCAAGAATCCTTCCTCCTGGTGTCATCAATTGTCTATGGTGGAGTACGCCCACAACACGTTGCCGGTATCATCCACGGGCCTATCACCATTTGAGTGTAGCGTAGGTTACCAGCCACCAATTTTTCCTAGTCTGGAATCCGAAGTCGCGGTCCCCTCCGCCCACGCATTCGTCCAGAGGTGTCACCGCACTTGGACCAGAGCCCGTGAGACTCTACTCCAAGTGGGGGCGCGCACCAAGGCCAAAGCCGATCGCCACCGGCGGAGGCCTCCCGTATACGTCGTCGGTTCTAAAGTGTGGCTTTCTACTAAGGACATTCCTCTCCGCTCCGTCTCAAATAAACTCGCACCTAAATTTATTGGCCCGTTTTCTGTCACCAAAATCATTAGTCCGGTGACAGTCCGCCTTAATCTTCCTCCAGTGTACAGGAGGATTCATCCCGTCTTTCACGTTTCCAAAATTAAGCCCGTATTTTTTGCTCGTATTAATCCGCCTGTTCCGGTTCCCCCCCCGCCGCGCCTCGTAGATGGGGAACCTACTTATTCGGTCAATCGTGTTCTGGACTCGAGACGTAGGGGACGTGGATTCCAGTACTTGGTGGACTGGGAAGGTTACGGTCCGGAGGAGAGAAGTTGGGTACCGGCTAGAGACATCCTGGATCACTCCCTTATCGATGATTACAATCGGCAGGTAAGGGAGCCTGGGAACGCCAGGAGGCGTTCCTAGGGAAGGGGGTACTGTCACGGTTGGTAAATCCTACGTTTCCTCCTTGTCTCGTGGTTATGTTATTGTTGTGTGTGTGTGCTATTAGAGGGGCGTGGCCGCCCATCAGCGCTCGTCAGCAATCACCCATCACCAGCTGCAGTCTATCATTCTTGTGTATATATTCTCATCAACTTCTCATCTCCTCTGTCAGATCGTTGTATGTGGTTCCCGGTGTGTCTGCGTTCCTGTCGTGTTCCAGTCTCTTGCCTTCGTTGTCTCCGGTTCTTGTTCTGTGGATTTTATGGACTATTTCTCGTTTTGGACACCTCTCACCGCACCTCTGCTTCACCATCCATCTGACCATCGGACTCCCTGCGCCACTTACCATCTTGCCTGTGTTGGACTCTCTCTCACGCTTACTACCTCTAATAAAAGAGTTTAACTGCATTTGCTTCCGTCAGTTTGTCGTGACATAAACAGCTTCATTCAAGCCATCTACTCGTCACACTTTTCTTTCTTTTCTTAGTTTCTTTTCTTTTCTGTTAAAAGTCTCGGTTCTAAGTTAAGTTTTGCTGCAAAGTTTCGTTTTAAAGCATTTCGACTGCAACGCGCTTCCAACTTCAAAGACTTTCATCCATCCGCCAACACACCACGTGATTGGCTGCCCAAGATCAAGCAGGCACGAGGAGACCGCTAGCCAAGCAACGGACCCGGGGAACACCTTCACACGACAAAAGGAAACCCCCTTTATGACGAAAAAGGAATCCCCAAGGATTCCAAGGACAAGCAAGTACCTCAAGACTCTTAGCTGAACTGGTGTATATTGATATAAAATTGAATTACCCGCCTAAGAAACGATACAAGGGTGAAATTAATTATTGATGGGTCCGTGTACGTTGCGTTCATTCGTTTTTTTATTTAATATTGAAAGTAGAAAAATGAGAAAACAGCTCCTGTTTCCTTTTTTTATTTTTCCCAAAAAAAGAAAAACAAGAATTCAGCTTAATTTTTCGTTTTTCGTTCTGAGGTCGAAAAATTAATAAACAGCTTAAATATTTGATTCCTACAGGCGGGCGGGAATGAAACGCCCCTTTCCTCTGATTTGTCAGCCGAAGATCAAACTGTTGCGTCATCTGTTCTTCCTCCAGTCCGCACTGCATAATAAGAGTCCTCCGCTCCTGCAGCTGATGTGCCGATTCTTATCTCGTTTATTGCAACAAAATTTAATCTTTTTCTCATCAAAGAACCAGACTAACGGATGGCTCGACACAACCCATACATGGGAAGAGCCTAAACAGGGCTTTCTTCTGTAGATATAAATTCAGCTTGGTATGGCAGGGTAAATGACGGCTGTTAGCATTGTCTCCCTCGTAAATTAAATATTTAAAAAACTAATAAAAAAGGAAAGAATAATGCATTGACTAGCTTGTGCACGGCGCACTGGGTCAAGTTGAGAGTAAAACACGCGCGCATCACAACCTTGTAAAAAACGCATTTTATTATTAGCCTATTCAGAAATAGTGTAAAAGACAAAATTAACATTATAAACACTATTAATAACATAGGCTATGCATATGTTACTTCCCCTTACTGTATGTCAAATCCTTAAATGAATGGTAGGCTATTTAGAAAACAACAAGAATGAAAAATAAGCTAAGTATAATAAAAATATACATAGTAGCCTATAAAAATACCTTATTGTGCCCTTTATTACAAACAACATTTAGCCTATTTTAGACGCCAAGCCTAAACAAATTTATTTGAATCTAAACTGAAACTGTACCGAAGTTTGGTTCGCGCATCTCTCTACGGTCCAACGTTTCCATATTTGCAATGTAACGGATGCTAACTATTAATGTAAAGAAGGCTTCGTTCTTCAGTCAAATTCTAATATAGCCTACACGAAGGCTAAATCAGCATCTTTCAAGGGAAATGAGTTTGTAATAACAGCAAGTTATTATGACTGACCGGCACAGTCTATTGTACAAAATACCAATTCAATTAAGCAGAATAACTTTTTGTTTGGTTTGTTTGGTTGGTTGACTGTTTTATTTGAATAATGAACAGGCTGCGATGTCAAGTTAGCAGTGCCAGAAGTGAAGTGATATGTTGTGCGCGATGCGCCGGCGCCATCACTTGGATTTGTTCCTCAGCTGGAGAAATAATACTCTGTCGTTTAATACTCTGTCATTTGAAACAGTAAAATGTATATTTTCATTTTTGTACATTCAAAATGACTACAAAATGTCATGCCTTTGAAAAATAAAGAAAACAACATGATGTGCTGCTTTAGCGCGTCTCTGTCTCCTTGAAGATCTTTCTGGCGCACACCAAAAATGAACCAAAATACTTCTTTGCGCGCCTGACTTTTAAAAGTCAACATTTAGATTATTTGAAGTAAAATGCATTATGTTATTATATAATCTTAAGTCACTTTGGAATAAATCACAGCGTGCTTCATGATAAAAAAAACGGGACATTGCTCTTCCCATGTACGGGTTGTGTCGAGCCATCCGTTAGTCTGGTTGTTTGATGAGAAAAAGATTAAATGTAGTTGCAATAAACGGGATAAGAATCGGCACATCAGCTGCAAGAGCGGAGGACTCTTATTATGCAGTGCGGACCTGAGGAAGAACAGATGACGCAACAGTTTGATCTTCGGCTGACAAATCAGAGGAAAGGGGCGTTTCATTCCCGCCCGCGTGTAGAAATCGAAAATTGAAGCTGTTTATTCATTTTTCGACCTCAGAACGAAAAACGAAAAATTAAGCTGAATTCTTGTTTTTCATTTTTTGGGAAAAATAAAAAAAAACGAAACAGGAGCTGTTTTCTCATTTTTCTACTTTCAATATTAAATCAAAAAATGAATGAACGCAATGTACACGGACCTTGATGGTTCGTTCAGGTTGTGTCTTATAAGTGCATAGAATCTTGAGATCTCACTATCCGACTCCTAAAACTCATTCTTCCTCACTCTCTTTCTTTCTGCAACTTGTATGAATGTGTGTGTCAGTGTGTTAGATATTAGTTTTATGTGTTAGTCATAGGCTTATAATCAATAAAGTATTGTTTGTATTTGAAAAGAGAAGTATTACTTGTGTTATGTGCTTACGAATGTATTGTCTTGAACTGCGATCTAAGCTACATATGCTTTGACCCTTGATTTATGTCTTAATTTAGCTGTTAGCTGGGAATTAGTCTTTCTTGGCCAGGAAGATATTATATTTCCTTGAATTAATAATTGTTTATGCTTTCCGTTCATTAGATGAACGGATAAAATGATCATACTATTGATTCTGCTACAGTAAATTCTGAAAATAATCAAATGATTAATTATTGATCATAATCCGTTATGAATAATAATTAGTTATATTTATACGGGCGTATAAACGCTACACATCATATGTGTAATTCAGGGCACAATTCAAATGAGATCAAAAAATTTGTTGTCTCTCGCCATTGACTACCATACAATATTTTTCCGAAGTAAGGTCCCATGGTGGTCCACCGGAAGGGGAGGGACTCAGGCTAGAGTTCTCAACGGGTCGGGTCGGCCCGACAAACCCGACGGGACCCGCGGGTTCGGGCCGGGTTCGGGTAAAAAATATAAGCAAATGACTCGGGTCGGGTCGGACCTCGGGCTTAATTTTTTCCGCTCAGTGAAAAAAATAAAATAAAATAATTAATCATCGCTGCTGTTCACCGTAAAGAAAGTCTGGCTGCTGCGTGCAACAGGCATCGCGGGGGCAGACCTGACGCCGCTGCGTGTACGCCTTTAGCCTGGAGAAGAAGATGGAGTTGATGAAAAGTAAACTTGCCGCATGTGAATTCACCGTCGCTACTACAGGAGTGGGAAAATCAGAGGTCTGGAGAGTGTTTGGAGTGGTGCTGGATTCTGATGGAAATTCTACAGGTTATGTGCAATGCTCAAAATGCAAGGTGCTGATGAAATAAGACAGCAAAAAAACAGGGTCGTCCAGCCTTTTTATTATTGTGTGAAGATTTTTATTTAAGGCATATTTATATAGCCTATTTATATATTTAAAGTTTATTGTTTCAGTTGTTTGTATTGTTAAAAGGCGTGAACATTAAAGGTTGATTTGAATTCGCGTCTGCTGGTCATGATAATACGTGTATGAAAAAAAAAAGAAAAAAAAAGAAGGCGGCAGCGTCGGGCCGCGGGCCGGGTTCGGACAGATCATTCATGTTGATGCGTCGGGTTACATCGGGTCCGGGCTTTAAAAGCCACGGGCCGGGTCGGGTCGGGTTGCAATTTTCAGGCCCGTTGAGAACTCTAACTCAGGCTCTCTATAAAGCGCCAGTGCGGCATAGTGGGCTTGCTTTGAATTACAGCGAGCCACTCAAGTAGTCTCTGAAAAGTTCAAAGTTACTATACGATTTAATGTTATTACCTTGACAAACTATACATCATTAAAAAGATATAAGACTCACGTTTCAGTATTTGACCACTATTGTATTCTGAGAAATTTATATTGACAGACAGTTAATTAACAGACAGACAGTCTTAATTTGCGTCAGACGCTCCCATTCATAAAAAACTCCTGTGCTGTCGTCATGACAGCGATTTACAAAACAACGTCCCTCAGGGCTTTTGTCTCAAAAGCGTGCAGATTTGGAGAAATATTGATATATTCTCAGTTTACATCAGATTTCTATTGACAGGAATAATATTTTATTGAATTTATAGCCAAATGCGTCGATGTAATCATTATGAGCGCTGTATACTGATGTGCTGTGTTTTCAATTCATACCAGCAGCCTGAGGGCACCCTACTGAACATTAGTCCATATTTGAAACACATGAAGAAGAGCGTTCAAATGCAGGAAATCCCAAATCCCCGACCACAAACAGCTAACAGATCGCTGTAACATGCAGGTTATGTCGTTTTGAAGACAATAAACATTTTTACAATGATATTTGACTTACCTGTGTTCTTCGAGCCATGTCAGGCATTTTCATAATAATAGATTATATGTATAATGTTATGCTAATCGATAGACTTTATCATCGTTGCGTTGCATTATACATAAAATATTATATTTTCTGTCTGATTTTTTTTTAAATCTGAAGCCAAATTAGATTACAGAAGGTTATTTATAACACTCAACTTGAGTTATAAAGTAAGTTTTGGAGCACAAACATGGTTTTAATCTCATAAATTGTTGTGTATTGATGGTGTGCTAAGCTAATAAATAAAGTCATATGACATGATCTTAAAAAACATTTAACTAAATACAGAGTTTTAGACATATCATCTTCAGATTTTAAGTATAACATGGTCAGACATGTGGCTTTAGCTGCAGTGCATTTCTAGATTGATACAAAGCCAACTTAAATTTTATTTTCATGAGGATGTTTCTTATGAGAAAAATTCTCATAACTTTAATTTTTGTAAATCTATTTATAACTATTCTAATTCTACATTTACAATAAACTGCCAGGTGTCAGCTTTCAAATGAGATCATACTTGTGCTTTTAGTGCAAAGGGTTCATGAACTGTATCTGTTTCAGTTTGGGTATGCCATTTCTGGGGATTTTTCAAAAGTGGGGTTGCAGTTTAACAGGTTATATTTTTTATTAAAAAAGTCATAATCCATGTCTTATTCCAAATTAGGATGTTATGGTATCAATCTGCATGGGAAAACCATCGAATTGTACTCAATGGCCTTTGTGCCCTGTCATATGGCCTTGGTGCCCCTAAAAAATAAAAAAAAAGGTGGAGGCCAAATGGCCTTGCCCCTAAAATTACATAATTCCCACCCTGCCCATTGACCAAAGAGTAAACATCCATATTGAGCGACAACCCCCCTGTATCTGGATGAATTGGTTTGGTCCTGGTTTAGTGCACTCATCAGACGGTGTTTAGTTGCAGACATAGGCCCAATCCCAAATGGCACACTTCATGTGCACTTTCGGTCTTGTGGACTTACAATGGCTGCCGCGTGCGCGTGTCCGTCAAGTCCGTGAGACCGCAGTGTGTCCCATTTGTCATTTTTAGATCTCAGAAGGGTGCTCGCGAGCGCCCCCTCTGCGGTCGATTTGCGCCCTTGATGCGCACTTTTGCCGAGCCCGCGCTGATGCGGACTCCACAGCAGACTTCTTCCCGACATTCAAAGCGGCGTTACGTCGCGAAAGTGCGGACTCAGAGGAAGACCGCGAGTGCTTAGGGTTCCATTTGGGACAGGGCCAGTCAGTCGATGCGCCAGAAACACAGAGACCACAATGTTGCATAGTAAAAGAGAAAAGAGAGAGAGGAAAGACAAAAGAAAGGGTGTCAGTCTATAACCCAGTTTTTCACCAAGAAAGGTGGGTAGCCTTTAGTCTGTGAGTGGTTTTAAATAAAGGTAAAATAAAATAAAATAAAAGGTAGGTTTTCCATTTACCTTAGAAGACCTGGCAAACTACGTAACAAAATTTCTAAAAAGGTAATAAAACAAACACTTTCTTTGTAAAAACTAAAATCAGAATGTTTCTTTGTTTGTTTGTTTATTCATTTATATAGCACAATTTAATACAACTGATGTTGCCCAAAGTGCTTCAGAATAACAGATTAAAAGAAAACACTAAACAATAGAATAAATCAACATATCAACATATGAACATTGAACACAGACAATAACCCAGTTAAAATAGCTCTCCATTAGAGTTTAATAGATGTTGATTTAACATTGCTTTGAACATAGATGGTGTTCTGGCAGATCTAATCGATTGAGGGAGGAGAAAAAGCTCTATCACCCCTATGTTTACACAGTAGGTAGACAACCAGAATGAGGTTTTTTAAAATTTGGGGTGTATTTGCTGCCTTTTGCCGCTAAGAGGCGCTACAATCACAGACTTTGAAAAGTGTCCGTTCATTCTATGCGTAATCTAACGCCGCGCCGCGGCTCATTCAGAGCGATTGAAAGCTGTTAGCAGATTAATTCAAGTGAAACATAGTTAAATTAATTAATTATTCACAATACTGAAATTAAATTGAATAAATAATGAAAACTTAAAACATTGCAGTAGAAACATATTAGGCCACATCAATGAGGCTTTACAAGCGTAGGCTATAAGATAGTAATGCATCAGCATTCTAACGGTAGCTCTGTGGTTAACGCAACAACCTCAAACTCACGGAGCTCCAAACCACCCGAGATCGAGTCTCATTACATGCTGTTGGCCGATAGCTTTAATGTTTTACCGTTCTTGAAGCTTAAATAGGTAACTGTTTATTAACTGTTTACTTATTTAAAGTGTCCGTTTATTCTCTGTTTGACGTAATTTGACACTGCTCATTGAGAGCTGAGGTCGCAGATAAATTCAAGGTTAACATTGTAGTTAAACGAATTCATAATCACAACACTGAAAAAGTCAATTAAAATAAAATAAATGTGAAGTAAAAATAGGCCTCTATTATTGCATCAAATTTAAGCAAAGTAGGCACACTTCAACATTAGGCTGTGTGCCCAGTTTTTCTATAATTTAGAAAGGCTATGTCAATAGGTTACTTGTCTTCAAGTAGAAATCATAGACGGTAGAAATGTGCTGTGAAATGTGGGTGGGGTTGCACACGTGTTAATCAAAGGTGAGAAAAACATTATGAAACGAACATTATGAAACGATCAACGATCATTGGTGCCGATCAGAGGTGCCTATTCAGATAGATTTGTTCGCTCTTTGGCTTGCGCTGAACCAAGACGGATCACAACTGTTCAGTGTTTTCAATCAAAGTTTATTTATGTTTCTGATATTAAAATTCACTGTAAATTACGTAAAAATACGGTACAGTGTACCATACAAATCTGAAGGATTTTTTCCGTAGGCTATTTGACTTTGTTTTTTGTCTAAGGTTGCGTTTTTTTTTTTTTTTTTTTTTTTTTGGATTTCGGGTGTGTGGATATTCTGACACTAATGTGGTAAAACCCGAAAATGATGTTTTGCTAAATGTCAAATAAGCTGTTAACATAACGTTAATGTTATTAATTACCATCTGGCATGTTGGGCAAATGAATGTCTTGAGTATTTTAGTATTTCTACAAATATTTCTTCCCGGGCGCATCCGGTAACCCGTTGTGATAAAGTGCAGTAATATAACGTTAGTGTTTTTGGAGCAATTGAATGCCTTCAAACTAAAGCTACCAGAGGAATCGTCAAGAAAAGTAAAGGCCAGTTTTAAAGTTTTACAAAAATAAACCATGTTCAATTTGTATATATTGTTCTTGAATTATTTGAAGAAAAAACGACATAAAAACGACATACCAAAACCCCAGCCTAATCTCAGCAGCTGGTTTGAGTTTGAAGTGGGGGAGGGCGCACATTTGCATTTGAATGTTGTGTTACATTAGGCTTGTTTGAAATGAGCAAAATCTGCGCAGAACCGATCACCGGTGATCAGCGCGAGATGCAAGCCGGTTAGAAATGTGTCCGAAAGCGGTCCGCCTGGCTCTGATGTCATGCTTGTCAAAAAACTCTCGCGAACTGGTTTGGCACGCTTAAAAGAGTTCGTCAGACGTGAGTCTAAGCCATGGAACAAAGACGAGCTTCTTCAGGCCATAGTGACTTTCTGGAGAGATCGCCTGACAAAAACAGCGTCCAATAACTACATCGACCACCTTCAGAAGGTTTTGCCGGCGGTCATACAGCGCAACGGGGGTTCTACTGGAATGTAGAAATGTAGCTATAATAGGCCTATTGAATTGTTTTAATTTTTCTGTTGAAATGTTTTATATTTTTATATTTATTTCATTAAAGAAAGTTATGCTGATCATAACAACGTAGCCTACTGTATTTCTTACATATCATAAAGAACGAAAAACCCAAATGCTGCTGACTTAGCAAGTCAATCCAATGTTTAAATTAATTTAGTTTAATTTATTTCAGTGTTAAAATTTGAGTTAATAAATCCTCTACAAATTAAATTAACACAAAGTAGGCTATAAGAAGCAACTAGAGAAATCTTTCTGCATTAATAGCCTAAATATAAAAATGAACTAATAGTCCATAATTGATCGGGCTTCGAACCCGTGTCATCTTAATGTTCATACTGTAAGTTCTACCACTCAGCCATGTCTTAACTATCTAAGAAATGCCCAAATGTTTTGTTCTCCAGTGTGTGTTCGCTCAAATGAGCGAGAAAACGTCTTCTTGTTAGCCTATTGTGAGTGTAGGCCTACTTTACATAAAAAATAGACCTTTTAAAGTTTTAAAAGATGATTTTATTTTAGCTGTTATGAGAAAAAATTAATTCAAGTGAACGCACGCCGCGTAGCAGTAATTCTACATCTTACTGGCAGCCACTTTAGTGAAATTAATAGTGGAGTCACAGAATCATATTTCTTTGCCGACTTTATCATAAAAATCGTACTAAAAATTCGTTTGCTCAATAATTTGGAACACCGTGAAAGTGAAAAAGTCAAGGTTCAAATAAGCAGTACAAAAACACCATCTAGAGATAAATAGTGGTATTAATTATTACAATGGAGGAGTTTAAATACATTTTATATATATATATATATATATATATATATATATATATATAATCAAATATAATATATGGTCAAGAAGAGAACCACATAGGCTATGCCGTGTATTCACTATAAGAACCTTGGCTCAAGCCCAAATTTCAATTTTGCTTACAGTAATAGAGATAGAAACCTGTGTTGTGGAGGTGGTGTTGCAACTTTTATTCAAAAAGAAATGAGATTGAAATCACCTCTGGAAGCTTTAGTAAAAAGCAGATTATGCAGTGTGCCCTTGATGCATAAGGTAGATGGAATGAGAATAAAATAAGAAACTTGAGTTTTTGCTTTACTTTGATTTCAGTCCACTGAAATCAGTTGTGAGTTTAGTGATGGATAAGTTGGTCTCTTCGGCTGCGGTTTGTGGCTGGTCTGTGTCCTCAGTTGGGCCTTGCTGTTCCTCTGTCAGCTGATGGTCAGATGTTAAAGGTGGAGAGGTCTCTGGGCTCTCCACAGAGTCTGTGCTGTTAACATGGGTTTGGTTTCTCTCTACTCTGGCTTTAAGCTGAGGATATTGACCCTGAAATGACTCCAGGCTTGCCTCAAAGGCTTGCACAAGGACGGTGCCTGTATTATAGCAGGATATAGTGAGAATGGGGTTTTTGGTTTCCAGCATTTGATCGTTACATATAGTTAATTGTGTACCATTGTTAATTGTTGTTGTAACCACATGCCTGTATTCATCACAGAAGGTTGATATCCATATAGTAATCAGTGGGGTGTGGAAACTTAAGTCAAATTTTTTTTTTTTCCATTCTGTTCAATGGTATCAGCATAAAGTTCATGAGCTTTTAATCTCCGGGTCCTGTCTCTGTGTTTTTTACGGGCATTCTCACTTGTACAATCCTCTGGGTAAATAAACTCCATTGTGACCGGTCTGGTAACTGTGGCAGAGCTGAAGCTTCAAATTGCACCTTTTAATGATGAGATATTTTATATGTAGTTCAATTTATTTATTTAGTGTTTTGGAGGGCATCTGCAGAATGATGGTCCAGTAGTCAGATGCTTCAGTCTTCTTTCTTGTGTCTATATGTATTTTCAAGGGTGAGAAAATAAAATGACACTAGTATTATTAAAAACTTAGTTTAGGGTTTTCCCACAGTAAATGAATATAAAATGCTTTTTTTTTAAATGCACTGTTCATTCACAATATCCTATAGTGGCTTTATGTAATTAACTGTCGATATACCTGATATATGTATTAGTTTTAATGCCACATTTAAGTTTATAAAAAGAGCAGCTCAAAAACGTAATCTTTGCAGTTGAAGGCAAAGTTAAAGGGATCATGACATGGATTTTGAAAATTATTTTAATTAATCCTTGGGGTACACTTATAATGTTAATAATGTTTTTTTTTTAAACAAGCAAAATAAATAAATACAGTACTGTGCCAAAGTCTTAGGCACGTTAGTATTTTCACACAAAATAACAGGTATTTATATCCTTTGTATTAGTGTGTCAGTAGGAAATATCAGTTTCCTTTTGCCATTAATTGATTAATTATTTTGATTATTAATGGTAATAATTCAGTGAGATTTTTATATGCACAAGGAGTCTGACAAGAGCCGGGTATGATCTAATCTCACCATCATCGTGTCTGTCTGTGATTACATGAAGAAACTGAGACAGACTAAATCCAGAAGAACTGCAGCAATGTCTCCAATACACTTGAAGAAACCTTCCTGCAAACTACAGTACTGTGAGAAGTTTAAGGCACTTGTGTAAAAATGCTTTAAGGTGAGGATGCTTTGAAAAAAAAATGTCATACATAGATTCACCCTTTGCATTTAACTCAGCTTTTGTCCAGGTACACTT
The DNA here is from genome assembly GCA_031834385.1 of Semotilus atromaculatus. Lineage (NCBI taxonomy): Eukaryota > Metazoa > Chordata > Actinopteri > Cypriniformes > Leuciscidae > Semotilus > Semotilus atromaculatus. Next base: position 18,542 of record JAULUF010000056.1, on the reverse strand, counting down.
GCACGTAGCTTTGCAGGAAGGTTTCTTCAAGCGTATTTAGGTGGGAGAGATCCTAGGTTATATTATTGGTTTAGGATTAGCCGCTTGTAAATTTGACATTATAGTTGCAGACATAAAGGCAAACGAGTCGCTCAACTTTTTTGTGATTCTCTGGATCATCTGGTTGACACAAGGAGATTTGGTTACACTTTATTTTGATTGTTCCCTTTAGACATTTTACTAACTATAAGTAACTTTGCAACTACATGTCAACTAACTGTCATTTAAGATTAGTAGACTGTTTGCTTAGTATTTTGCTAACACTTTATTTTGTTGGTCCCCCAAAAGACATTTTACTGACTATAAGGTAACTTGGCAACCAAAAGTCAATTTATTCTCCTAACCATAACCTAACAGTCTGACAGTCCACTAATACTCTAATGATAGTTAGTTGACACATAGTTGAAAAGCTACTTATAGTTAGTAGGATGTCTTAAGTGGACTTTCAAAATAAAGTGTAAGATTTAAATAAACCCCCAGTTTCACAAACAAGGCTTAATCTAGTCGCAGACTAAAATGCATGTTTGAGCTGTTTTAACTGAAAGGAACTTGCACTGATATATCTTACATTATGTCAGTAACATTGATGTGTCTCAAGATGCAAATCAATAATGTGTTTTCTAAGGCATGTTAATAAAAGCTAATTATATGCACTAATTGAACTGAGGCCTAATCTAATCCTGACTTAATCTAAACCCTGTCTGTGAAACCAGGCCAAAATTGTCAAAATCACTTCAACCTAACATTTAAGTCTCAGAAGTGTTGGCCTGTGCATTGACTGTGTTTCTTCTCCTCTATGTGACGTCATGATTTTTAACTAAAAACGGAAAACTTTTTATGCGTTTTGACGGACATTTACACTATACAATGGTGTTTTACAGGGCTGAAATGCAAACTTTGAAATCAGGTTTCAAAGTGCAAGTTTTTGAAAATGATGAAAACGACAAAAACACAAATTTGTGAAATTGGTGAGATGTGCATGCGAATTACGTGGTCAGTCTATAGGCACATAGTTTTCAGCTATTGTTGTTTGTTTGTCTTATTTTCTCCTATGATATGTTTCTCCTTAGTCAAACTTTCCTGCAGCATTTAAATAGGGGTTCGTAACAGAAGCAAAGTTACCAATGAAACCTCATTAGACAACACATACATGAAAACAAGTAAAGAAAGAAGATACACTCACCTCAAATAATATTTGTAGATCTTTCTTTTCTTTCTCTGAACTGTCCTGTTGAACAGCGGTTCTTAAATATCTTTGCCTTCTACAGGTTTATGAAGACCAGAGGGAGTTTTTCATTAGACCATTTCAGCAAAACAAGTTAAACTTGTTTTAAGGTTGACATGACGCATGAGAATAAAACTAGAAAAATGACAGTTTGTAATGTAAACACGCCTCAACCCTCATCTAGTGTACTAGGCAAAACACCATCTTACCTAAGTACTGTAATAACCATATCAGTGCCGGTATTTAACCTGTGTTCGAGTAAATATATATCTCTAGACCCTACAAAAGCCTGTACCTCTTTTGGCCGCTCTTCTTTTAAATTTTCTGCTGCAAATGATTGGATCACTTTACAAAAGTCTCTCAAATTAGAATCCACTCTTTCGATAACTACTTTTAAATTTTTACTCTCAAATTTACTGACGGACCACTGTACATGTTGATGTTGATGCTCTCTGCGAACAAAACTTATGTTTTTTTGCACATATTAAACTAAATGGCTGTCACTGCATTTATCTGCACATTATCAATTTACCCATGTTGGACTATACTATTATCCTACTGCCATTTCTCTTGCACTGCCATTTTACATTTTTAAACAATCAAGTTTTTCAATTTTTATTTTTATACAATGTCCAGTACTTTTTAACTGAATCTGAATGTCTTCTATATTCATGGCTGTGTATTTGTATGTTGGTATGTCATGTCGTAATTTCATACACTCACCTCAAATAATATTTGTAGATCTTTCTTTTCTTTCTCTGAACTGTCCTGTTGAACAGCGGTTCTTAAATATCTTTGCCTTCTACATGTTTATGAAGACCAGAGGGAGTTTTTCATTAGACCATTTCAGCAAAACAAGTTAAACTTGCTTTAAGGTTGACATGACACATGAGAATAAAACTAGAAAAATGACAGTTTGTAATGTAAACACGCCTCCACCCTCATCTATTGTTTGTCGTTTACATTTTAATATGATAATGGGGCACAATGTAAAAATTAATAAATTTTTATTACATGAATGGATTTGAAGTAGATTTTCCTTTTTTTCTCACACTTAAAACATGAAACAAAAACAACAAAATATTCCCAGTATTTCCACTTGTATTGGAGCATTGCCTCGTTCTCTTTATACTGATATTGTCCCTTTCACTTTGTTTTTCATATCCAGTACCGTTCAACTGCTCAAGTTTTGTCTTCATATATTCATAACTGCCACCACACCTTGTTCACATTTACAAACTGAAGCAAAATGCCCATATTTTTGGCATTTAAAGAATCAAAGTGGTGGAGGTGCCTTTTTATTTCCTCTAACAAACTGGTCTGGTCTGCAAAGGAGGTCCAGGTTCCCAGGCTGTTTTGTCTGAATGCTGGTGTACTGCAGCTGAACTTTCCTCAATTGCTGTTTAACCTGTTGTCCATAGTGAAATAAGCTAGCTAGCTGCAGGCTAGTGTTAGCCTACATTTCATAAACATTTAATCAGTGCAGGGAAATGTTTACCAAGATGTTCATATTAAATCATTGTCCATGCCCCTTTTAGTAGACTTAACAACAGAGGAGTCAGCAGCACCCCAGTCTCCCCATAACTGCACCCATCCCTGTCCCAGTGAAGAAGGTGAGCAACACTTTATTAATGACTTAGCACCATTCCAGGGAGTCTGTGTGGGGTTCCCTGTCTCTCTTGCTCTTTTTACCATGACAAAAAAGAAAATTAAATATTCATTAATGACAGAAATCAAACACAATTTTTTTCCCACATAATGACCATTATGACATAAATAAATAAATCCTGTCTGTACTGGAAGCACAATGAGTAGCTTACCTCAACCTGCATGTAGGCCTAAGTTACAGACAATATTAAAATAATCCAGTTTGATGTGTTCATTTAGACTGAATTTTGGCCGTTAAATGACATCTGTAGATACAGACTTTATTATTCCCATCATTCCAGACCTCAAAACCCATAGATTTAGAGACCACTTGTCGCAGTCTCAGATCACTTGGACGTGGCTGTGTACAAAAGGTAAAAACGATATAAATACTGTTCGTTTTCTCACACAAACCGCTCGTTTCGTGTCTTTGTCTATGGTGTGAACATAGATAGACTGTGAAACATAAGTACTTCACAAACGTAAGTGTAAAGCACAACAATTATGAGGTTAGCGCCACCCGCAGCTTAGGAGTAAGTTGCACGCACATGTCGGAGCGGATGCTGAAAATAGACAGGCGGCAAAATAAACACATTAATCGATTCTCTAGCGGACGCATCGATGCATTGAATCGTCGGCTGTATAATCGATGCATCGATGCGAATCGATTAACATTTCAGATTATTTTTCATTTGTTGTGTTGCTTTCTCCACTTTGTTTTTAAGAGTGCCACGAGACATCACTGCTAGATTGGGCTGGAGGAGAAGCAGAAGGTCTATGAACTGCTCAACTACACTGAGTGGGTGTAGACCTTGGATGACGAAGTCAATGATTCCGTTATCCACACTGACCTGTGACACTCTCTTGGCTTCCCATAACTTTGGTTGTTTGGGTGATGGGCCTGCATCCGGGGTTGACTTTCTTTTCTGAACAACTGAAGTGAGATTTCTGTATCTCTCCATATGATTGATGTGTTTTCTCTGTGAGTGAAAATACAGACAAACACACAAAACAAATTGTTCAGTGATGTAGCCAAGACCCTCTGACATAATTTACTAGGGATCAAAAATATTGCATTCGAATATTCCGGCTCAAAAAAATCGAATATTAGTTTATTTAAATGGTGTTCAACGAAAAAGACGTTAAAGTTTTTTAAGTTTTTGTCACCATTTCTGAACAAGCTTAGACAGGAATGTCAGATTTGATTCAAAAATACATTTATTTGTGATTCAAACATGCATTCTTAAAGATGTGTACTGACTTTGAGATGAAGTCCTCTTTTAATAGTATTTTATTATCTGAAATATTAATAATGCCTATAGCCAATTATATTAATAATAATGTAATTAATAATGCCTATAGCCGCGATTTTACAGACCAGGTTTAAATTTAGTCCCCTACTAAAACGGATTTGCGGTTTTAACTGAAAGCACGTTGTGATGTCATTGCCTTTATTTTGTCAAGATGCACTCCAGTAATGTTTAATGCGTTTATAAAAGCTCCTCAAATATCCTATTCTTTTTTAAATCACAATTTCAATATACTTACCGATTGGTGATTTGTCATGTTTGTTATTTCAGCTATGTTTAGCTGTGTCTCCAGAGGTGGTCTGTAGGTGAAGTCGACTCCAGTTGTGACGTCTACAGATGTTTCTCTCGTGCACTGTATATCGTAATCATCTTTGAAACCGGAAAAGCAGAATAATGTAGATACTTCAGTTCATATGGAAACAATAAGAAAACAGGTAGCCTAGTCCACTTTATATATTTATCTGTCGTTTAATGGCAGTGTGAAATATAGGCTAGCCTTGAAATATAGCCTATTCCTAAAATAATAATTGGCTTTAGGCATTAGTAATATTTCAGTTTAAAAAAAAACTATTAAAAGGGGACTTCATCAAAAATACTAAGTTTCAAAGTCAGCACAAATCTTTAAGAATTCATGTAATGTAATTCTTTTTCACTTAAAGGGCATGTTGCAGGTTAACCACCACTGTCGATTAATGGGTACATAAATCACTAAAGATATGTATATTATTTTTAAAATGTCTTAAAAATAGTCTTAAAGACCAGTTTTTTACGTTTTTGGTACTAACGGTTTTTTTACGCGATTCGGCGATGACGTCACGTTGGGGAGAAGTGGAGGAAAGGCAGCCTCAGCCTAGTATCAGAGCCCGTCTACTATTAGACATTCTCAGCCTAGTATTAGAACTATGGCGACTGACTGGGATGAGGATGAGTTGGTGAAGTGTCCTGGTGAGCTGCTATCATTTAGCACCGCAGCAATGAGCACTGGAGCTAGTCTACGAGCAGCAGTGCACAATAACGACACATGTTTTTTTTACTGTCATCGAATAGGACCGAGTGAAAAATCAACGTTTTCTTTATATCTAGTTGCACTGATCATAACGTTAGTTCAGATAAGTACCGGTAACCTTTGTCATAGTGTCGTAGTACTGGTAAACTTTCTCTTTGTCATTTAGAAATAGAAGGCATCATGCTAGCTCTATTGGCGTTTCTAAGCGTTTATCTCTTCCTCCGGTGAAAATGTTTTTGCAAACGTATAGCCGCCGCGTGTCTGTCGCTGTGTTTGGCAGGTGCTTGTGTGGGCAGTATAGAGAGATAGGCAGACATCCAGATAGCATAACATTAGCATAGATAGCTAGCAGCTAGATAGATAGATAAATAGATAGAAATATATAGTAGGTAGATTGACTGACAACGTAGAGTTGGCTCATTGGTCGCATGTCAGAGTCGCCCGCGCGTTGGATGTGCAGTTGCCGCATATACTAGCCTTTCTATCTATCTGTCTGTCTGTCTATATATCTAGTCTATCTATCTATCTCTATGTATTTATCTATAATCTGCGCTATCTGAATACTCTCGTATACTCGTCTCTCTAGTCACTCTCAAGGCGGGCAGCGGGCTTTGGTAATTTCTTTCCCCAATGTGACGTCATCCAATGCATTGTGGTGGAAAGGAGAATCGTTGCAAACCGCTGTAAGATAGTACCTACTTTTTCGTATTATATTCCGTTTTGTGATACCCAACAACATAAAATACAATGGATAACAGTTTAAATATTTATTACCAACAAGCAAATTGCACAAATTCGTTGAAAAATTAACCCTGCAACACGGCCTTTAAGACCGAATGATGCATCCGATTTCTTTTTCAACTCTCCACGTTCATTTAAGACATAAACGACTGTTTACAACAATCTTGCCGACATGGGTATTTTGACAGTTGTGTGTATCTATCCAAGACAAGTACACGCGAAAGATACTGGAGTTCACGCTCTCTCTGTAACGTACGTGACCCACTCTGTGCGCCCGCCTTTTGGTATGTGCGGCTGCGAGTCGGCTATTATAGTCTACTCTTTTGCCTCTAGATTTGTTTAAAGTCTAGTTAATGTTTAACAAGCAAGACAAAACATGGGAATGATAACCTTTCATTATTTTGCTGTTTCAATTGGCAATTTATCTGCGAATGACATGAGTGCTGAACAAGTGGTTAAGGAAATTTTTATAGCTTTAAAAAATAGGCATTTCTTCTAACTTGTGTATGACTATATTTAGTTAAACAATTACATTTGTACTGTTTTGGGTTAGGGTTAATAAATAAATTTGTAATAGTTTATAGAATACAATATTAAACTGATAAAAAAAAAACAATATATAAATATAGCAGGCTATATAATATTTATTTATTTTTCAATTAAGTTGTACTTACTAATTGTTTTTCTTGCATTGTTGAGTTTGATGGGAGTCTTGTTCTTCTCAGCTGTAACAATGCTATGGTATTTTTCTGGGGTAAAAAATATGGCTTGGTGATATTCTTGTCTTGCCGTTTGGACTGTAGCGTTGAAATAGCGTGTATTTCTTCTGGAGGTTTTTATAGGAGAGACTGGATGAAAGTACCCCACTATCGGGTCATTCTCGCTGACGTTGTCTGTCTTCTTTTCCATTTTTCCGGTAAAGGTGTTTTACTTAAAATTCTGCAGAAGTTTTCTTTGACTTCTATTCGGTGGGCTGTCTTGAGCACATCTGAAGCTATATTTGAAAATAGCTGTTTTTATATTCGTATTTTTCAAATTGAGATGGGCGTATTCAACTGCTTGTTTCTGATTGGTTGAAATCCCGTTAGTAGTTTTTGTACACAAAAGGTAGCCTATCACATTAAGACTACATTAGTTTGAATTTGTTTAGCATCATTTTACGATCAAAGTTTTAAAAAAAAACAATTGTTTCACAGGTTATGTAGGCTATTTAAGAATAAATTATTTTCACTAATTTTATTTTATTTTTTTCCAATGTAATTTCAAAAAAGGTAGCCTACTATACATTTGATTAAGGGCTATTTGATTAGCCATCAAAGATATTAAGCATTCTAAAGTTTTAGGGTGATTGGTGATCATAATATTTGTATCAACAGATTGTATCATAATATAATGTGACTCCTTATTGTTTGAATGTTTAAAAATCGATGTGTATGTATTAACTTTTTTGTCAATCTGATCTGTTAGTCTTAGAGGACCACTCATTGGCTCAGTTTTCTTTTTTAAAAGGGTTTTTGGTTTTTCACTAGTAATCTACACAAACGAATGCCACATTTTACATGTTAACTCCATAATGCCACACACACACACACAGCTCGTAGACGCCAGGGAAAACTTGAAAACATTATGGCGACGAGACGCTGTGTTCTGAAGTGCGACGCAAAAGCGAACTTTTTTCACTGCCCAGGGAGGAGCATTTCAAGACTAAGTGGCTACAGTTCATATATACAACTATACCACAGAATTTCCTGTTCCTGTACTGGACAGCATCATGTCGAGAAGACGGCGCTGTGCATAATGTGAAGGTAAAGACAGTTATTTTTCACTCCCTAAGGATGAGCATGTGACGAATCAGAGGTTAAAATTCATCTTTACCAAGACATCACAGCAGTGTAATCCTAAACTATTGCTGTGTTCCCTTTATTTTACTGACAACTGCTTCTCAAATCTCCAGAGTTCAATGCAGGATTCACAAACCGCTTGCGCTTTAAAGACGGTGTTCAAAATACTTAGTTTTGAGTTTTATGTGTTAAAAAACACATGTTTTAGGAAATGTCTCTATGCACATTTTGAAGTAGAACCCAGCCATGTAGAGCCACGCCATCTCTGTTGTACAAACTGTCAGAATGTTTGCTCATGTTCGTCTGGAACATGTACAGAACCAACGCCAAATTATGAACTGATTGAAGATGAACCAATCAATCTGAGATGTAGGCATGTGGATGCAAAAGACAAAACTTTGATTGCAGAATTGCTCAAGGACTACAGTGGTAGTCAATTCCTCCAATCAACTGTTCACCTCACATGCAGCTTGCACTGGATTCAGTCAACAACTGGTGGATGCGGCTTTGGACCATTGTCAACACATATTTGACCTGAAATACATTACTGCTAACCTTCCCGTGTTTAGATTAGACCATGCAAGAGAGATTTTAATTATCATTAATGATGTTTTTGGTGATATTGATGTGGATCTGCAAGACGATTCAGGGGGGTATTTATCTGATCCAGATCTTTATTACAGTGACTACTTTGATGATGATGATGAAGATGCTGTTGTTGAAGATGCACTCAGGAGTCATGTCAGTAGCTCAGATTCCGAACAGTAAATTTAGTGATTCTTGTGATGAATAGAACACGTTGAGCCCCTTTGTGTACTCGTGCAGGAGCATGGTTGGTGTGTCAGTTAAAAAATTACATTTCCTAAATAAAAATGTGAAAACACATACTTTGAAGACCATCATTTGTGTTTCAGTTTTACATGTTGTAAATAGTTAATTTGTTTTATTAAAAATAGTAAATGTCATAAATAATGTACAAACACATACTTTAAAGACCATAACTAATAAAGGAAATAAAGAAACAATAAGACATAATATGAATTATTTTTGTTTATTACACATCTGCATTATTCATTGCAAATTATTTAAACTATAATAAAATAACATCATTATATACAGGGACACTTAGTGTATAGATGTTATTTAAATATTTACTCCTTGTCTGTACATAACACAAACTATTTAAACACGTACACCAACATTCAAAGTTGGCATTCTATGACAGCTAAAACATTTAATGTTAAACGTACCTTTTATTCGATTCATGTGTCGTGCCTCCAAACATGTGTTGTCTGTGGCACTACGCCAGGCACGTGCAGAGGGGGGGGCGTTGGGTGCTTGAGCACCTGCCCCTTTGCCCCTTGGTGCCCAAAGTGCCCTTTTGTCAAAGAAAAAAATCCTCAATTTTTTTTTAATTAAAGGCCCTTTTGTGAATGCCTGCCTATGCCAAATCTAAATTTTATTCAAATTTATGAATAATAATTTAGCCTTAAATAAAATGATCCAGATGATGACCTTTCACCTGACGACGACCGGGACTATTCCTCACGCAGCAGCACGCGCATTTTTTAATTACCGGAAGATATCTTCAACACCGGGACCGCGGCAGCTGGTAAGTGGTGATTCATTCCCAGTGAAGTGATTTTGATGTTTATTTACTTATTATTATTATTATTTTACAAGAACGATGTGAAGAGAGCATGCAGATATGTTGTATATATTGCTATGTGTAGCCTGTATAAGTAACTTACGTTAGCTTGCTGTTTGAGGGAGAAAAGTTTCACTCACAGGCATCGAGTCTTTATGTCATTTGACTAAACTATTATTATTATTATTACAGTATTTATTAAAAAAAAATGTAGAGTGCCTTAAAATAATTATCACAACAACACTGATCAGGTTTATACTGATTTTCTCATTCTCTGAATTATCATTATAAAAATAAAACAATTCAGAACAGGATTAAAATAGAATTATATTTTAAATATGACAAAAATATTTTTTTTTCTACAACAGCAAAGACCACTATAGCCTGTAAACTCATTAATATCTCTGTGGAAATACATGTAAAAATATCAATGTCCATATAAAATGAATAATATACCTGACCTGACATCAAAGTGCAGTGTGACGGAGATGTGACCCTAGTAGATTTCAGGAAAAGGTATGAAATCTCCTTTTGTGTTTGTGTGTGTGTTCTGCAGTCAGTGCAAAGATGCCTCGCAAAGAGAGGATAAAAAAAACAAAAAAAGAAGGAGCTGCTTGAGTCAGCAAAAGGCAGTGGATCCCTATCCAGCTGGTTTATGAAGAGCACAACAGGTAAGAATAACACATGTAGCCTGTCATTTGTTTACATTGCAAAGGTGTTCGATTTTAGACAACAACTACAACAGTAATAATAAAATTATTTACTATATTCCAGTGTATCAGTTCTTTAATGTTTTGTATCAATATTTAAGGTGGACTTATTGATTAGGTACAAGAGTAGTAGGGATGGTTAAAATAATAGATAAATGCTGAAATAGTAAATTGTGCCTTGTTCCTAGATGGACAGAGAGTGGAAAGTAATAGATCAGATGAGGAGATGGAGATAGAGGAAGAAAAAGAGGGAAATGTAGAGGCACAAGCGACAGAAAGAGAGCAGGGAACAGCAAGCCTGGAGAAAGAGGGAAATGTAGAGGCACAAGCAACAGAAACAGTGCAGAAAGAAGCAAGCCTGGAGAAAGAGGGAAATGTAGAGGCACACGCAACAGAAACAGTGCAGAAAGAAGCAAGCCTGGAGAAGGAGGCTGGTGAGAAAGAGGGAAATGTAGATGCACAAGTGACAAAAAGAGAGCAAGGAACAGCAAGCCAGGAGAATGAGACAGATGCCAGAGAGAGGCTATTTTCAAACCTATTTGGACTACAACACCCAACTGACCCTGCCCACGTCCTACAATTCAACATAAAGTACGATGAGGCCTTTATCCAAATGTGTGATGATATTGGACCCTGCCAACCAGTACTGTCATTTCCAAAGAATGTAGAGGGACGGTCATTTCAGAAGAAGTGGTATGAGAACAACCCATGGCTAGAATATTCTCCTAGCACTGATGCCATGTTTTGCTTCAGCTGCCGTCTTTTTTTAAATGATGAAAAATACAAGTGTCACACTAACTGGAAATCTGTAGGATTAAATCGCTGGAGGAAGGCTTTAGAAAAAATTAAAGAGCACTGTGCCTCAGAGGCTCACATGTGTGGTATGGTGAGGTGGAACTCATTCAAAAAAAAATTACTGGAGGCAGCATTTGAAGTGGGTGACCTTGAATCGCAAGCTGCAAAAGACAAAGAGAGGGAGAGGAACAGAGAAGTGTTGTCTCGTCTGATTGCCATTACTCTTTTCCTGGCAAGACAGGGCATGTCTTTCAGGGGAGATGATGAGACTTCATCAAGCCAAAATCGAGGGAATTTCTTAGAGTTAGTGGAGTTGTTCAGCAAGTATGACAGTGTAATTAAATTACACCTTGATGCTGTAAAAGAGAAGCAGGAAACCCAAAAAAGACCTCTTGTCTCGCTCCTCTCGAACAGAACCCAGAATGACTTAATCAAAGCTTTGGCCATATCAGTAAAACGTGTCATCAGAGAAGAAATTCAAGAGAGCAAAATCTTTTCGATACTTCTGGATGAAACGACAGATGTGTCCCACACTGAACAGGTTTCTTTTGTTGTGAGATATATACACAACATGAAAATAAAGGAGCGATTCATTCAGGTGTGCAATGTGCATTCAACAAGCGGAGATGCTCTTAAAAAACCTTGTGATGGCTCTACTGGAAGAAAATGACCTGAAAATAGAAAACATCCGGGGTCAAGGTTATGATGGGGCTGCCAACATGAGTGGGCACTATAAGGGACTGCAGTCCAGAATCCTAAGGCAAAATCCAAAGGCTTTGTATGTGCACTGTCAGGCACACTGCCTTAATCTGGTATTGGTAGAAAGTGCAAAGTCAAACATCTGTTTTCTCAACTTTTTCAATCTAGTTGAAAAACTTTACACTTTTATGGCCAACTCATCAAAACGGCATTCTGCATTTATTGAAATGCAGAGGAGGAAGCACCCCGATCAGCGTCCACTGGAGCTGAAGAAATTGTCAGATACTCGGTGGGCCTGTAGAGAGAGTGCACTTAAAACTCTGGTGAAGGTCCTCCCATCTGTCATGCAGTTCCTTGAGGAAATGACACAGCAAGATCCCCCAGACTCCTCAGCTGGTGATGCAATGATCCTTCTAAAAAGCATAAATTTTGAGTTCTTCTTGTGTCTGGAGATGACCTGTCCAATCTTCCAGGTGACTGCAGTTGCATCTGATGCATTGCAGCAGAAAGACATGGACCTGGCTGCAGCATACAGCATTGTTGGTGGAGTTTTAAAGAGGCTTGCCTACATCAGAACAGAAGAAGAGTTTGAGAACATTTATAAACAGGCTACAGAGAAGGCTGCATCAGTGGGCCTGGATCCTCCATCTGAGGTCCCTGGTCAAGCTAGGAGGAGGAAAGTGCCAGAGAAGTTCAAGTTTGCTGCCACATCAGCTACGACTGACCATGCTTTCACAACTTTGCTGGAGTACTACCGTGTTAAAGTGTATTACGTTTTTGTGGACACAATGATACAAGAGCTTCAGAGACGCTTTAAAGGAGGAGATAATTCCAAATGGGAAATATTGCATGCCTTCCATTGCCTGACAGTCCCAGAGAACTGGAAAACAGCTAGCATTCCACTAGCAGCACTCCAAGCTGTGAAGAAACTGTGCCAGTTCTATAACATAGAAGATGAAGACAAATTGCAGACAGAATTGAAGGTCTTCCATACGTCATACTCATGCCCACCACCAGCCAATGTGTCTTCTATTCTTTCAGTGGTCAAGGAAAACAATGCACATCTAGTTTTCCCCAACATGACTCAGCTGCTGAAGACATATGGCACACTTCCGGTGTCCACAGCAACTGTGGAACGTTCCTTCTCGAAACTGAAGCTGGTGAAAACCAAACTTCGCAGCCTTTGCAAAGAGGAGAGATTGTCTGACCTTCTTCTGTTGGCCATTGAGAAGGACATTACAATAAATGACAATGATGTCATTAACATTTTTAGGGACATGGCCAACAGGAAATTTCTGTTATAAAAGCCTACAACAACTCATCCTCCACTTATTGGTAAGATTAATGCTACACTGTGATTTTAGTAGGTGCCAACAGAATGAACACACACATACACATTTTAGTTTCTTTATTTATATTTTTGATTAGACCTAATCAATCAAAATCCAACTACATCTCAGAGTCACAATGCTGTGACACAGAGTATTCATGATATTCATGAAATCATGATCACAGAGTATTGTGTACTGTAGACACACAAGCACACACACCTCTGTCTATATAGATTTTTGTCTCTTAACCCTGTCATGGCCACCATCATCCTATTCATGTTTTTTTTTTCTCAGATAATTTTACTTTTTTTAATCTGGTATCTTATTTTCTCTAGCTGCAACTCTTGGTGTGCAGCAGCCTCTGTGAGCATCTCCCTCTTATTCTCTTGGAGCAGTCAACCTTGGCAGGTCAGTGAGCCAGTTCCAAACACTCTCAGCAATCTTTACATCTTGTCATGGTCACATAACAATTGTTAAATCAGCTAATATATCTCCTATATGTTTGTTGTTTTAATGTCTACAGTCTCTCAGATCAACTCCAGTAGAAACTTCAGCAGCAGCAACAACAACAGCAAAGGCAGCATACAAGGAATTTAGTAAGATTTTACCAGAACAGGTATCACAATGTTAAAAATCTGTTGTATTTGCTGTAAAAAAAAAAAAATGCTGTATTTTTTCTGTTTGCTTTGTTTTCATTTTATTAATGTTACTTTTGTATTTTTGTAATTCAGTTTTTGCCATCAAAATAGCCACAAATTCTGATATGGCATTAAATAAAACTATACTGTACTGTGCGAAACATGGGCCACGTTGATTTTACTATAACATTTACTATAGGTTTTACTATAACAGCTGTTCTTAATTATTCTGTATAACAGAGAAGAAAAAGCCATCAGGTTGGGACAACTTAAGACACTTCAGTTTCTAATTATTAATAGGTGGACAGAACATATTTTTTTTACTTTTGGTCTAAAATGGTCTTTTCTGTTCCTTTTCCAAAACTGAATCACAGCATTTGCTGCCATATCAATACAGAATCATCCGTATCGATACGCAAATCAGCAAGGAATGCGTCACAATATATTGCTGTATTGATATTTAATGCCTTGTTCCATGTGCCCCTTTTATACTTTGAGCACCTGCCCCTCCAAAGGTCTCTGCACGGCCCTGCACTACGCACATACTGCAGAGCTACACTTTCCGGTTTTAGTCGCAACCTCTTCCGAGTGACTTCCTCCTGTGCCGAATAATTTAATTGCACTATTTAGGCTATAACGAATTGTTAACACAATTATGTGATACACCAATAACAAAACAAATTAGTCAGACCAAATTAGATATTCCAGGAACTTTATGCAACTCCATTGTGTATGCATACAATATTGAGATTGATTCTCACTGCGATCATTTACGCTTACGGAAGTGAGAGGTTTGGTGTGGAAAAAAGGAAGGAAAAAGTACAAACTACTCCTGCAATGTCTAGACGGCAGCAGAAAATCGAAGGGTTAGTTAGAGAAAGGAGACAGCTGAGGAAGCAATGGAAAAGAGCAGAACAATGTCAGAAGGAGGGACTCAATCTCTTACAAAGGGCCATAAAAGATAAGCTGGCAACATTACGTAGAGCTGAGCGTCTACGGAAACGCTACAAAAAGAAGGAACTTGCGAGGGCTAATTTCTATAAAGATCCATTCAAATTTGTAAAGAAGTTATTCACCAGTGAGAAGAATGGCACTTTAAAAGCATCTAGGGTTGAGCTAGAGAGATATTTGGAGGAAATGCATACAGATGCAAAAAGGCATGAGCATATGTCAATTCCATCAGACATACCACCTATCAACCCACCAGAATACCAAATGGAGGTCTGTGCACCTAAGTGGAAAGGTAGAGCAGGTTGTGAGAAAGGCAAGGGCTTCATCATCTCCAGGGCCTAATGGAGTTCCGTACAGAGTGTACAAGAGTGCTTCAGGAGTTCTGCGAATTCTGTGGAAATTGTTAAAAGTGGCATGGGAAAAACAGGTTGTACCTAGAGCATGGCGCAGAGCAGGTGGAGTCTTTATACCTAAAGAAAAAGCTACAAGCATCAGTCAGTTTCGTCCTATTTCATTATTAAACTTTGAAGGTAAGATTTTCTTCAGCATTATTGCCCAGAGATTGTCCACCTACCTATTAAAGAATGGCTTCATTGACACTTCAGTTCAAAAAGCGGGCATTCCAGGGTTCTCAGGATGCTTAGAACACATCAATGTTATCTGGCAATGAATTCAATCAGCTAAAAAGGAGAGGAAGGAGCTCCACGTGACATTCCTGGATTTGGCTAATGCATATGGTTCAGTGCCACATGAACTTCTTTGGGCAGCATTTGATTTTTTCAGAGTACCAATGTCAATAACAAATTTAGTGAAAGCCTATTTTGGAGATTTGCAATTTAGTTTCTCAACTACAGAATTCAGCACTGCATGGCAATGCTTAGAGGTTGGAATAATGGCAGGATGCACCATTTCCCCACTGGCTTTTACCATGGCAATGGAAGTAATCATTAGGGCATCAAGATGGGTAGTAGGAGGAGAGCGCTTGGCTTCTGGGATGCGACTACCACCAATCAGAGCATACATGGACGACATGACAACCATGACTACAACAGTAGCCTGCACTAATCGGCTATTGGGGAAGTTAATATTGAATGGGCACGAATGCAATTTAAGCCCTCTAAATCAAGGAGCATCTCGATAGTTAAAGGAAAGGTAGTAGATAAAACATTCTTCATTAATGGTGAGGCAATACCAACAGTTTCTGAGAAGCCAGTGAAGAGTCTTGGGAGATGGTACGATGGGGATCTAAAGGACACAGTTCGGGTGGGAGAAGTTAGACGACAAGCAGTGGAAGGGTTGAAGAGCATCTAGGCTCCTCCTAGATGGCACAAGGCAGGCCCAGCTCAAAGGAGGAAGCTGGTAGTCAACGAGGTGTGAAAGCAGGAGGAGAGGATGAGGTGTATAAAGGCCATTTCCCAGGCCAAGCAGGGAGAGTGGATGAGATGGGAGAGTGTGGAACAACGCAAGATGGGCTGGCAAGACCTTTGGTCAATGGAAGAGAGTAGGATCAGTTTCCTTATTAGGTCAACATACACTCACCGGCCACTTTATTAGGTACACCTGTCCAACTGCTCGTTAACACTTAATTTCTAAGCAGCCAATCACATGGCGGCAACTCAGTGCATTTTAGGCATGTAGACATGGTCAAGACAATCTCCTGCAGTTCAAACCGAGCATCAGTATGGGGAAGAAAGGTGATTTGAGTGACTTTGAACGTGGCATGATTGTTGGTGCCAGAAGGGCTGGTCTGAGTATTTCAGAAACTGCTAATCTACTGGGATTTTCACGCACAACCATCTCTAGGGTTTACAGAGAATGGTCCGAAAAAGAAAAAACATCCAGTGAGCGGCAGTTCTGTCGGCGGAAATGCCTTGTTGATGCCAGAGGTCAGAGGAGAATGGCCAGACTGGTTCGAGCTGATAGAAGGGCAACAGTGACTCAAATAACCACCCGTTACAACCAAGGTGGGCAGAAGAGCATCTCTGAATGCACAGTACGTCGAACTTTGAGGCAGATGGGCTACAGCAGCAGAAGACCACACCGGGTGCCACTCCTTTCAGCTAAGAACAGGAAACTGAGGCTACAATTTGCACAAGCTCATCGAAATTGGACAATAGAAGATTGGAAAAACGTTGCCTGGTCTGATGAGTCTCGATTTCTGCTGCGACATTCGGATGGTAGGGTCAGAATTTGGCGTCTACAACATGAAAGCATGGATCTATCCTGCCTTGTATCAACGGTTCAGGCTGGTGGTGGTGGTGTCATGGTGTGGGGAATATTTTCTTGGCACTCTTTGGGCCCCTTGGTACCAATTGAGCATCGTTGCAACGCCACAGCCTACCTGAGTATTGTTGCTGACCATGTCCATCCCTTTATGACCACAATGTACCCAAATTCTGATGGCTACTTTCAGCAGGATAATGCGCCATGTCATAAAGCTGGAATCATCTCAGACTGGTTTCTTGAACATGACAATGAGTTCGCTGTACTCAAATGGCCTCCACAGTCACCAGATCTCAATCCAATAGAGCATCTTTGGGATGTGGTGGAACGGGAGATTCGCATCATGGATGTGCAGCCGACAAATCTGCGGCAACTGTGTGATGCCATCATGTCAATATGGACCAAACTCCCTGAGGAATGCTTCCAGCACCTTGTTGAATCTATGCCACGAAGAATTGAGGCAGTTCTGAAGGCAAAAGGAGGTCCAACCCGTTACTAGCATGGGGTACCTAATAAAGTGGCCGGTGAGTGTATGATGTTCTCCCATCACCGCAGAACCTAAACCTCTGGGTAGGAGAGGATCCCTCTTGTCCTTTGTGTTCATCACCTGCCACATTAAGGCACATTTTGACCGGATGTAAGGTGGCTCTTAGCCAAGGTCGGTTTACTTGGTGTAACGAATGTACATCAATAATAATATACATAAAATGTATTTAAGGGGGGCCGGAAGGCCAATTTAGCTCAAAAGGAATGATTCATCGATTTGCAATGAATCTTGACCGAATCACTATGGAACCGAGCAAATGACTCGTTTAGAGTTCATTTAAACGGGCCGTAATTATAATCTTGGCACAGATATAAATATCCAATCTATAGTGAAACACTATGTATTAGCAAGGTGACTTTAGATCGACAGTACAAGACATTAAATGTGCAAGCACAACACAAGGCAAATATCTTTTCAAATATAAACAAGACTTTATTGATTATCCTAAAACATAAAACTAATATCTAACACAAACACACGCACACGCATTCATACAAGTTGCAGAAAGAAAGAGAGTGAGGAAAGAATGAGTTTTAAGAGTGAGATAGTGAAATCCCAAGTTTCTATATGCACTTATAAGACATGACCTGAACGAACCATCAATCATTAATTTAACCCTTCTATCGTTTCTCAGGCAGGTTATTAGATGATATTACATTAATGCACCAGTTCAGTTAAGAGTCTGGAGTGTTACTTGCATGTCCTTGCGTTGCTTAGGGAATTCCCTTTTTGCGGTGCTTCGTCAAAGGGGTTTCCCGGCCGTTGCTTGGCTGGCTGTGCCTGGAGACGTCTTGGGGCGGCCAATCACGTGGCGTGTTGGCGCGGATGAATGAAGTCTTTGAAGTTGAAGCAGGCTTTGCAGTTGAAACGTTAAAACGAAACTTTGCAGCAAAACTTAAATTAGAACCGAGACTCACAACGGAAAATAAAGGAAAACTTAGGAAAGAAAGAAAGTGAGACGAGTTAGATGGCTTGAATGAAGCTGTTTTAAACCCTGATCTTAATTTGGGTAATTTTCTCTGCTCGTCTACATTGCTCGTCTGTCTGTTACTTTTTCATGGCTCTCCCTAGCATCCTCTTCAGCTCTCTCCGTATTTTTCCTAAGAACTCAGAAGAAGAACTTTCGGAAAAAGAACTACAAGAAGAACATCTCTGAAGAAGTCGAAAAAGAACTAGCACTCCCCGCCGAAC